>JAQGEP010000087.1:0-158994 GCA_028476805.1 Acrocalymma vagum
AGGAGGAGGAGGAGGAGGAGGTGGTGGTGGTGGTGGTGGAGGAGGCTAAAGCTAGTTGGTCGCGAATGTGTTGCGGCGAGCAAGCGCTGCGGTGAGAAATCCATCAACACCAAAAAACTCATACAATTCCCCGAATATATAAGAGAGGACGAAAGATGTAAAGTCTCATATAAGCAGCGAAAAGACAAGAATAGCGGACGCGTGCATTTATTCAAATACACGATCGCAAATTGATCACTTTGTATTCATAGAGTGAGTGTCCAGCTACAAGACAGCACGTTGATAGACCCCACAAACGAGGAAACATTTATTTTATTTTAACACCAAAATTCATAGTTCTTCCCCTTTTTTGTTTCATTTCACCCCGTGCTGTGTTGTTGTTCGTCCTCGAACTGTGTTCCCACGCATTTGAGGTCCAAGTCCTGAAGCGCCCGTTTGCGTTGAGTGAACAACCGAGCCTTGTCGGTTTCACCACCTGTTTCTCCAGCTTTTCCATTTTTATGGGCGGAATTATGGGCATCGTTGTCGCCAGATTTTCTGAGACTGCGGGTCAGTGATATGGTTCGATCGCGAGTTGGAAGTGACAACTCACGGGGGAATAATCTCCTCTAGCGACCCATTGAGGCCTCGCGTTGGACAAGAAAAATTAATCGCAGGCAAAGATGCACAAGACATGTTTGGATAGATTTGAATTGGAGTGGGTATTCGAGCTTGGAGAAAAACGATGAACGAGTAGTATAGTTGCGAAAGAGGAGAAAGGTGGGCAAGGCAGTAGATGATCAAGAATTTGGTCAGACGGGCGAGTAAGGCCTTTAAATAAGAGAAAGTGACCCAAGAGCTGTCCTGGTCTTAATCTTTTCTTACAATCCTTTGCTTGTTCTTGGTTGTGTTTTTGTAAATGTATGTAAAGGTTGGATTCAATACTACAATACATTGTGTCTCACCAATGGGATCCATCATCCTATGTATTGAATACCTTGTCAAGCTTGATCAGATTGGTCACATCCAGCGGAACTACAAACAATCTTTGAAAATTACCAGAAGGTCCCTCTCCCCACTGCCCGCGTAATATGCGGTGACAGAACTACTACTTTAGGCCTAGCGTCATCAGATTTATCGCTACTTACACTAGTTCGTTACCAAAAATGGATGGAAACCGCGCGCCGTTTATTAGGCAGGGGTATTCCGCGCAGGTCCCGCGTGCTATTCCAGCTACGTGAGCAGGGAGGAAAACACCAACATCAGCGAAGGATCGAATATTTAGGATCACCACACAATTGCATCATAACAGGATTATCTCGCATCGGATCAATATTATAGGTAACTCTAGCGATTGTTAGAGCCCAATATTACCCACCCGTATGTAGCCGCCAGCGTGCCACACGGAGCATTGAATGGCGAAGGCAGATGGTTGGCGTTTGATCAAACCACGATGATGTCAAATTATACCCATTGCTACCCTTTTATCTATAGAAAGCCCAGCTTTCAGAAGCAATGTTCTAACACCCCTACCCCACCCGCACAAAGAACCATATCCTACACTTCAAACTATCCAAACTACCATTACCTCAAAAGCATTGAATTTTTTCCACTCCAAAAACGTGACAAGCACAAACAGGCAAGTAACACCAGTTGATATACACGGAGAGCTTACAAAAGCTTATCACTCATGTCCCAAGCCCACGGTACCAAAAACTAGCCAGAAAAGGAAGTTACACACAATGATCCTATAAGAAGATTTTAGATCCTATTTATTTTAGTAGCCAATCGGATTAGATAGCGGGGTTAGCATATTTGTGGGGAGTGTCTGCGTGGCGGACGTGGAGACGTTGTGGCGAGGTTCATTTATGAGTTTGTTCGTGGCGCGAGAGTTTTGTACCTCTAGAGTTGAGAGACACTACTGGTAGACAGAGGGAGTTCTGGGCATGATCGTTAGAGTAGGTACATCCCCGATCGTACATCTTGAAGCGCTACTACTTTCTACCCGAGAACCAATCTTCTCCTTCTCCCCCTTCACGACACTAAGCATGCCTGTCATAACCTGAAAAACACCCCCGAACCTGTATTTCCTCCTCCAATAGCCATAACCACACCCGAAACCAAACGTCAATCACGCCACTCCTTCCACCAAATCCGACCCACAACCCCGGATAGCGGGGCCACCCCAATAAGCACAATGCAGCTGAACCCTGAACCCCACACATTGTACAAGCCACACCACATACCCAGCACTCGGAACCAGATTTGCGGCTGCGGCTGAGTCAAGTGCACTACTAGAGTTGACTTCAGCTCAGTAATGTAACGATATCCGAGATAAGCTGTTCCCTGGGGAAATGTGCAAAACGAAGGTCACTGTTGCTACGAGGTAGCTACTTTCTGCAGTTCGGTAGCGTAATTCTGGGGGATATGTGGTTAGATGGAGAGGTTGGGAAGGATGAGGTGGTGAAATGCTCTTTTCGGGTTCTTGGGAGGATGTGGGGGTGTGGTGTGATTGTGGTTGTGATTTACTACTTCTAGGAGGCCTGGGCTTCTAACGTGATACGTACTTGTTTAGAGTTTCCGCGGTGTTCCGTGTACCAGGTCAAGAGTGCAATGCTCATGGCCTAATAGAACGCCTGATGGGGATGTACTCGGCGGTGATGTCGAAGGAATTTCGCTGCTCGCTAACTGGAATTCACGACGAAAAGTGCAGAGACATCTGCTAGACAATCAAAAGACGTGTAATTATCATAGGAATTAATAATGTACCGTAAACATTTGAATCGAATAAAAGTCCCAGTCAACCCAATCTCCATAAAACTCCCCGAAAACAAGTGCTTCCAGAAAACAAGAATAAGTGAGCCTCGCCAGTACTCCTCTAAGTGGTATCCATTATAACGAATCTGAAAATTTCATTCTCCCTCCCTCCTCCATCCTCGCGTTCCCAGTTTAACTTCGTCATGCTACCCATTTCCTTCCAAAGCCCTTCTCTACTTCGAGCTTCCGCCCCTCTTATACTCCCAAATCTCTTGCTTCTTGACCCCAGTCGGACCAAGTCCCTGCCCGTAGTACACTTGATACGCTGAGTTAACGCTCTTGTGGTGTTCCTGTGCGCGTCGCTTTACGGCTTCCCATAGTGATTTGGTCTTGCTGCTTGCGTTGGAGGAAACGGTGGCAGAGGAAGGAGCGAGCGAGGCAGACGATGAGCTTAGGATGGATTTTGCGTACGCAATGTCGGTTTCTTTGGAGATGGAGGAGCGGGGAGATGTATGTAGGGAGGCGGACATTTTGGCGGGTCTGGTGATGATTTTGGTTGTGATGGTGTAGTGGGTGGGTGAGGGTGATGTTTGAGACTTGGGTGGAAAGGCTGATTGATGGATATCAGGTAAAGCCTTGGTGTCTGATAATGAAGATTTTCTTCTTTGTACGACCCAAAAGTACGGATTTGTGAAAAAGACGATGTATTTAGTGGTAAGGTTGTTGATGCTGGAATGCAAGGAGGGCTCTTCCGGGGCCTTTATATATCAGCAAACCTACCCTTCACCAGCGACAAGCTGACCAGACTCCGATGACGGCTCACATAATGGAGTCATACAATGGATTACACTATTCAAATATGCACGTCTCTAGTGTGTCTCCCACACGCCTTTCATGTCAATGTAGGCCATCCACCCTGGCGCCATCAGATTCCGCCAACATGCTCTTAAAGCGACCAATCAGCGCGCAAGCTAGTCAAAAGTAAAGCAACACCTTGCCTAATCCGGTGAAAATGGACTCGAGTTCCCGTCGGAAAGTCGAGTGATAGAAGGATTTTAGGGCGGAAAAGCAGCTGACACGTCCACACAGGGACCGCTCAACTGCTCCGCTTCAAGGCCCGGTTGAGTACCGTGGCTAGCTAAGAATCATGAACTAGCTGATCTGAAGTGGCTTAAGCAGTGGGTCCGAGAAAAGCGAATTGTCGTTTTTGTCGCGCATTCCACGCCTTGCGCTTGGGCCAGCTTGTCGATTTTTGTGGCGCTCTCAGTGGACGCGCCCTTTGCACTCGACATGTCGACTGATTTGACTCTTAGTATTCATGTCGCAACGCGCTGCTTTGAAATACCCTTGGGCAATCAGGTAGAAGTGTCTCCATTACTCAGCACGCCATGTCCTCTGCATGTTTCGCGTCCACGTGTTGGAAACTGTCCGAATGGTTCGAATGGTTGTCGTTTACCGGTTCCCACGGCTGACCTGGAAATGGTGCACGGGACCCAGGGGATGTGTTCGATATAGCCGCTTTTGCCTCCTCGAGGCATGAGTAGCCAGGTCCATTACCAGAGGTATGTTTATACATAGGAACCCATACGCCCAGTGAATCCGAGGAAATACTGCCCTGCCCTCCTCAATGTGCACTTTGCTTTTGCGGAAGCTACACCGAAACTAGGCTAGGCACGTGCGCTTACGAAATGTTTGCTCCTCTTTTCCACCTCCACACTCTTCCCCATTCCTCCATCTCCATCTCCATCTTCCCCAGACTCCCCGTGACGATGCGCCTCACCACGTATTCGCACTCTACCCCGTGACTCTGCAATCTATGCCTTCGAACATTGTCATCCGACCATGGCTGAGCCCAAACCCCGCCAGCGCAAATTCGCTCCACGCTCGCGCACTGGGTGCTTAACCTGTCGGACTCGGCGGAAGAGATGTGACAACCACCGTCCAGAATGCGCGAACTGCGCGCGTCTGAATCTAAAGTGCGAGTGGCAGACTCAGCGTAAGATTGTGCCAGAATCCCCTTCTGGAAGCGAGTCCTCGACATTGGCAAGTGACATAATACATTCGCTACCACCATCCATCGACCCGTGGGACAACCTGCCCGGCGACTTGGATCACGCCTCAGAGAGGAAACATCTCTTGCAGTACTACACCGAAGTATATGTGCCAAGTGTCTCTGTAGCAACTACTGCGCATAGTTTCTACATTTCCCTTTACATGCCGTGGGCGTTCAACTCCGAAGGGATGCTGGATGCCATTATCGCCTTATCTTCTGCCCAACTAGCTCGGCGAACAGAAAACGAACAGCGGGCACAACACCTTCGGACCGTTTCTGCAACGCACCAAAAGAACTGCCATACCTTCATCCAAGATCGTATCTCAACTTCTGGCGAGCCGCTAGCCGACACTTTTCAAGTTATTGGTATCACGCTGCTCCTAGTCGGCCTAGAGGCTCTCAATGGCATGAAAAGCACCAGATGGCTCTCTCAACTCAAATCTGTTCGGCGCATTCTCAACACATTGTCACTAGAAGAAACTATCGTAGGGTGTTGGGAAATTGACTCTCTGCGCAGGCACTTCACCTACCACGATGCCATGGCGTCACTAATGGCCCGTGTCTCTGACCACGATTCGGCTCCACTGCCCATCGAGAACGACCTCTCACCTATTTGTACCCTAGGAATGCCCCAAACAATTGACCCTCTCATGGGCCTAGCCTACTACCTTTGCGCGCTTATCTCTAGAATACGATACGTCACCTCCGCCGATAGTGCCTTTCCGCACATATCCGGGGCAGCGTTCAGTGCAATCGAGCGAGACATACAGGCATGGACCTACGACAGTCCTTTGACGGACTCCTCCGTCGACATGCCTGTTGCCTTAGACTTAATCGCACTCGCAGAGTCATATCGTCTCGCAGCCCTGATTCAATTATATCGGCACTCAGAGACACATAGGATCCTTGTACCTGGACTGGCTTCACGAACCATGGAATTTATATCTCGAATACCGGTGGGCAGCCCTGCTGATTCAAGCATGCTCTATCCCATCTTCCTTGCCGGAGCCGAGTTGGAGGATGCGAGGGATATTGAAAAATGCTATAAACGGCTGGAAGAAATTCAAAAACGAAATCGCTACGAGAACGTTGGCATTGTGCAAAAAGTTTTGGAAGCGGTGTGGAGACCTACCCTAAATGGCGAGGCGAAACGGGATTGGGAAGATATCCTAAAAGAATGGAAATGGTCTTTTACCCTCAGCTGAAATTGGTTTCAAGAAATTTTTCGGTATCTTTTGTAATTTGACTTGGAGGAGCTGCTGCGTCTATCAAGTTTTTGTTGGCTGGAACACTTTTCACTTCTTCTCTTCATTTCTGTTTGATGCAGCAAGTCATCTGACACTTATCTCAGTGGCCTTTGCGAAGAGTCCGAGATTGCACATTAGCTTGCCACAGCACTTCCTTCAATTTCCAAGGCTGCAACACACCTCTATCCCCATTTTTTGGTGATATCACTGCGATTGGTTGTGGGCGGGTACACAGTATGACTGTGCCTGATTTACCCCGCAACCTCCCTTCTCCATGCATCCCCTTTATCCTGGGGAGAGATTGACGGCCTGATGCTTGGCAAAACAACTCATCAACATTTACAGAATAGTATTAGGGCTGACAGCTACTGTCCACTCGTTACGGGAAGTTTCCCTCACGTAGTTGTCTTAACATGAGTAGTATTTAGACGACGGGATCAGCACTTGGCGATTTGCTCAGCGGGGCGTTGGTATTCTTACGTGCTCGTATACAAAGTTATAAAGACGGTAGGCCCTCGCTTATATCAACAGTGGCTCACAGATAACAATCTCCAGCGTTTTCTCGAGGTCCCCAACAGTTTCCTCCCTAGGTACCGCGCATCTTCACCGCATATGCCCGATTTATAAGATTCAGCCCCGACCAGCCACCATTAACATCATCACCAACACAAGACATCGCCTTCTAGATCTAAACGGATCAAAATGTCAGAGCAAGCTGTTCCCCCTCAGCTTGAGGCAATGATTCCAAAATCGGCAACAATTGACTTCAACACTCCGCCTGAGACACCGAATCTCAAAGGCCGTTCAGTTCTCGTCACAGGCGGCGTATCTGGTCTGGGTCTTGAATACGCGACCGTTGTAGCTGGCGCAGGCGCTCTCGTCACTATTGCTGACATCCAAGGTGATCTCGGGACTACCGTTGCCCAGGAGCTTACATCGAAAGGCCACAAGGTCCAATTCGTGTACTGCGATGTCACATCCTACACATCCCAGATCGATATGTTCAAAAAGGCCATAGAATTCGGCGGCGGAAAACTAGACATCGTGGTTCCCAGTGCCGGCGTCCTCGGCCAGAAAAACCTAACTGAAATGCTACCCCAAGAACTCCCTACTTTGGACTCCCCGCCACCCCCAGAACCAGCCTACAACGGCGCGGAAATCAATCTGCAAGGCGTCTACAACACCTGCTACCTCGCTCTACATTACTTCCGACTCCCGCGCCAAGAAAACGATACCTTTAAGAAAGCCATTGTCCTTATCTCCTCTCTAGCAGGCTACATAGGCTACCCTTCTAGCTCCACCTACAGCGTTTCCAAGTTCGGCGTCCGCGGCATCTTCTACGACATCAGAGACGCAGCATCCAAGCTAGACCCTCCCGTTCGCGTCAATCTCGTCGGACCCGGCTTCACCCCCACACCCATGGTGCAAACGAAGGAGTTTCAGCAGAGCATCGGCGGCACGTGGACCAAGTTGTTCGGCTGGACGCCGATAGAAGAGGTGGTGAGCGTAATGGTGAGGTGCAGTGCTGAGGAAGTGGCGAGGAAGTCCGTCATTGCGGTGCCGCATGGGAATTTTGATCTTGAGGAGGATATTTGGGGGGCCTATGGTGGGCTGGTTTTGCAGAGGGAAATGGGGAAGATCATGATGAAGGCCGTACAGGCGCAAGCGGCGCAGGCACAGGCACAGGCGGAGAAAAAGGAGTAGAAATATGGTATTATGGGAATATGCTAATGAATTGTGTATCGCAAAGGACACGATAATGACTTCTGAAATCTACCCATCTTCCTTCTTTCGAGAATGCTTCATGCACACCAGAGGCGCCGCGCTTTATATACAATCATTCCCCGTACTTTATCCCTTAGTTAATCTATCGCCAAACCCTCGATCAACTACAAATCAACAACCCTCTTTCTCACACACTCCACCACCTTCACCATAAACCCATCCTCATCCCCATCACTATCTCCCCCACCCACACCCCCCTCACACCAACAAAACCAAACCACCGCATTCCCATCTCCCCCGGTAACAACCGACACCGCAACCGGCGCCCCCGTAAAATTATGACACTGCGAAAACACCACACGACCAATCTTCCACGAACCCCGGGATCCCCGCTTCGCATCATCAGCATCTGCAGCTGTAGCTTCAGAGTCACAATGATCTTGTTTATATTTCCACACGCCGATATTCGAAAACGTAGCGCTGGCTCCGCGCGGTTTACCCAGACGAGCGCGGAAGAAAGCGTGCATGTTCGGCACGTAGCGCAGGAGCGAGATGCGGTTGTTTGTGTTAGATTTAGAAAGTTCGGAGGTTATTTTTTGCTTTAGGGCGCGGGATTGAGTCCATAGCGGGTCTTGATCGCTATTCCCATTTGCATTTCCATGTCCATCTTCCTCGCTATCGCCATCGGCGTTTTGATGTCCATTTCCGTTTTCGTGCGCAGAATCTTGGGGGTTGGGTGTTTTGCTTTTGCAGATAGGATCGAGGCGCTGGTGCAAGAAATTATACTGCGCGATTGCGTTTATCATTTCGGCGTTGGGCACTTCTGGGAGGCGGCGGAGCGAAATCGGGCCTTCGATTTTCAGGACGGAGAATTTCTTCGGGTCGAGATTTTCTAGGAGGGCTTGTGCGACGATGGTTTGTAGTGTTGCTGTTACGCTTGTGGTATTTTGCCTACTTTTTTGTAATAGATTTGTTGTTGTGGCGGCTGAGAAGGTGAGGCTTCGGTGGCGGAGTTTGGGGAAAGGAGATGTTGTGTTTGGTTGGGGGACGGGGTTGCCGGTCCAGAGGCCTTTTGGGCGCGGGGAGAATATGGAGGGGAGGATGGAGGAGAGGATTGCGTGGAGGACGAAGGGGAGGGTTAGGGGGTTTGGGTGGAGGTTGTCGATGGGAGGGATTAGGGGTGTGGAAGGGGATTTGATAATTGGGTTGGGGTTGAAGTCAATTGAGAGGTTGTTTATGGCGGTGAGGAATGTTTCGTGGAAGAGGAGTGCGGATGTTCCGTCTGCGAGGGAGTGGTGGTATATCCAGGATAAAGTAAATGATTTCGTTTCTGTTGTTTTTGATGTTGTGGTAGTGTTTTTCTCATGCAACACGATAACGCGCCAGAAAGGCTGCTTCCCGATGTCGTTATCGTATTTGAAATCAATGTCATGTTGGGTTTTTAATATCTCTTCTAATTCTTCATCTGGTTCTCCGTCTCCCGGAAAGCCGTTTTTCCTTTCGATAAATTGCACGCATGTTCGGAGATCGATTGAAGGTAGACGGACGAAAATGACTTGTGGATAGGACTTTTCTTCATTGATGGTGATGGCGCTAAGGGATGGGTGCCTGGTTATTACGGCTCCGAGACCGTGGTATATGAGAGATTCCAGAGAAATAGAGATGGCAGTGGTAGATTCTAAAGACGCAGGATGGTTATAAGTCGCTGTCAAACCAACATTCTTGTAGAAACTGAGGTGGTGCAGAGCTGTGTTGTATGCTTCTAGGCGGCCGCACGGTCGGAGTGTTTCGAGATTGGTCGGGTTTGACATCCTGTGATCGATCGCAGCATAAAATTTGCATTTAACAGACGTTTGAAATGTGGAATTTCTTTCTGGGCGAAATGAGGGTATTTAAGGAGATTGTCGTATTGCTTAAACCTCGGTGTTCAAGTACACTTCGCAAACATCGCCGAAAAGGGTTGGCCAGCGCCGCACGGTGGCGCTCGGAATCCTTAGGGCACCAGGGCCATCGAAGGTGAATCTTATTGATCCATCTTAAAGTATGAAGAGTTTGTCCCTAGACCATGTTCATTACCCTCAGGTAATTAACAAAAACCCAACATCTCTACAGCTTTTCCAAAAGAATGCATGCAGCCATTGACTCGTGAATCATAACTTTCAAAGTCCATTGACGAACCTCTCGTTGGCATTTAAAACTGTCCTAAGCATCGCTGTATTTGACCGGCGGGGTTGGTAAATGATACGTTAAAGGTCGAGAAGACACCTTAACAAGAGGGCACTCTTGATCTCGATGCCGGCATATCTGGTGCTGTGGGTATTGAGCTTGTTTTTTACGCGCGTCTCCGGACATGACCAATAGAAATTGTCTAGTCTTTTCTCCTTTTTAGAATGGCGGTTGATGAAGCATGCTGTCTCAGGATACACGTACGTAGACCTACGTTCTTACTGTCGATGGTGGTGTCGACGTCCTCGGACCTGAGACTGCTTAGTTCGTGCTCAGGACAACCTCTTCGATGAGAGGAGAGATGTAGAACGTATGGATATACATTGCCAGAATGGCAAATGCAAAATTATAGAAATTCTTGGCGCGGGACGACTCGAAGGCCACATTAATGTCGACGGTGTCCTTGAGGGGCCTTCCCGAAAACTTTCAGCAGCTGGTTAGCAATGCGACCTACCTACTCAAAACACATCTGAAACAATTGCTGCCGGGACCTTTTCGGTACCTATATCCACATTCTGAATAGTCCACCATGCACCGCGTGCTTCATGAAGACGCCCGATCTACTGTTTTCACGGGTAGAAAAAGCTCCATCGAAGCAAAAACTGCTCAATCAGACATCTTTCAGGCTAATGGTCCAAGGCCAATACGCAGTGGCTCTCGTGTTGAGGGAAAATTGAGAAATAAGCCTTCAGATCAATTGACTATTACCAGTTAGCTTTGTTGGCTTCTACACCTTAGAATATAGATAGTCGTAAGAGCTTGGTAGACCATTGAAGTGGGTTCTATGCCTCAGGATATAACTTGTCTTAAGAGCTTGCTTGATTATTTTAGGCGCTTCAACTACATGAGAGTATTTCTCGATTTCTCCGCGACAGGAGAGAGTGCGCCAACAACCGACCTACAATTTGATCATGGACTGGTACTAAGGCCCACTAGGAATGAGCTGTTTTAGCCATAAGGTCTTAGAAGATTAAGCTGACCTGACCTATAGTCACCAATTTCTATTAGTGCGTCCTAGCTCTTACACACGAGATAGTAGAACACGAAGGGGAAATAGAGCTTCAAACGCGCTCATGAACTGAAACATCAAGTCCTCCTTGCCTGCTTGGGCCATTATACCAAGTCAATATGGCCGTCCATCGGCCTGAATAACTCCGAGGGGCATCGTCGCAATCAGGAAGCCTGTATGCTTGTGAAAAAAACTCTAGAGAGAAGTTGAAAGAGTTTGGAGTCATACCAGACGCTGCTGATACGAATATCATAAGGCTGTCCATGGGAAACGCGAGGATGTTCAAGTTTTGCTCTTTGAATACTTTATCTATGCCATTGGCCACTGTCTTCATGCGTTCCTTGACAGCCTCATAGGTCTCTTTTGATGGAGGATCTCGCGAAGCTTTCAGTAACTGGTTCTGATCTGGGTGATCTGTAGGATGGCTTCAGTTAGCAGTTCGCAGGGCATATGAATGCTACTGACGCTCTGGCAGTTCCTGCTCCTGATGATCCGAATTAAACTTGATCAGATCTTCAATCGTTCTTAAACCTTCAACACCGGCATCACTCAGCCAGCTTTCGAGTGCTTCTTTTCCCTCGTATCCTTTCGTTTGTTAGTATCTGGCTTTAATGCTCATGAAACAAAACTCACCCAGCACAACATCAATCGGATTCTAACCCTCATACTAGAGGTCGATTGCGGGAGGTAGGTCAACTGGGTAAGCCACACGAGCTCTGCTAGCATTGGTTTTGATGCGTTCGATAGCGCCAAAGTACATATCGTTCTACACGACCATTAGGTATTTCCATAAAAGTGAGAAGGGTAATGTTCAGCTTACCATCTGTTTTAGAATCTGTTCATCAAGTTGAACGATGTCTGGATGGAGAGACCATTTCTTAGGGACGAGAAAGCCAATATTGAGTGCATCAAACTTCCCAGTCAGAAATTTCTGGTAGCCGTCAGGGGGAAGAGATTCGCGCTTCTCCTTTGTCAAAGAGAGGTAGCTCAGTAGTGCGAGATCTGCGGTTGACCTAGCAAGACCTCCGACAACATCCAGATCGACCGAACACCTCAACACACCCTCCATGTCCACTGGCCGCAGTGCAGGCTTGAGGGCGTATAGACCCGCTCTTGAAGCTGGCATGACAATGGAACCGAAAGACTCTGTGCCCAAAGCCAATGGGGCATATCTGGCTGAAACACCCACTGCAGAACCTGTTGAAGAACCACATGGATCCTAAATACGAGTTAGCATGGAGAAATTTCACGCGCAAAATGGTATACACTCTGTCCAAGACCTGTCTCGTTTGGTTTGCGAGCGAGGTATGCAGATTGTGTCTGCCCTCCAATTGCCGACCATCCGTTGGAATTTGCATCACCTCTATGACAACATTAGCGGGGCAAGGTAGGCTTGGGGTTTTGGCGCACTTGAAGTTGCAAAACTCCTATAGTGTTCACGTCAGCCAAAGAGTTCGCAAAGATAACTATCTTGCTTACATTGAGATTGGTTTTACCAAGTACAATTGCACCCATTTCTTCAAGCTGTTCCCCACGTCAGCTCCGCTGGCGCACCGTGTATCAGGTTTCTGACCCTGGCAACAACGCCGGCATTTTTTGGAGTTGAGTTCTTCAAAGCGAGACTACCCAAGGTAGTCGCAACTTCGAGAGAGGGTTTCGTTGCAATAGCATCCTTGATGACGTCAGTAAGGCGACAGAGATATATGGCTGGATGACATACTTTGACCAACACAGGTATACCATGGAAACAACTCTTAATACGGCCTACTGCTCTTTCCTGATCGAGGTGGGCGGAGCGCGCCATTAGCAGGCGAAGTCTGGTCAGAGGCAAAGCGATAATGTTGTAGAAGGTAGGCCTACGGGCATGCACGAACTGCTAGCCAAGCTAATGGTAGCTACGAATTTACTACAGTACTTGTAACTCAACAGTTTTTTATCATAATACACACTGTGAGCTATCCTGTTGTTTTGAGGGAGCTAGGGAAAAACAAAAAAAAAAAGGGGGTGGGGGGAGGGAGCTCGAATAGCCATAACGCAGTAGGGATCTGTCTGCTTAATACTTGCAAGTGTACAGAGGCGTTAACACGAATCAATCAATCATAACGCAGTCATAACTTGAGTGGCCCAAGCCAACAAAAAAAGCCCTAGGGCTCTTATAAAAGAGTTCTGAATGACGAGCAGCTCGATCACGCGTAGGCAAGTCCACAACGTGAGTTTTGCTTGGGCTCTTTAGACACCGGATATCTGATTCCTAATCTACTACTTTTACAAACGAGATGTGGATCGAAATTGTTGGCACGATGGAATCACTTCATCAACCCAACACTGCGATATAGCGCCATGGGCTTTCTAATCTTCACCCTGGCCTGCAGTTTTTCAACTTCCTTGGACTTATTGACAATCTCTAGCTTTCTTTCCGGTTGCTTCAGTAGGCTGCCCATTGCTTTGGGAGGAGTAGTCGTACCTTTCCATCACGGCAGCGCTTCGAATCCTTACAGCTACGCCGATGGGACATTTTATCGATCTATCCTGAAGCACGTAAGATTTTTCCCAAGGCAACTGTTATTGTCCTCAGATTATCAACAACAAGCCTAACATTTCTTGGAAAGAGCTCTCCCCTTGTTGTTCTCTCGGATGTTCAATGACATATTTGGTTCATTCGACGAGGTAGTGCACTAGCTTTGTCGCTATAAGAAAGCGTAGGATTGTCATGGGAATTTTAATCAAGGTTTCTAAACGCATTGAGGGAGAGTAACTACCAATTTTACGCTTCTTTTTTTTTTTGGATTTGATTGCTCTTATCTCGAATGCCGATGCAAGATCATATGCCTGCGTGAGCGAATGAGTAACCTTAATACTCAGTCCGTGATTTCTTCGGCCTATGTAGTGTAGATTTTACATCTCAGATGGTTATAGTAAATAGGTGGACATTGATGTTGCTTCAAGACTTTACTATCTATTCTACCAAAAATGTATCTTGATATCGCCATTATCTAAAGGTCGGGGTGATATGAAATCCTCCTAGTCATAGACCTCCAAGCCAACAACATCAGGACCAAACCCAATCCCTTCAGCGACCACAAGAATCTCGTTGTCGGCACCTTCTACAAATCCGTCCAGTTCAATATCCATCCTGCCTGTGTCATACCAGTCACCCCCACTGATTGGGAAAGCCCAACGCTTGGCCGTTCCGCCATTAACACTCAAAGTTAGGTTGCGAGTGTTGGACCCATCGGACCATGCAGACTGAAGCGCTACATCGTAGTTGATATAGTCTACACCCACTATTTTCGCGGATGTTGAGGTTGCTTCAACTCCCTTGAACAGAGCAGACGATCCGACTGCCATGTCGACAATCTTACTCCTAGTAGGAAGACAGTATCGGGGCGAACTGCTACAGTCCTTAACAGCAGCCCTTCCTGATAGAGTGGCATTAGCAGCGGAGTAGTAAGAAGATCCGCTAGCTTTGCGTGGAGGTACTTTGAGAGAGACATCTGACAAGACTAGAATCTTCGCCTCGTGGCCGGCCAGCGTCAATGACAGCTTTTCGGAGCCTGGCGTGATGGCGCCCAGGTCCTTTGCGTGCCACACATCACGGACTGCCGATGCACTAGCAATTCCCACTGTATCAAGAAGATCAACCGAGATTGTCTGGCTGTCATTGGCCCAGTTGGCGACAGCAACTACCATTCCGCCAGATGATAGGTTTCCGGCCCAGACATCGTAGCTTTCTTCGGTGTATCTACGAATAAGCCGGGCTTGCTCGCCGAGCGGATCTTGATTTATGGCGATTATTTCCTTGTTGGATAAAATTTCGAAGGACTCTTGGGGAGTGGCACTGGTCATGGGAGCTCCAATCTTCAGCGGACTCTTGTTGATAGCCCACATTGAGAAATGGAACCGCTCCTCCTCGAAGCTCAAAGCATTCAAGCCGACACTAAACGAAATGTCAGTCAGTTCAGTCGGCTCCAAAGAAGCGGCCAAAAGAAAAGCAAAAACCTACATCAACATGTCCATATCGGCGTATTTGCCGACTCCAGTATGTTTCGCAAAAGGAACTACTTGATTGGCAATCCGCCAAATAGACCTCCAACTATTGTAAATATCATTCGATATTCTCCAGGAGTTGGCAATTTCTGGAGCCCAGTAACCCAAATCGATACCAACACCCCATTGACATACTTCATATTCAATGGGTCTCTCGACTTTGTCTAGGGCCTCTGCCATGATATCGAAACGCGCAGAGGGATCTGGCTCAGTAGGTGCGTAATCGACGTAGATGTCTTTGCTGGCCCAGCAATTGTCATACTTGAGTGCGTCGCCGCCCCACGAGGCAAATGTTTGCGCATCTTGAAGTTCATATCCTTGTTATCCACGTGTCAGCAGAATCTCAGAAATGGTGAAGTGTAGACTTACCAAGTGATGCAGGGAGGGCCGGGTTCCCTCCAGAGCCTGGTCCACTACCACATTGGTAGACACCCGCACCGGAGTACAAGCCAAACTTGAGCCCCAATGAATGAATGTAGTCGCCAAGGGCCGGAAATCCCGAGGGAAATAGCTTAGGGTTCCATGTGATGCTACCATTGGCCGTGCGATTGAGGTCCGGCCATCCGCAGTCTGGTGTCACGATGTTGTATCCTAGAGCCGCAAGGCCGCGGTCTACTAGTCCTTTCGCATTATCTCTCATAATCTGGCAGGAAATGGGTCAATTGAGTGTGAGTTTGAAGCTATCATTGTCTTACAGTCTCATTTGGGTAGCAATTGTAATAATTATAGGAATTCCATCCCATTGGCGGCGTCGAACTGCGAGCATTGATGGCTGCGACTGGCGCTCCCACGAAGAGGAGCGCAGTAAGATAGCTGGAAACAGACGCCATTCTCACAAACAGCGAACAAAGGCGAAAGGGGGGCCATTGCAATATTATATAGACGGTGCTTGGATTTTCCGGCGGGACCTGAAGCGGAGAATCTCCACCAGGTTTGCGCTTTTATACCGGGCTCAAGGTCTTGGAGCAATAGAGAAAACCAGGGTTCGCATACTTTGTGACGCAGGTGACAGTTGCGTCAGGGCGGATAGCTAGCCGTGATTGTGTCGGTTCATGCTGAACATTCCTGGTATATATTGTTGACGCGGGGGAGTAGTTCGGATTAGGTAGGTATCAAATGGAGAATGTCCTAGTTGGGTGTAGGTTCTCGGTAAAAATATCAGCGAGACTGCCGATCGGAAGGTATTGTCTGCGGGGAAGTCTGGTAGCTCCATGGCAAGGTACTTAGTTCCAATGTGACCTTTTCTTTTGGCTCATTGCAGAGTGCAATCGTGCTATGCCTATGGTAGGCATTTTCATGTTGCAGTGAACGGAATATCTCTCCCAACCACACCAAAAAGTACCGTACACACTCTCACAGTTCCGCTTCCCCATACTAAGAAGAACACAACACACACCCAACCTTTTACTTTCCACGCCTCTAAGCAGACACAAGTTCGTAATATCTCCCAGAGACATTTTAGATTCTCCTCTCTTACACCTACTTGCTTTCCCGCGCTTAGCACAATATTTCATTTCCCCAATTACTCACCCTAATCATTTTCCAACATCGAGCAAAACTCCAGATATGCGCCTCGAGCTTAGCTTCATCAGCTCTGCTAAACACCTTTATTAGGTTCAACGCATTTTATTATTAGAAGGAGAAGAGGTAGTAGGTTATACCTAGCTTTGTTAGCTTCTATACCTTGAAGTGTAAATAGTCCTCGCGGCATGTAAGTAGAGTTTGATGGCTTCGACTAGTTATTATTTGCGGAGTTCTCTAAGGCTTCAAAGCCCACATACCGAAATGGAACCGTCCTAGGATGGATAGCATAATCGACAACACGCGTCATTTCAATGAAGGCAATACAAAAGCTTTTGACATGATTGATATGGAATTAATTATATACATGAAGTACATATTTTTGCATATCCCGATACCCAATTTTACAACATGCGCTCCTTTTAGATTCCAAAACGCCCATAGTCTTCCAGTACGCCTATTCCGGAAAAAAAAAAAAAATAAGCGCCGCATAGCTCCAGATTTATGTTCGGCAAGTATCCCAAGAATAGATTGGAACAGGACCTGTGACCAGAAAGAAATGAAGTTCTCAACACATTTGACGTGACCACTCCGTCAAATCTCAATCACTAAACCCCTCAAACTCTTCCTCCTCTGCAACCTTCTTCCTCACTTTTTCAATCATAGTCTTCAGCTCATCTTCCTTCTGCCGCTCCTCCTGCGACAACTTAGCAACACGCTCATGCTCCCTCTTCGATTTCTTCTTCTCCCTCCTTAACTCCTTCGTAGCTCTCTGCTCCTTCTTCTGCGTCCACGCCAATTCCTTACTCTCGCTCTTACTATATTTCTCCTTGACTGGTCCATCGCCACCGAGTTCTGCCAGTCTTTGCTTCTCGCGTTGCTTGTCTTTGTAGGCAAACGTATTGAGGTCTAATCCCACACCGAGGCTCCGATCACCTTCCCATTTCTTCAGTTCAGGCATACTTGGGAGTTTCAAAAGACCCCATGCGTGGCCGAGTTGTTCCCAATCTAGATCTGGAACGCGGAAGATGGAGCTTGCGGTGTGTTTGCTGTATGCACGGACCCAGGAAACGAAACCGCGCTGTGCTTTGTCATGAAGAGCTCTGTCGGTTTTGACAATGTCTCTGAATTGGTTTGCGATGGATTCGGCTTCTTCATTTGTGACATTGACCGCTGGTGTTGTGAGAGGTGAAATGGGAGTCTGTCGGACGCGAAGGAACTCAATATAGTCTTCTTCCCGGCCATGGGTAAGGAAAGTAACAGCAAGGCCTTTACGACCAGCCCGTCCGGCCCGGCCGCATCGATGAATGAAAGATTTCGGATCGCTCGGTGGATCAATCTGTAAAACTAAGTCGACTGAAGGAATATCTAGACCCCGTGCCGCAACGTCAGTGGTGAGCAGGATAGAAGGCGTCATGCTGTCAACGAATTTAGTAAAGTTCTTACGCCGAACTTTGTCGGGGTGTTTTCCGTGTAGAGGCACAATGGTTTGTCCTCCCAGAACTTCAGGCAGAATGTGCTGAAAATAGTCGACGGAATAACATGTGGCTAGATACAAAATTGTCTTCTGGGGCTGAGGCTGTAGAAAAGAGAGTAGCTTTTTGATAGCTGGGATCTTATGGGATGGCGGCATGACGAGATATGACATCTGCAAACTTGCTGGAGTTCGTTTGTCTTCAATCCTGCCAGCTTCACCTGACTTGCCATCAGGCGCAGCTCTCGCTTTGACTTTTACTGCTACGCGGACGGGGTTTCGCAGGCCTACACGGACAAGCTGATCAACTGCCTCGCTGACGCTCGCGCTGTATAGCCCCGTACGGCGCTGCTTGGGTAATCTTGACAAAATCTTTTGTAAATCATCCTTGAATCCCATATCGAGGAGACGATCTGCCTCATCGAGTACTAAAGCATCAAAGGATGACTGTGGACAGTGAACGTGTCTTGAAGAAAGCAGTTCAAGAAGTCTTCCGGGAGTACCAATGAGTACATTTGGGGAATTCTTGAGGAACGCACTCAAATCTTGTGCGGGGGTAACTGATCCACCCAAAAGGAGCTGTGGGACCACTTTGAGGGTTCCGGGGGGGAATGTTGGGCGGGCAGGGGCATCTGCGTCGTCCATGTCTGTGTCTTCATCTTGTTGATCTAGAAAGGCGGCTGAGGGAGCATGAAATTTGAGTATTGAGTTGAGCACAGTGTGGATTTGAGTGGCCAGCTCCCTGGTAGGTGATATGATGACGGCGCCCACGTGATGTTTCTTGATCGGGGCATCAAGTCGGAGCAAGCGCTCGACGATGGGTATGAGGAATCTGGTGCACGGTCAGAAGCAAGTAATTTAAAGAGAAAACGGGGAGGAAATACGCTAATGTCTTTCCACTACCTGTTACAGCCTCGACTACAACATCTGAATTTTTCATGAACAGAGGGATAACGGCGTGCTGCACGGGCGTCGTGTTCACGAAGCCCATGGAGTCGACGGCTTCTAGGATCCATTCTGAGAGCGCAGGCGTGAGAGCGCCGAATGAGCGGTCTATTTTCTTCTGCGGGGCCATCTCTTAGACACAGCGCCTGGCATGCAATCAGAGATGGTATACAAAACCGTGAATGCACCGTGGTGTTGAGGCGGACTTTTTTAGCTGGAGCGAAAAAAAGTTGGAGAGATGGTGTGGCGTTCGGGTGGCGCTTACCCTACGCTACGTATCTGTGGCTGTGTAGGGAAGGAAGGAGGGGGCTCCCTTCTCCGTTGGAGAAATAGACGCCTGGCCCCCTTTTGCACGTGACTGTACCGTACTTGCTCCTTCCAACTTTCCCAAGGCGCCGGCGCAAATATCTCGAAGGCTTGAATAAACCCACGAATTCCGAGCAAAAGATAACATAACTACTGGCCAGTAAAACATTCACTGCGCCCAGATTCTCTGAAAGGCACATGCTTTTTCTGGGAGCCTCACACCCCCCCAAGCAACCCTTCACATGCAAATTGACCTCATCTGCCAAGCCGGATAGCGAACCCAGGCATGATCCGCGCGCAGTGACGAGGCAGCCCTGCGAGCGCTGGGGATTGCGGTCCTGCGACAAAATTTCCAGGCCGACGTCTGTCATCTTACAGCCAAAGTCACGTTTACGTCGACCCCTTTCACCTTTACCCACCGACCTTCCGGCCGCTGCTGCCATTCCACACAGTGGCCTCCTTTCTCCCCCCAGACGATGCTCCTCGACCGGACGAATTCGCGTCAACGTCAACACTGGAACTGGACTCTGCCGTCCCCATCCCAGTAATACGTCTGTCTGACGCGGATGTCGAAGCCACCCTCGCTGCAGTCCCACACAACGCTCAGCCTTCATCTCATGCGCAGCCGCGCCCGCTTCTCTTAAACGGTCCCTCGCTGTTTGACTCTGTCGCTTTTTTCTGCGCTCACGCCCGCTCCTCGTTAACCGGCCTCATCCGGACGCCTCCGCTCCCCTCGTTTCCTCTGTGCTGGCAGCACGCGATGGACTCCTCCAAGCAATACCAGGTCCCGCACACCCCGCGGGTCATCTCGCCGTCACCCACCCCGTCCGAGGCCGGCAGCGGAAAAGATGGCTACTTTGGCCCTGTAACGCGTTCCGCGGCGCGTAAAAACAAACGCCTTCAGTCACCACCCCCGATCGACGAGGACTCCTCAGGTTCAGATCCAGAGAAGAGAGCGCGAGCGAGGAGCAGGAGCCCAATCTTGCAAGCAGGCAGGCGCCGAATGAGCGGCCTGACGGGCAAGAGGATGGCTAATGGCAAGAAGGTGGATCTTGCCTTGCCAAATGGCACGGTGAACGGACACCTCTCCCCAGCAGCGGCCAACAAAAATTACTGGAGGGAATTGAGTAGGAGCCCGAGCCCCTTAGGTTTGATTCCGATACACCAGAAGTGGAGGTCCTTTGTAAGTCTCTTGCTTCTTTTCGTGCCACAAGCGGCGGGGCTAATTCCAAGCACAGATCCACCGACACGAGATTCCCCGCAAAATATTGCACGTATCGATTGGATTTATCACAATCTTCCTCTACTGCACGGGCCGTCAACCAGACCAGATTCATCCAGTCCTCCTAACCCTCCTTATCCCTATTGCGTTGACCGATTTCATCCGTCACCGTTACTGGCAAGTGAACCGGTTCTACATTCGTTGCTTGGGCGCTCTCATGCGTGAATCCGAGGTTGATGGCTGGAACGGAGTCATTTCATACCTGCTCGGCGCCTGGCTGGTCCTCCGGTTTTGCCCTAAGGACGTTGGCGTCATGAGCGTCCTGCTCCTCAGTTGGTGTGACACCGCAGCCTCAACATTTGGCCGACTTTGGGGGCACAGGACATGGCGTGTTCGAAAGGGAAAGTCCCTAGCAGGCTCTATTGCCGCCTGCGTAACGGGCATTCTTACTGCTACTTTTTTCTGGGGCTGGTTGGCTCCAATGATGTCGGAGTTTGATCAAGGCGAAAACTCCTTTGCATTCCAAGGCGTACTCGCTCTTCCCGCAAAGGCCCGTGAGACTCTCGGGCTGTCATTTGCTCAGAGCTCCGTTACTGGGCATCTTGCATTGGGCGTTATGAGCGTTTGGGCGGGCATTGTTGCTAGCGCAAGCGAGGCCATAGATCTCTTTGGCTGGGACGATAACCTAACCATCCCGGCACTGTGTGGTGCGGGGCTATGGAGCTTCTTGAAATTTTTTGGATAATTCGAAGATTCACATTTTGCTTGATCGAATTTCCTCATCAATATTTACCCACTTTTTCTCCTTTGTTCTTGAGTATTTCTCTTCTTCATATGTTCTTCTGGTACGAAATACCATTTCCTCCACACATAACTTCTATTTTACCTATTATCATGAAAGGGCGTTGTCATCTTGGCGGTGGGTGGAACTGGACTGGATTGGATTCGATTGAATGTATAAGGGGCTAAGAGGGGGAACAAGACAAAGAAAGATGGGTTTACTTTGGAATGAATAGATCTCCAGCTCGCTACTCATTACTTGCAATATTGGCGACATTGGGCATGGATGGTGTTTTTTGTAGATGAGGAAAACAACAAACAACAATAACAACAATATCACATATTCATTTTGTTTGTATGAGTATGTTAGATCTTATGAGATTGTTCAACGCGTCTTCTTGCGTGACTTTGTTTTTTTTTTTTTTTGGTAAGTTTGGGTAGTAGTGTATAGTGTAGAGTATTGTTAGTGGGAGTCTGTGGGAAGAAGGAAGTAGATTGGGATTAAAATTGGGAAGAAGGTGAGACTCAAATTTCTCTTACGAAAAACTGCACTTGAACGACATACTGACAAGGAAAAGACTCATGTCGGTCAAGCGAAGAGAAGCATAGCTCATACTCCACCAGAAAACAACATCATCGATATCGGTACTGCATACAGTCTCTAGCATATACTTACGCCTACACACTCAAGCCACTTGCGCAGTCCGACTTGTCGTGACCAGACATTTAATCGTAATGGACGAGGCTGCTACGATTAAAAGGTGTACTAAGGAAAAAGGTCTCAGGCGTCAGGAAGGATTAGGTTCAATACAATAGGGTCTAGGTGAGTTTTGTACAAGCTAGAGTATCGCTAGGGTGTTTCTGGAGGTGTTGCTGAAAGGTTCCCTGGACAAAGCTATTCGAAGGTGAATATCTGCAGACTGTCTCATTTCTGCAACTCACGCGTCAGCTCCTAGAGTTTAAGTTAACATCACGAACTTGTCTAAGAACAGCCTTTGACATGCTCTTGCCGCAACATCAACATTTTGGGAAGTAGATTTATCCTTTGATGCATTGCACGCTCGCTGTAATGTTTCCCAAAAAGGTTCCCTCCATGCATATTTAAAAGTGTCTGGGTCCCTAGTATTCCGAAATGCTCAATCATACACGTTAAAATTCGTAGGCTGTTCCTTCCCTTGTCCTTACTTGTAGTTTGCGACCGGTCCTACTCGAATTCTAGGCTGTCCCGCACGCACTTCCGGACGCGCTTCTTGAACTCGGCGGGGTTGTCGCGCCACATTGCTGCTGCCTCGACGTTGGCGGGTGATTCGTCGTTGGGGCTGGAGAGCATCGAGATGACAGAGAGGAGAATGGTTTCGGGGGTTTGGACAGGGGACCAGCGCTCGGCTGCAGATTCGTAGCCATACTTGTCCTCCTCGGGTGGGTGGAGGATCGAGATGCAGACGTCGCCATTCGGGTAGACTAATGAGTGGTCAGATTGTTATACTCGAATACATTATGTAGCGAGCTCTTACTGTTAGGGTGGAAAATGGGTGTCTCGAACCTCATTTTCGGCGGTAATAGCGGGTACTCGGTGGGGAAGGAAAGACGCGCTCGAAAGAAGCCCCCTGTAGTCCAGTTAGGTCATGATCTCAAAGATAGCTGACTATTTCAGTCTTTCAACATACCACCGTAGAACTTGGTATCGTCATTGATCATAAGCATTACCTCCCACTCAAAGACATTGCTCTCCACTAAGCCGCAGCTGATACCAGGAATGTCCTTATCGTTTTGCATTTGCTTCAGCTGGCGGGCCAGTAGGCCGGCAGCAGCAGAGGAGGATCCCATATTCTGGCTCCGCGTATGCGAATGGTGTGGTTGAGTGGAGTTGAGGGCGGAGTTGTAGATGTTGAAGCGGGGGCGGGGCGAGGCGCTAAGAAGGTATAGCAAAGCGAGGCCTCGGGCGGCGGCCGATATTAAAGGAAAGAAGTTGTCTGATAGGAAAAGACAGGAACCGTGTAAGAAGCCTAAAAGGTCACTGGGACGCGTCTGGCGTGCGTGAAAGGAAGGCGAAGAAGGCGCTGGCGGGGTGGTTATACACAAAAGCGATGAGCTACGGGCGGAAACGTAAAGACCCAAAAGTCCAGGTGGCTATAGATAGTCCGACAATAAATATGTATTTGCGATCAAAAGAGCACAGAGTGGCAGGGTCAGGCTAGCAACCAGGTGTGTTCAAAAGTATGGTAAGAATGTGAGAATGTCAGTATTCGGAGTCGAGTGAACCTTCCAATCGACGTGCTGCAAGTGGCGGTCGATTGCCAAGCCGCCCCATGCCTATCAGCGATCAGATCGTAAAGCTTAGCCTTCCCTTTCGTCTTCCTCGCATCGCACAAACCACCAAACTTCCATCCACCCCGGTGTCCGGCCCATTATTGAGACGCATCCAGATTCGACTTTTCCGGTCACGTGCTACTGTAGGCTTTTCCCTTTGGGTTGTACACGTCTCATCCATGTCCCAGAACATCTCGTCGTACGGCAGAGATTTATAGTTTGCTCAAGTGGCAGTAGAATCCCCGTTAGCCAGCGACCCCGGCACTCAGGAGTGTCAATTGATCTTCACCAGATCAATACAAGTTCGATATACTCCCGCTGTCACAGGTTACAGGCGCGTTACATCCTGCGGTCCATCCAATGATATGCCAAACATATACTCGTGGAATGGGAACTTCAGTCTGATCAATTCGGGACCGTCACGCACCCCATCAGTCTTACTCTTACCCCAGAAAGAAGAGTTTAACGACGTTTACGGGCTACTCCGCATGAAACCTTAAGACTCTGTTGTTGGCCACTCATCTCTGGTTCAAGCCTAGGGTACACAAGGTTGCAACAGAGTCTCAGAATGGACCGAAGGCCTGAAAGCCTAGGGGAAAAAAGAAACCAATAATGCGACTCCGCATCTTGATTGGACACACACTACCCTGCACCCATTTCCCTCATACAGCAGAGTCAGAACCGCATCGCACTCCCCGGCTCTACCCCACTACTCGGACTGAGGATCTACCCCTTCAAACGGGATGCCGATATTTGGGGCCGTGGACAGAGGAGCGGACTTGTAGAAGGAAGAAAAAGCTCTTCGAATCATGCCCTCTTTGGATCCTCAGCTAGGAATTAATCCGAACCACAGCCAAACCGCCGGGGGGCCAATATGTAAACCCTGACCTAGTCTGGACCATGGAGCCCGTAGTTCACGCTACGAGAGCCACACTTGAATCCTGGACCGCACTTCACCAACGAGATTTGATGGTGTTCCGTCTATCGTTACTAAGGGCGCGTGCAATACTTCACTGCGAAATATCGCGCAATTACAACCTTACGATACACTGCAAATTTGACCATGCGATTATGCTGATCGCGTGCGTACAGCGGTAATGCCGAGGCAACAGGCGATAGATAGGAGCGAGGACCGGGACTCCTAGAACTACCGGAGACTAGGTGGCACGCTGGTGGCAGGATGCAAAGGTGACGTTCGGTAGAGCGGACTACCAGGACACTTACCACAACCGCTCAGACGCAATGACACTCCACGCCAAGATGGACACTTAGTCACGAAAATTCTGCTTATCTTTGCAAACAGTCGTGACTACGCAGCCCCTTCACGCAGCTTGCAGAAAGCTTGCGTCGTGGTTCATGGCCTCGACAACCAAGCTCGCCCGTTGATTCGTACGAAGCTCGCCGAGTTTGTTAACGAGAGGGCTCGGGGACAGGGGAGGCACTGCCCCTCCCGCTTGATATCCAGTCTGCTGGAGACTACGGGACCAAAAGGGAAAATGGCTTGGTGAGTAAGCCTGCCAGCCCTCGCCAATGTTCCCCAATTACCACTGGATGGGGGCTGGAGTACAGAGCACCCCGGTCCTGAGTAATCGTCCATACACTTTTTTTGTCCCCCACCTACACAACTTTCGTTGTCCGCAGTACAAGCCTCTATGATTTCTTCCCGGACATTTCATGGGTTGCCGAGCGGCGTTTCTAGGATTTGGAACACGGCCACCGTCGGGCTTCACCTGTCGCACCAAAGCCTCGTTGATGGGGAGTTTCATGGTTGTCGTCGCTATCCAAGATGGCGCCTCCGGGGGGCATGTATCGCTACGACTGCCAGAATGCGGAAATGCCTGCTTCACCAAGTGCCAGGGTGATTACAGAACCTAGCTTCAGCCCGCATAGACAATGTTAGCCAGCCTTTCAAAAGGTGAGCCACTTCTGCAACCCGCAGCTCTGACAGGACTACTACCCCGGATGGTTGCCGATCAAGGACAGTTCATAACGAGGCTAATGACCTTGCGGGGCCTTCGATCGCTTCAGTCGAGCTAAAGGATTTCAAAAATTCTTCTTCATCTGACTCCTTTCACCGGCAATAGCATGTTTGCTTTGCAGCCATGGCATTCTCGAACCACTGGTTCCTTCCCAGTCTACTTCTACATCTTTTCCTGATAACTTTCTTCTTCGGGGGGGTTGATGCACAAGGCCGCGCAAAAGGCTACACAATCAACCCAGTGAAGAATTTCTGCTCCAGGTGGTGGTCGCAATCGGTTGTCAAGAATGATATGCTCTACATTGATAGTGGCCTTCAAAAGTACAATGGAACGGATGTACATCCCCCCATTTTCGGCATCAGTATGTTCTTTTTACTCGATACTTGTACAATTCTCTAACACAAGTAGATAGTTATATGATAACCATCCCACTCAACTTCACCTGGGACTGGAAAACTAATATTATTATCGAAAGCGAGGCCAAAAATATCACCAATCCAAAGACCGGAACGCTTCCCGTGAGCCAAATGCGAGGCCACATGTTTCACGGGCCAAATAATTCTCCCGAAATCTACCTTTATGGAGGGACAACATACATGGGTAACATGTCTTTCGAAGGCTACGGATCGCCGGGGCCTTCATCTTATCCACTGTGGTCATACAACAGCGAAACCAACGACTATCCCTGGCAGCAATACGCCTTCTCCCAACCGTGGAGGCCTAATCATGGCTCAGCAGCAGAGGCTACGGACCAGGGCCTGGCCTTTTATCTTAACGGCCAGATTGATTGGGGCACTTCTTTGAGGACAGCCAGCGAACCGAATTGGACTGAAGACAAATACGTGCCTTTAGATGGAATGGTGGTGATTGATCTCAATACCCAGACTTCGAATAATATATCAACATCCGCTATCAGTGGTAACGGCTCTCGAGTAGGGGGTGCAATGGAGTATATCGCGCCTGTGGGTGGAAATGGTATCCTCGTTGCACTTGGCGGTCAGGTCCAACCTACTTGGAAGCCGGGTTCCGTTGCTGAATCAAATAGTGGAGCATTGGTGAGTCGAAGCCGACTTCTACCATGGTATGTCATTGAAACCAGGCTAATAGTATTCCAGATTGACTTCAGCACAGTCGATGTGTTCGATATTGATGCCTACCTCCAAGACCCCAATAGTAATGGGACGTGGTATCAGCAAAAGACCTCAGGCGAAATACCCCCTCCACGCATCGATTTTTGCACAGTAGCCATTTCAGCGCCCGATAATTCGAGCCACCATATATATCTATACGGTGGTCGCAACCCAATCACCAATCAGGTCTACGATGACGTCCTCATTCTTACCTTACCCTCGTTCACCTGGACAAATGTCTTCCCCATTGGGGAATCACCAAGATGGGGACACAACTGCCATATTGCAGGCAGGCGGCAGATGATCACTGTTGGGGGAAATATTACAAACACCAAGGGCTGCGATTGGGAAGTCAAAGGTGTTGCTGTCTGGGACATGAGCACGCTGACTTGGGGAAGCGTCTACAGGAATGACCTGTCCGACTTCCAAGTCCCTAAACCAGTCCTCGAATTTACTGGAGGCACAATTTATGGTAAAGCAACCATTAAAGACCCTGCCGCCGGGTGGACGAATACTGGCTTGAAAACTGTGTTCTCAGCACCGCGAGGAGACGTCAAGGGCGGAACAGCATCCGGAGGCCCCGTGAAGAAGTTGAACCTAGCTGTTATTGCTGGCGGCGTTGCTGGTGGAATCGTTGGCCTCCTCATCATCGTAATTCTCTCGTTCGTCCTTTATAGGAGACGACGCAGAGGCCGTGCTCCTCACGAGCTCTCCAGCGACCAAATAGTCAACCCCGAACTCGGGACAGAAAAATATAAGTACGAACTTGCGGTCAATGAAAACAATCCTGCGGAACTGCCTGGCCCTCCCGCGGCCGAATTGTGCGCTCCAAGAGAGTTTGTTGAGCTGGACAGGGAAACGGCTATAACAGCGGCAGAGTTGCCAGCGACTAATGTTGTTACTGGCGGTTTGCATGGAGTGCCGATTGTTCGAACACCAGGGGATGACTTGCCGGAGCGGCCAATCTACACGCCAGGGTTGAACCGTAGCCGTTCGAGACAGCGGAGAGATCCACCTCCTGGTACGGAAGACCAACCTGCTACAAGAGGGGAGGGGGAGCAAGCACAGTCTATCAGCCGTAGTGCGAGCGAACACCCGCAGTGTGAGACCCATTCAGAGGATCGCTCACAGCAGCCTACAAGCCGGTACGAGAGGCAACAACAACGATCGACGAGTCGCGGCGAGGGACAGCAACAGTCAAGAAATCGTGACGAAGAGAAACATCATAAGATTAGGAATTACCGAGGAGATGAACAACCTTCCAGATCTCACAGTCGAGGTGAAGAGCTTCGAGAACGGTCTAGAAGCCGCGGCGAGGCTATTCAGCGGCGGGCCAGGAGTCATGGCTCAAGTGAACAAGAGCAATTAAGGAGACGCCTTGAACAAGCAGAGCAATGGCCACTACGCAACGATATTCAATCGCAGCAACATCGGCAAAGATCCCAAAATCGCGGCGAAGAACTTCAACATCGGTCTAGAAGCCGCGGAGACAGGAGCCAGCACCACCACCACACTAGAAGACCGGCCGAACAAGAAGAACGATGGCCAAGAATTCAAGCCGACGACTCGCAACAACGTTCAAGAAGTCACGGCACAGAAGCACAACATAGGTCGAGGAGACACAACGAGGAGGCAGAACAATGGTCTGGGATGCGCGTCGCGCAGCCTCAACAGAGATCTAAAAGCCATGGTACAGGAGAACATCACCGGCGCCAACAAAGGCCCAGGAGGCCAGGTGGAGGTGATGAACCATGGCCCAGAGGTCACGATGGGATTGAAGGAGGGTGGATATAAGAGACTTATACACTACTGTTTCCTCTAATGAGAGAGAACGGCTATCATGAACAAAAGGTGACGACATGACGGATTTAGGATAAAATTTTCGTTTGCTTTTTCTTGTGAGCATTTATCAAAACTTTATACCCAATGATGGATACCCTGTTGGGAAAATAGGAAATTAGAAAAACAGTAATAGTAAATGTTTAGTATGGAATCAGACCTAGCAACTTAGCTATATAATTTTTTGGTTTCAAGACGTCACGATCCGCCTCATCATTCTATTCTCAGAACTACCTATTCTTTCCAAAAAAGACAATCAGCGAAGAAAGAACAGAACACCGATCTCCCCCACAAACGGCCTATTTAATCGAGTTCTCAGCCTCACCTCATGGGAACACTTCCTTCCCGCCCTCACCAACCCGATACAACCACTACTACCACCTCCACCACCTTCCCAGAAGAGTAATAGAATCCAACCCAATCCACACAAAGACATAACATAAACATCGAATCGAATCGACTTCCTTGCTAAGCTGGACATCTCATGTCCAGTCATCTCGGCAGTAAATCCTCCCGCTCCATACTTCCCACCGGACACAAACGTAAGATAAGACGGGTCGCTCCGACAGGGCAACAAACACAAGTATGCGCCGAATAAACACCCTATTACCCCTTCTTACATCTCATCTCACTATTAAATTCCAAAAGCCACCAACCACTCACTGTGAAAGAAAATATTCCGCGGGGGTGTTGGTTGGGGTTGGGGTTGATAAACCCCTAGTAGTGTCTCGCTCAAACGGACGCCCTGCATACCCGTTAAGTACATCGTCGCTTACCACAGCTACAGCTTTCTACCAACCCAGTTTTAACGCTACGCAAACAACGAGGGTTGAGTTTAGAGTCAGCTCTGGGATAGTCGGAGTGGAGTAGCTGAATATCGATAACGGCGTGGATAGGCTCATGGCAAGGCAAGACAGTTTGAAGTAGGGATGCAGGATTGGGGTGGAGCATGGAATGTGCGGATGGGGAAGGCGTATTGCGTGGGAAATATGATGGGGATATTTTTGGCGGTGTCGAAAGTGGCGAAGGTATATTATGTCAGCGGATTTTTGGATAGGAGGGATGTTTCCTTTTTAGGAGGGTGGGGATGTGTGGTGGTGTTTGGTGGAATGGGGAAGCTTTGGGTTTTGGGTTTTGGTTGCTGTGTGTGAGGACTTGTGTGGAGGTGGACAGTTGAGTATATGTCGTGTATTCATGTCTTCATGTAGAAATGTTTGGTGTTCTTGAGAGAAGTTTTGTATTGTATTGTGTTGATATCGACTAGCAATTCGCCGAGTCAATCAAGGAAAAATATGCAAAAGTATTTAACGAGAGTAGAAACTGCTAAACCCGCCCACCAAAATACCATCCATAAACCAAAGCCGAAAAATAGCCAAAGCCAAAAAGAATACGAAGGACAAACAGCGCAGACAACCAAAAAAGAAAAAAAAAAAACGAGAGACAAGATAAAGAAGCAAACTCTCTGACCACCACCAATCGAGAAAAACAGGAGGAAAGTACAATACGAAAAGAAGGCCCCTGGTATATCGCTTGTTTAAAACATGGAAGCAACACTACGCTCAAACACACCTAAACAAAGTAGTATAGCGTAAAACAAAATCTTTTACTCCCCGCTCAACTCCAAAACGGGCCGAAATCATCAAGCTGGCTCAACACTTGGCGGCGAGCCTCCTCGTCTGGGCCGCTGCGAGGAACACTGGGCAGCTGTTAGTCTGACGTATATCAAGAATACTTCTGATGATGATGCCGGATAAGATGTTCAGGAGCAAAAAAAGAGACAGAAATGAAAAGAGCGATAGACATACTTGACTTCCCGCAACTGACCCGTCCCGATATCAAGAATATATCCTATAATAGGGATGTCATGTCTTACATACGGCGAGCTTTTCAGAAACTGGATGTCGTAGCGGATGTTTTGTTCTACGTTACCGGGACACCAGGCACAGCCTTTGGAGATATTAGTTATCTTGTGGTTTTCTTTTCTTTTCATTTTTGGGATATGGTATCTTCTTTGGTTTTTTGGTGATGGGGTTACGTACTGGTATGTTGAACTACTGCTATCATTCCAACGCGGACTCTTTGGTCTACGGCGTAGAGGTTGTTAATCGCTCCCTGGGTGCGGCCGCCAGCGGTCTTGATGACTTGCGTGTTGTTGGCAGAGAGGTTGAAGTTGCGGGCTGGATCGACGCGGGAGTCAGGCTCGCTGCAGGAAACTAGGATATTTTCATCAGTGACTTATCTCCAACTCAACTCTTATTGGGGATGCATACTGATGACAAGTGCTCCCGAAGACATGACTGAAGAAAGGAAAAGTAAAACGAAACTGACTATCTGCTATAAAATCTAGATAGAAAGAAATCTCGAAATCGTAGGATGATATATTGAACTGATGCTAACAACCTAACACACCCCATGTCCACGACGACTTCGCCATCCATCTTATACTATTCACACCACCCATCCCTCAAGTCGCTGACCACTGTGCCGACACTGATACACGCAGGCTATGCCAGATGGCTCACCTGGATGACGGACCAACGCCATGACGTTAAACGGAATCTTAATCATCTAAACCACCCTCATAGCCCTCCTAAACTCCACCACTCTGCGCCTCCAATCTGATCCCCCATTCCATGCTACTGGATCATCTAGTCTACGTTTGCAATGCCACCCCATCTCATCCAACCTCTTCCACGGCGTTCTTCGTCTGGACCACGTACTTTTGGTGTACGGCATTGTCCCATTGCATGTCTGATAGGACGCACGGTCCGCGGTTCCTAACTCTATACTTGGGGTGGATTACTTAACACCCGTGGGTTCTGTAGGCGCAAGGCAGGTGAGTGGTGTGAATTTACTTTTTGGGGAAAGGAGTCTTGCGGCGAGGCGGGCTGGGCTGGGCTGGGCTGCGTAGGTAGATCGGGGTTGAGCTAGTAGGCAGGGGAGGAACATGGGAAACGGGACTAGGTAAGTTCGAGCGACAGGCACGCAGCCAATGCATGGTTAGGGCAATGTTTGGTGTCTTGGGTTCAACGGCGGAGCTGGGGATGGCTATTCGTTGGGAGGGATTTTGCATGGTTGAGATGGACGGCGGTGTACAATACTCGGTGACTCGGCTCGGTTTCGGGCAGGAAGGAATTGCAGATTAGTCGAGGGAGTTGGCCACGATGCTGCACGATGGACGAGAGGGAAAAGAAAGGCTGAGCTCGGGTGGTTCCATAGGAATACGGGGGACAGGGGTGGATTACACTTTGCCTTGCGCTTTCTTCTTGCTGACGTCACAAAACGGACCAGATCCAGCGCTTGCAGGTCCACCCTACTACTGTACTACTAGCAGCTAGCATAGCACACAACAACATATTTCTAAAAAGAACCGCGAAACTACCACTACACTCTTAAAGAAGGAAACTCTCGCGTTCCATTCTATCTTCAGACAGCAGTATGCAAACCATGTACTGTTTTGAGTAGACTGTAAAGACCTACAAAAACTAGTTTGGGTATGAGCCTGCTGCCTCAGCAACACCCCACAACGGACTTCACGCAGAAAAGAAAAGTCGACTATTACTTATCGCTATATTAAGCGCCCGTGGTAATAACTTCCCAAAGTACACCCTTAGTTAAGTATCCACAGCCCTGATTTTGTTTCTCTTGCATAGCCTTTGCCTTGCTTTTACATGGCGCAGGAAGTGATAATAGGTACAGTGCAGTACGGTTCTAGCGAACGGCATCCATTCTAGCGCCTCTGCCATTCTTGTCGGCCGTCGGTACACAATGCCAACGCCCAAAAAAAAGGCACGCCCGTCGAATCGCCACGGCCGCTGAACGCCATGCATATTTCCAAGATTCCAGCATCGAACATTGATGCTTCCTCTCTTTTAATATTACTAACCATGCCCGACATCCCAAACTAGACATCTATTCATCCGAAAAGGACCAGAAGAAAAGAATAGTTAAGCGAAATCCTTGCCGCAAGCACGCCCAGCCCGCCCCAGCAATGCCGCCTTGACAAACTTGCCGAATACTCATACTCCGAACAAAAACACCTACGGCCTATGTATGCAGGCCGCGGACCCCCACATTAGGCAGTTATTGGTTGCCGCAGCTGTCCGCTTCAAGACTCAAGATAACTACCATCTACACTCATGTAAGCCGATCTGCCGCTTTGTCAAGCCCAGCCCAGCCCGGCCGCGGTTATCGTGTGTCGATCTTTGTACGTGGTAGACGGACTAGCTGCTTGCCCTGCCGAGTAGTTCGCCAGAGTCGACTGGGGTTGAATAGCATACTCTGCTCGTCCCTAGGACTAATCTCGCTCGGTCTTCTGCCGTATGTCGGCCGAGTAAATAACGTGCTTTCTTCGTACATATTTGATGGACTCGCTCGCCCGCCCGGAATGCAGTCAGCAAGCGGGTGAATTAGCGCAAATCAAAATCAAATTACGCCATGCATGTAACCTCGTTACACGGGAATTTTTTGCAATCTATTGACGTCATGCCTTGGCTCATGCCATGTCGTGCATGTCCGCGGGGATAATACAAAAATTCTACGTTGCCTACCACCAACTTCGCTGGAGATTTCGAAATCTATCTGTAGCCTCGCCTTTATGTATTTGTAAGGAAGGTTTTTTGTGGCTTCTGTACGGTGTTTGTCCGCTTGGAAATCGGCTGCTGTATGTGCATGGGCTGACTGACCCAAAAAGTGGAGGAGTCACGCAAGAAGACAGAATATTGAGGGACTATAGACCCTTGTCCTCAGCCGAGCATTTCTGCATATGACTCTTATTCTTAACGTACTGACCACACCAAGGGCCTGGAAGTTTGACCAATCACACGAGCTGTAGCATGAAATAGTAAGAGGGGCGCACATGGAGAAGCATTTGGAAGCTGATCACAGGAAATCTTTGCTCGTAAAAATGAGTGGGTTGTTGGCCTCTTATAGGGTTGATACGGAAAATTTCCTAATCGGGTGCACGTCTAAGACGATCTATCGTGTATCCCAGCGCCAAATTGGAAGCCAGTCATAACCCACCAGGAGAAATACCACTGGCAATGCCCAGGATTTTGTCTGAGCATATTTCTTAGTGCGCCAATGCCGTGCAAAAATCTTCAAATATAACGTAATCAGCTCGCACCGAAGCGGATATAATACAGAGAAAGACGGTCATGATGCGCGCGGCTGATGATATTTAGGGCGTTTTCATGTACTTTCGTAGAATATTATAAGTCTTTTGTCTTGACAATAATTCATGCTTCTCCTTGAGAGCTACCTCACCCTAGTTTTGATGTCGTGTGTTCACCTATCGACGGTTGTGGAGGGATCAGGGGGCGGAGAGTTGCAGTTTCGATGGTTTGCGGAAAGGGAAGAAGATGGAGCTGCAACAGTGTCGGCGTAAATTGACTGGGTCTCGGATGGCTGATGTCTTGCATTATCGTCGGTTGGAAGAGGAAGAGTTTCGTTATATTCGGGAGGGCGGCCTCCCCCGACCTCTTCTCTCGACAATGTCCTCATTGGAATTGTTAAACCAGTGCTTCCGTCGCTCACTGCATCCGAGCCGTCATGTGAGACTACGGCCTCAGTCTTTGGTTGGTATGGTGGTGGTGCTTCTCCGTGCTCATTAAGCCCCTCCTCCCGCCTGATGAATGCAGCAGTTTGATGATATCTCCATGCTGCATGCATCCATCTTCGAGTACTAATCCAACCATCCAAATCTTGTGCCAGCGCATTCTGTCCGCTCAACCGCATTTGTTCTTTCTGCCGCTTCCTTCGTCGGTGAAGCCACCACAGGCCTCCCATAACTAGTAGGCCGAACACCGCAAGGAAAAGAAAATAATAGTTGAAGACGGTCTCCTCGCGCAAATTGTCAGGATCTGCATGACTTGCAGCGGGGAAGAGCTCTGGGGGAGTAAATTCGGTGGACTTTGGAGAGGCGGACGAGGTGGTCGAGTTTGAAGATGTCGAGGTTGTAAAAGATGTGATCATCGATGGTGAAGAGCTTGATATTATAACCGAGGCCTGTGCAGAAGTTGTAGTAGTGCTGGCTGGAGGAGATAAACTAGGAGCGGTAGCTGGAATGTCGATGCTGCTCTGAGCATTTGTCGTAGGAAAGAATAGAAACAAACATGTTATCGAGACACCAAGTATAGTAGCTTGACTATCGCGTGCGGCTTGCCGTATAATTCTTCTATGAAGCATTGTGGTTCGATGTCATCCGCCGTCTAGCTGCCGATAAATGGGACAATGGACTGAGCGGATGTGGTGGAAAGAAAAGGAATATAGGATATAGAATAACAGGATAATTAAGAAGATGGAAGAGGGTTACTTAAGTCATGGCGAGCATACAGAAGGGTGGTTGAGGCACAAACATCTCAATATCCTTCTTCAAGGCTGCCTTTGAGGGTTGGCAGAGGGGTGGTGTACAGTTGAAGACGGAATGCGGCGGAGGGGATGAGGGTCCGGATGCTCTGGAACCGACCCGATTTGGCATAGCGTCGATCTGCGCCAAGGGCCCTGCCTTGCGACATAGCGCGTAGGGATTTCCTCATCCGCGGACACCCTGATGGACCAAACCGTACATATAATAACCCCGACCCCGCCCTCCAACCGCTAACCTAGATCTCATCTCCCGCCATGGTCAAAGCCGTTAGAGGTATGTTATTCTTCTTTCTTGCTTCGCACATACACAGACTCACTTTCCTCAGGCACTCTCGTGAAGTGCGATGCATCCATCAAAGCTATGCTGGTAGACATCGACAGCAAGTTTAACAATGAGTTTATCATCGAAGAGCTAGACGAGGAGCACATCCTAGTGAAGGAGACGAAGATCTCAGAGCTCAAGTCACGGCTGCAAGCTGTAAGAGTTAAGCACATATTCAGATGTCTGCAGCTGACATTTCACAGATGATGAGGGAACGGCTTAAGGAGCCCGAGAGCTCAGATTCCGAGTAAAACATATCATCGTTACCATGCTATCACTGCTTTGTCTTCGCCCTCGGCGGCTCGTCATACTTTATCCCCCGAAACACGTTACACATTGCACGAACCCGCTTAAGACATTCCCTTCAATTGGGCTGCTTCTGGGACTGCGTTAACCCACTCGACACGGTTGACGCTAAACAGTTCAGCTACAGGCTTAGCTTTGTTCAACGCTTCGACATCATCCAAAGTTCCAACCTGTGGCATTCTTTAGCTTTCGTTGCTAGAAGTGGTGAGAAGTATATCTACCTTGACGACTTTGAGGCCAGGGAAGCTAGCTCCGTCACGCCACAGGGTGGAGCCACAGTCGCCGCTAGAATACAGTCAACATCAATCTATGATCAGTCTCACGAGCCACGTACCAGAAATGAGAAGTGATGGTGTTTCCACTATCAGACTTGACAGTATGCGGCTTTGGGGTTCCCTTGGTCAGTTTGAAAGCAGACTCTGGATAGATTGCGTTTGTGCTATAAGTGGATCCAGTGATCTTGCGGCAGTCAGCGCAGTGGCAGAGGGCCTGGTGGATGGGATTAGTGAGGACCAAAGCTTCCGGGACGAATTACCCACCTTCTTGACTGGATCGCCTTCAACCTCATAGCGAACATTGCCGCAGAAGCAACCTCCAGCTTGGGACATTGTTGCGGGATGATAATGGGTAGTGGATTGGGCGGGGTAGTGGTGGAAATGCGGAGTTTGGAAGTGCTGTGAAGTTCAAAGGCGGGGTTGTCGTTGCTGGATGTTCTGAGAAGCGCTACTCCCCCCAGGTTCTTATACTTTCTGGACGGCGCGAACTTGCTCCACTTTACACGAACCTAGGCACAATTGATCCTGCATGTCAGTCACTGGGAAGGGTCGTCAGTGGCTGTTCGGCCACGGAGCGGTGACCTGAGCAGTTAGAGGCCGCATTACACACAGAATCCTCACATTAGTTGCCGAGGAGGGAATGGCGGGGCTTACAATTGGTGTTGGCGGATGATTAGGGTGTGCCGGCCGGACTGTGCAAGAGCACCGATCGCCAAGACTATTCCAAATCATGCTGGGATTTGAAATTTGAAACCAGCGTAATACCTCCTGCATGTAAGAAGAGGGCCAGGTGCCAGGGTCGCAGGGCATGCAGACGGGTGGTATGATTCAGGAATCATCTCAAAAGGGTAAACGGCAACGAGGAATTGATCTCGAACGAAGTGTCTTGATAATAATGTCATGGTCCTCCACTACAGATGACATTACGTGAAATGTTCTAATTCAGCAGCTGTCCTAATCTAGCAAATGGTCAGCGTAGTTCTTGCATTTTGACTTTTCGTAGACGTGGCTTTGGGATGTGATTTGAGTTGTGAAGATACACTGAGAAAACAATTGATATATCGTGTAGGTCAGTGTATTTAGAACCGGCATTTTGACGACACACGTGAGGGCGAGACACGGCCGCGTTTGCGCGCTAGCGAGCTCGTGAAGCTCCCAGCATTCTATCTTAGCCATGCATACGAGCTCACTTCCACCGTCGTCTGGACCCGGAGCCTGCTGAAGCCTCTCAGCTCCGGCCCCGCTATTGCCGCCAGAAACTGCAATGGCCGCCAACAATGCCTCCAACGTCTGGTCGCAGATGAACTATGTGCCTCCCCGGGGTCAATGCAACTTCCGCCAAAGCTTGCTATCATCCAAATGCCCGTGTCTACGCTTTATGCTTCACCCACTCAAGGCAAGTCGCCCCATTCTATCACTCATCCAGCGCATATTACTGACTTGTATGCCAGTCTTCGTCGAGCTACGAATGCGATGGCTGCAGACACCACGCTTCCTTCCACAGCATGGAGAACCCCGCCGAAGACGAGATCCGCAAGCGCTGGGAGCAGGAGGCTAAAGAGAAAGAGGAGCAAGATTCAGCAACGCAGCGGCGTCCGAAGAAGAGGCCACGGGCTATAGAATATAGCCATACAGCTGGAGTGAGTGGGGGTGGGATTTTCACAGCGGAGGAGATGGACACGACAAGCGAGACAGGCTCAACTGGCAGTAAGAGTCGCGCTAGAGGAAGAGCAAGAGGGGTCACCGGCGCGACTAGGAACACAAGAGGGCAAGGGAGAATAGTAGAGGTACTTGATGACTTGGAAACAGCTATAGAAGTAGATTGATTGACGAAGCCAAAAGCTGTCGTCGAGGCGTTTTCTGGGTCTTCTTGGTTTTCAACATCAAGGCGTTTGTAAACAGATACCCAAGTTATGGTTTGATAGCTAGCTCGCAGAAATGGGCCTTGAATCTATTTTGTTGATTCTGGAATCAGCATTCGCAATTCTCGTTTTGACCTGCACTAGTTTTCGATTGTGAGCATCATGTTGATTCCCTTCAGCCCCTCCAATGAGTGAAAATGACGTCGCAGTGTCACCGCCAGGGCCAAGGCCTGACTCGCGTAAGCTCAACTTCGCGTTTCCGTTCGGTTTACCCTAGCACTGTCAATCAACATACCATGCCGGCAAGCCCGCAGTAGGCGCAACTCTTGATTTTTCATTCTCATAGCATTTTTCCGCCTTCAACCCTAATTTCCTTCACCCCGCCCAACATGGCGACGCCAACGCCTGGCCCGTCGAGCAACACGCCGCAAAAGCATCTCGTGCCTTTCTCCTCCCCCGCGCCGCGCAGCGTTCCACATACCGGGAATACAGGCATGATCAATTATGACTCTCCTGCAGTATTAAATATGCTCAACGAGGGCTCCATCGGCATGGGCATAAGCATGAGTGGGATGGGAATGTCGCAATTGGGATTAAGCGCAAGCGCAATGGGTCGCGCAGACGAAGAGGAGAGGCGAAGGCGACTACAAACTATAATAGACACTCTGAAAGAGAGGCCAGGGCGCGTAGGTGAGGAAGGCATCATAGCCTTATGCAAGAAGATGGGCGTGGATGTAGAGAAAATGATGGACGAGGAGGGCCTGACATTGATTATTGGAAATGAGGCTATGTGTGATGTGAGTTTTGAGCATATTGTGTAGTGAGCTTAAAATTAACGCGGCCTGTCAGATCTTTATCCGCAACGATGAGGTCGAAAACGTAAAGCTCCAGACTGCCTTAGACGACGAGAAACAACGACCAGACCTGCAGTTTGGTCCCGCGGGCTCACAAATTCTTTTGAAAAGCTTGCGCCCGCTTCCTGGACAAAACAAGATCAATGTCACGTTGGAACGGTTTTCACAGAATTTGGACAAACTCTTAAGGTTGGATAAGCTAGGCGCACCGGAGAATGGCGGCGTAAGTTGTTACCACGCCATTGCCGGTGTGTATACGAGCTTGAGGAAACTGTTCGAACATGAGAAAAAGATGGCACTTGCGCTGCTTGAGGCGAATACTCCATACGCAAGTCACAAGGCGGAGAGGGAAGTACTTTGTAAAAAGAGTGGCAGACCGAGGCTCAATGGCGGACTATGTCTGGGTCTGAGTTTGGAGTACTGGATGGGCCGACGACACATGATCCGTGGTTCTCGATCGTCGCAATCCACGTCTGAAAAAGGCAAAGGAAAGATGGATGTTGATACTCAGCCCGCGGACGACTATCCCGAGGACACAGATATCGAGAACAACAGAATCTACTCACTAACCATAGAATGCGAGGCGAGTCCATCTGCACTGTTCACGCCAATCAGGATATCAAACGACTGGATATCTTCGTCAATAGAGAAGCCCGCAGACGCAAATGACGCAACCCAATCTCTTGACAACATTCTGCTTAATACCGCATCAATTGACTGGCAAGAACCTAAGCCGACTTATCTGGAGGCTTCAGCACCGACAGCGGACCAGGATGCGATGAGCCTCGATTCCACTCCAGGTCGTCTCCCTAATATCCGCTTCATAGCTAAATTCAATCCGCCACTAGTTGTTCCTCTTACTGTGTACATATCACTTCACCAGGCTGTAGGGGTTGAGCCAAACGCACAAGAATTCCGTGCAACGACCTTCACCGGTCTAGCGCTCTGCCCTAACGAGCCTGATCCTGGAATGATGGGAACAGTAGGTGAGCATACACACGAGATCCAGAGCTCGAGATCGGTCCTCGTTGTCGATGCAGTCGGGAAAGAGAAAGAGAAGAAACACAATCTGAGTCTGTATGTCCCAAAAATGGAGTATAGCAAGACCCTAGAGTCTATTCCATTCGCCCATCCAAGACAACTAGTCGAGATACTGCCCACCCTTCGGCAATATGCCTTCACGACCTCCCTCCTACAACACTCGTTCTATGAAAAGGAACGCAACCCGTCTCAAACGACTCAAGAAAATCTTCCGTCGCCACCATTGACCCCAAGCAATACAGATGACCCAGACTCCACCATTCAACTCGACGTAAATCTCTTTTACACGCCTCCGGCACCTCGCCTTACCTTTCATGTCCCACACCCATCAAACAGCTTCATGCCTATCAGCAATACCGCAACACCAGCGTCTGACATCCTAGCCTCACTCCTCTCCACATCAAAAATCTCCACAAATCCTCCAATTCACATTCAGGTCGACATTCACCCTAATGCCGAGCTAGCCATCAGCGATCAAAACATCCTGCCGCCTTCCTTACCCTTACCTGATGCACCAAAAGACGTTGACGTTGACATGGACAAAGCCCAAGAATCAGAAAACAAGCAGAAGCGTCTGGCGCGGGCTCTAGATGTTTGCGGCGACTTTAGCGTTTGGGGAGAGTGGTTGCGGAGAGAGGTAGCGAAATAGAGTTCAACTTCGGAGCAGTGTACAGGAAAAGCCGATGATGCTGGGGGAATGAAAGGGTTCCAAGAACTGAGCAGCCTCGAGCTGGAGGCATGACTGAGGAAATCGTAGAGGGTGAGGCCCTCTATTAGAGGGCACGTGGTCAAGAGCCTTTATGTTTTGCCCCGCACGGTATCTAGTAGTCATGAATATACTATCATCTAACAATATTACGCACAAAATAGCCGTATCACTTCTTTGAGGTTTGCTTCTATTTCTGAAACACGTTACAAATTAGCCATCAGTTTTAAATATCGCACGCGGCCGTCAAGAACTTCACTTGCAGAATCATAATAGGATATAGAAACATTGTGAAATATACACGCGGTCCTGAGTCTACTTGTCGATGAACAAAGAGTTACCTCGGGAGAGAAAGTTGATAATCTCTCGTGTCGCGAAATAGCCAGGACACGATACAGTCATAACTTAACCAGCACACACCAACAAAAAGCCCTGAAGTTCTTCTTAAAGTGAGTTAAATCTAACAAGCCATTACTAGTATATATTAGTATTCTTTCTTGTTTGTCAGGTGGTCATAGTAGGTAGTTATCTGCCCAAAGGGATTTTGGCACTTTCCGGAGTACTTCCGGGATATTCCGCGATACGAGAGATGGTGGTGAAAGCGAGATTTCATAATTCGTTTCCTTAGCTGACTGGTACGATTGCGTCGATTCGACTATGCCCCTGGCTTTGGCAAGCGGCTTTCAGAACGAAAGATCTCGTGTAGAACAAAAAGAATCCAGAAAGTAGACTGGGTAATAGTGTATGTGTAGCTATGAAGGCTTCTAGGCCTCCAAATATCGACAAGCTTGTTCAAGGATTTTAGCAAGGTGCACAAACGTAGAAGTGCTATATACGGTGCTTCTTTCTCTAAGTTGGTACTTCTTAACAATGCAAATATGTCACAAATGAGACTGCGATAACCAACTTTGTAATTGAAAATACTATAGGGTGGGATCTTATTCAATGTTTATCGCGCGCGATGTTGAAGTCTAATTTACATAATGTTATTGGTCTATTACGATTCTGATCTGCGGCGGCAAGCTAATGTTCTTATGGTCGACTTTATTCTGGTATAAGCCGTTTGATCAATGACAGAGGCCTAGCTAATCAAGATTCTTAGGCCTGCTCTACTTCCATCAAAGGCTCAATGTTCGCAATCTCCCATCAGGGCCGATCATCTCTCATCGTCGCTGCCTCTTTCTCAGGGGCAATATTGAACTTCCCAGGGTAAAGTGCTTCAAAATGCACCCCGACTGTTGAGAGTTCACTCGAAATGCTCTGGAGAATGTCTCTCATCTCCATGGACGGCATCGGCGTAAGTCCAAAATGAAAATGCATCAAGTTACAACGTGCCATCGTGATATGCAAATTTGATAATGCAAATTGGGAGGCGAGGTCACGCGCATATTCTGCTGCCATGTCCGGACTTGCATCGTAAAAGAGGCGACTAAGAGTCATGTATGACATACCGAGTAGCTCGAGAGATTGGAGCTGTGGCGGGATCAGGGACAAATGCTCAGGGCTCAAGACAAGAAGGTCACTCTGGCTCACGCCAAAGAGGAAATGGCAGTCGATTTTCAAAGTTTTGAGGTTCTTCAGTGCAATCAGGTCACCTCCGGCAAAATTATCAGGCATTCCCCAGGACGGTTCGCCGCACCACTCGAGATGCTCCAGATGTGGGAGATGAAGACACATAGCCTCTTTAAGACTGGTACAGTCGAGTACCAAATTTGGTACATCGGAGTGGAGTACCTTATTTGGTGCATCGAAAAGCGATAAGGAGGCGAGATTTTGTAAGGCCCCGGTAGCTATCAAGTCTTCCAGCTGTTTAACAGTTATGTCAACCTTTTGGAGGGATAATTTCTTGAGAGAGCTGGGACAATTCGTCCCAATCGATAAATTCACTTCGCTCTCGGATATTTGGAGGGACTCGAGCCAAGGAAAAATTTCGAGATCAAACTTGCCGCAGTCGGAAAGGTGGAGTCGTTTGAGTTTGGAATATGCATTGGCCTGGGCAGCTCCAACTTTCATTATTTCCCCTCCAGTGGCCATTAGACTAGTATGCTTGCTTGAGAGAAACGAAATGGTTTCTGCCAGCAGACTATTTCCTCTAGTGCTGAACTTGATGTCGATGGTCTCAATGCTAGCTGCTAAGGAAAATACTAGGGCAAGGCAGGTAGCGTAGCTGAGGTCAACGCAGCCGTCAAGGATTTTGAATGAGTGGATCCAATCGTTCCGGAGCTTGGAAGGTACGTCGTTCCCTAAAAATCCATCGATAAGATTGCTTATGCTGCGCAGTTCAGGTTGGAGGGTTTTGCATTGCATTAGGCGAATCCTATAGGAGGGATACGGGCTGGCGCGTCGAGTAATAGTGCGGATATGTGATGCAAGCTCCGGGCGACGTAGAATAGTTTGAGTCAAACGTTCAAGCATAACTCCACGGTCTTTTTTGAGGTCAACATGCCCATACATAACAGTCACCGCTTTACTGTAATAATACCTCGAAACTCTTGCGAGCGCATCCAAAGAACGGTAATCGCCAGCAAGGTACCCAATAATGAGCAGGTCAAGCTCAGAGGACAGTGCAGATAGTGACATTGTGTGTAGTATGAGAGGACTTGAAGACGTCAAGATAATATCGAAAAGCTTGTGAAAGGTCTTGTAACTCGCCGGGAGAAATTGGTCGATTCAGCAATGACAGAACATAGTGGCATTAAATTACAAGCAGGGCTTTGTTCCTCATCCTATTGTTCAGAAGCATGTCATTGTGATCGGTCAAAGCTCGTTAAGGGTGATATTGTTCTTTCACATTCCAACTCCTCACAATGCTGCTGAATCTTCTCACCAGCCTTTCTGCATTGAGGAACCGCTTTGAGCAAATTTCCGGTATTTGAAGAAGCCGTGCTTAGATGCATGCACTTCCAGTTGATCCATCCTAACTAACCAACTTTGTTGGCTTCGATATGCCTTATGATAAATAACAAGCTATTAATTTGTCTCTGGATTTGTTAGCTTTTATAACTTCATTTTATGCAGATTAATAGTTTGTCAGAAGAGTTTCGTAACTTCAACTATAGTATAAAAGGATAGTATGTAGTCAAAGACCCGTACTAAATTCCAGATCTTTGCGCAACACGAGAAAGTCCTTCGGAGTCTAGATTCTAGCATATTCTCTTTGTGCGATAAGCTTTGTAGAAACATCAAATAGCAGGCCAGGTATGAGGACTCGGCTGCAACGAGGCTGTGTTTGTTTCCTCGGTATGGGATGGTGGGATCGATATTCATCTGCCAACTTTGCATTCTACAGACGCTACTTGGGAAGACCTAGTTATTCTTCACGTTCTAGATGACTGTCGTAACAAATTAGAGGGACGAATATGAGTGTCTGTTGTGGTAGCCTTAAACTACAAGTCAATATTCAGGCAGAATTGTTAAAAAAATTACATGAGAGGACCAGTCGTCCCATTTTTGGCTGCGACTGCGCCTGCTCGCATGAAGCGTACCAATGGAGCTGCACCAACTCAGCCTTTCCGCAACCCCCTCCTCCAAACCGGTCAGACCTCACAAGCGGTCTTCCAACTTCACTTCTTTACAACCACTGTCACCACTCTACCCCTGCCTTTACTCACATCCATCTCGGTCCTCATGGCCTTCAGCTAGGCTTCATTAGCACTTCTGTTATCATGCGCTTACTACAGGTTGAGGACGACGGCGATTTCAGCCTTGTCGAGTGCGAAGGCAACGATATCCCGCCGTATGCGATTCTCTCGCATACTTGGGGGGCTGACCATGAGGAAGTCAATTTTAATGATATTAAAGAACACACAGGCAAAAACAAAAAAGGATATCGCAAGCTGACCTTCTGTGGGAATCGAGCCAAGGAGGATGGTATACGTTTCTTCTGGATAGATACCTGTAGTATCGACAAATCGAGTAGCGCAGAGCTTCAAGAATCTATCAACTCCATGTTCAAATGGTATCAGGAATCGCAAAGATGCTACGTATATTTGCCAGACGTCACAAACGCCGGTTTTGCTAGCAACGATGGGTCGTTCCAAAAGAGTCGATGGTTTACCCGAGGATGGACGCTCCAAGAACTCATCGCTCCAAGCATCGTTGAATTCTTTTCTTCCGATGGTGCTAAACTTGGAGACCGAAGTTCACTGTTGGAAGAGATTGTCAAGATTACTGGAATTTCTGCTAGGGCTCTTCAAGGGGATCCTTTAAACAGTTTCAGTCTAAATGAACGGCTGTATTGGACGGGAACTCGTCAGACCAAGCGAGAGGAGGATATAGTGTACTGTTTATTAGGCATCGTAAAAATCTCTATGCCTGTTCTCTACGGCGAGGGGAGGCAAAATGCGTTGAACCGCCTTTGGAAAGAGATAGCCGGACCAAGAGTGGAAGTCTCGAAACTACCTCCTGCTCTCTCGTCAGAGCCACTTGGACGTTTACCTGAACACCCTCTCTCTATTCGTTCCAAGGCCCGTGATACCAAAATTTCGTCAACTGGGTTGACAATTGTTGTGGAGCCAAAAACCCCACTGCTAGAGTAAGTCCTCAGTTAGCATTTGTTGCGATTGCTTAGACTTTGTTAGTATCGTATTTGTTCATGGTGTACCCGGCCATCCGTATCGAACCTGGGCTCACGAGATAGACGATGGCATGCATGGCCAAAATCATTCTGGTACTTTGTACTGGCCACGAGATCTAGCTCCAAAATCCATAAGTGATGCACGCATCATGACTTTTGGTTATGACATGCAAGAGCAGAAGCATAACCCGAATGAGACTTTACTCGAGCACACTGCGGAGAATTTTCTGAGTACACTAGAGAAGAAACGTCGCAAAGATCCAGCCAGGCCAGTGCTATTCGTGGCACACGGTTTGGGGGGAACTGTTGTAGAAGCGATGCTTCGAATGTCGAGAGCTTCAGGTCGAAGGCGAATTTACCGTGAGGGTATCTTCAAATCAACAGCCGGTATCGTCTTCTTTGGCACCCCACATAGGAGCAGTAACATGGATTGTGGCTTAACAGAAACTATTGTCAGAGCCAGCAAAGCAGCTCAATTTCCTGTTGATGAAATCATTGACGGATTGTTGCCACCAGATGACTGGTTAAAGTCGTTAGAAGAAGAGTTCAGTTCGATGTGTCAAGACCAAAATTGGATTATACAATCCTTTCAAGAAGAAGTGGGTGTCACACTCTTAGGGGATCGCAAGGTGCGTAGAGTTGGGTTTCCAATAGCTTTCACATCGCTAAGAACATCTGCAGGTCGTCGATGATGAATCCTCCTACTTGAACCTTCCCGGTGTCGAAACAGTGGAATCCATTCAACTCAATCATTTTGACATGTGCCGCTTCAAGGACCTTGACGACAGTGAATACGACAAGGTTGATGCTGCACTTTGTCGGATAGTGATTCCGGTATCGAGAGCATCACAAACAAAAGAGAAGTTAGAAAATTCGCTTTCATTCAACCAAATTGAAGTCCGCGAAACGACAATCGTAAATGCTCATTCTCAGACATGTGCATGGCTGCTAAGAAGCCCCGAATATGTCAACTGGCTCGATGCCACCCAAATGATCAATCATCACGGTTTCCTATGGATCAAAGGAAAACCCGGGACCGGGAAGTCGACCATTATGAAATTTGCTCGTATGAAGACCTATGCACAAAAGAAAGACTCTATCGTGATAGCGTTCTTCTTCAACGCGCGAGGGGTAGAGCTAGAAAGGTCAACGATCGGCGCATATCAATCGCTGTTGCTACAACTCCTCAATGAGCTTTCGCCTCTCCAGGTCCACCTAATCTTTGAATCCCTTGATCTACCGATTACCAGTCTTCACAGAAATCGCCAATGGGGAGCAGAAATTCTGAAGCAACTTTTGGAGAAGGTTATCAGATGCCTTGGACCATCATCGATTGTTTGCTTTATTGATGCAGTAGACGAATGCGAGGAGCGTCAGGTGCGGGATATGATATCATTCCTTGAGCAGATTGGGGAGCTCAATTTGACGACAAGTGTGGATTTTCGGGTGTGTTTTGCAAGCAGGCATTACCCACATATCACTATCCGAAAGGGGCTCTACCTGACTTTAGAAAGACAGTCCGGCCATAACGAGGATATCACGAAGTACCTCCGCAGCGAGCTACGAATTGGGAATAGTGATGTTGCAAAACAGATCCAAGAAGACGTCCTCGAAAAATCGTCTGGAATTTTCGTCTGGGTTGTCCTTGTTGTCGGGATTCTGAATAAGGAGTACGATAGTGGGCGCATCCATTCACTTCGAAGAAGGCTCCAGGAGATCCCTAGCAATCTGCACGAGTTATTCCACGATATCTTGACTCGTGATTTCGACAAAAAAGAGGAACTCATTTCGTGCGTTCAGTGGGTACTCTTTTCCAGGCAACCATTATATCCAGAGCAGTTGTATTCGGCAATACTTTCTAGTATTGAGTCCGAGCAGGCGTACAGCATTGATACCCACGAGTCTAATAACGACGTAGTTGAAAGATTTCTACTTGATTCATCCAAAGGCCTCACCGAAATCACAAAATCTGCAGCCCCGAAAGTGCAATTTATACACGAATCAGTGAAAGATTACTTGCTGAAAGGGGATGGCCTTGGCCAGATTTGGCCCGAGCTCGGGTCTAATTTGTATGGCCAGAGTCACAAGCGGCTGATGCAATGCTGCGATTTTTACCTGAAGCTTACTACTTCTGATGGAATATGGAGACTTCCTCAAAAGGCCTCATTCCAGCAAAAAGTCGAATTATATCGCTCACTTCAAAAGAAATTGCCTCTCTTAGAGTACGCAGTATCTAATTGGCTCTATCATGCAGATAAAGCTGCAGAATATGGAATGGTGGAAGGACTAGCGGTAAGTGAATTGCAAATTGCAAAATGGATCAAGCTCGACAACCTGTCCCGAGAAAAGGAACATCAGCATGAGAGAGACGCCAGTCATCTCTATTTGTTGGCAGAGCTCAACATGTCAAATCTCATCAGCATCTGTTCCTCGAGCAACTCTTGTATTACAAGAGAGAAGGGGAGATACGGAGCGCCCCTCCTCGCAGCCATTGCATCCGAGAGTAAAGAAGCCATCCGAGCACTCATACAGGTCCATTTGAAGAGCCAACCTTCTTGTCGGCTTTACAGTCTATGTGCCCAAGACTACGATATTGAAGGTAATTGGTACAGGTTCAACCGCGGCTTTGTATACTCAGAGCAAAGGACGGTTCTCTCATATTTGGCGGAGTTCGGCAATGAAGTAGTCTTTGCACTTGCGCTAGAAATGGAAAATGCGGCGCCGAACGAGAGGGATGAGAATGGTTGGTCGCCACTCTTGTGGGCCGCAAGCGATGGCAACGAGGCAATTGTTAAGCTGTTGCTCAATACGGGCAAGGTCGACGCAAACCTTCCGGACAAATGGAAGCAAACGCCCTTATTCTTAGCAACAGTAATGGGGCACACGAACGTAGTCAAATTACTGCTTGGCTACAGTAAAATCGATGTCAATCCACGGGATAGTAATGGCGAGACGCCGCTATCAGTTGCAGCATTAGCAGGAAACCATACTATAATAGAGCTGCTACTAAATACGGGCGCGGCCAGCGTGAACTTCAAGAACATCAAGAACGAAACGCCTTTACTGATAGCATCGAGGGAAGGGTGGGAAGAGGCCGTCAGGCGTCTGCTTTTCGCAGATGGAATCGACGTCAACTTACTCAATTATGACGGCGAGTCACCTCTACTATTAGCGGCAGCAAATGGCTACTGGCCAGTAGTTGAAATGTTGATCGGCACAGGAAAGACAAATTTCAACGTGAGGAACCGTCGCGGGGAGACACCAATTTTAGCAGCATTGAAAAGGGGATACAGCAAAGTAGTCAATATGCTGCTAGAGGCAGATGCGGTTGGTCGGGATGAAAGCGCGGTATTTTTGGCCGTGGAAGAAGGACATATAGATATAGTGAAGCTGCTGCTCAACTTAGACAATTTCGACTTCAATCTGGAAAACTCCAAGGGTCAGACGCCCCTACTGGTAGCAGCGATCGAAGGACAGAAAGAAATCGTCAAGTGGCTGCTTGGGGAACGAAAAGTTAATGTGGATCACAAAGGGAAAAATGGACAGACGGCATTATTATTGGCATCTATGCATGGACATCAAGAGATAGTCCAGATGCTAATCAGCGCAGAGAAGGTCGATATCAACTCGAAGGATCGCCAAGGACTGACTCCGCTATCGTGGGCAGCAATGCGGGGGCACAAAGAAGTCGTCAAATTGCTTATCGACACTCCCGATATCGATGTTGACTCTAGGGATCTTTTGGGCCGAACGCCACTTGCATGGGCAGTCAGTCAAAAACGCAAACAGGTGGTCAACTTACTGGTTGATACAGGCAGAGTGGATATTTACTCGAAAGATGTTACTCAAGTCACGCCTGTCTCACTAGCAAAACAGCACAAGGAACAGGAAATCTTGAAGCTGCTTCTCAACGGCGTTGGATCTCATACCGACTCCGATTGAGTATAGAAATGACCACATCTATCACATCATTGACTTAAATTATACCAAATTATCTTCTAGTTTTGGTCACCGGTTTACAATCCCTAAGTGACTGCCCAAACATCTCACGAATCTACAACCATATCCAACAATGTACCACGTGAATACTTGTGCTGCTTTCGGCATACTAACAAACACTAGTTAATATCCAAAACAGGTTTAAGTTCCTTCTTTTCGCTCTATCTACATCACACCATAAAACCCCCCTTATAAACGAAACCCCCTCGACCCGAACTTTGCCTTCATTTACAAAGCTCACTTTGTCCTACTTATCCTCTATCTGATACTCGACTCTCCCACCCCAAAACCTTCCACTCCGCCCCACCCCTCCCTCAAACCCTTAAAACATTAATAATTCCGAATACTTCCAACTCCTATATACCACTCATATCCCACGAAAGGCCGAAAATCCACACACACACACACACACACACACACACACACATAAATATATATATCCATCACAAACCCCGATGTAAAATAAAATAAACCAACCCAACCCAGCACCCACATACATACACACGATGCAAAAAGTAGAATAAACCAACCTACTCCAACCCATCACACCACACACAACCACCAACAAAACTAGAAGAGAAAAGGCAAGGCACACCAAAGAACCCAAACACAAACATTCTTTTTCTACGTCCTATATTTCCAAATTATTCTCTTTTTCAACCCCCCCCCCCCCCAAAAAAAAAAATCAAGGAAAACTAAGGGAAAGGAAAAAGAAAGAATTTGTCTCTAGATTCTTTCCTTTTTCCAACTTCTATAAACTTTTACTTTTGCTCTACTTTTCATTTCTGTGCTTCGTGAAATCGATATCAATTGTTCAGTCTGGTAATGCAATCAAGGCAAAAACGAAAAAAAAAATTTAGAAAAAGGAAAGAAAAACTATCTGCAGCATAAGAGGTAGAGATCGTAATTCTCCTTTTAACTTATCGGCCCACGAACCATCGCGCAGTACTCTACTCAACTCTTGTCAAAGCAAAGTAAACATCATCTACGAACAACCACAGCCCCAAATACATGTAACCGATAAAGCGGGGGTCACGCACATGAGAAGCAAAGTAACAGACAAGACAAACGCATAGATAAGTAATATCCCGTTTATATTTAATTCATTTATTGTAGTTTTACATGTAGAGAGTATCCATTCCCATTCCCATCCAAGTTGTCCTATAAATAGCCAAAAAAATATCCACTACGCCATATACTTCTCTAGAAAATTCTTCGTATTCAACTCTCACACACCGACTCTCTTACTTAATCAAATATGTTCTGATTTGTCTTATGTATCCTTTCACATGATGAGACAAGAATGACGCCATCACTAGAGTCGGCCAGGCATCATTCAGTCAAATACTAAAGTGGTACTTAATGGCTGTGGCTCTTGACCCAAGGAACAAGATCCTTGCCCATGATAACAACAGCCTCGATCGAAATGAAGAAAATGACGAAGAAGAGGAAGCCTGTAAGGATGAAGAAGGTCTTGACAAAGAGCTTGACAAGGCGGCGACGAGCCTCCCAGTTGAACGACTTCCAGGCATCGACGAAGCCAACGCAACCGGTACCACCGACCACCTTGGGGACAACCTTGCCGTCGAAGGAGCGGTCGAAGGGGACAATAGCGTCCTGGTCCTCGGGGAGGAGGGACGCCTCCATGCGGACGAGGGTGACGACGGCAGGGAGGGAAAGGAAGAGGAACAAGGCAAGGGTAATAACCATGGTCAGGATGCCACGGAAGAAGAGCCAGGTCCATTGGGCGCCGTTGTACTTGGAGAAGTCATCTTGCATTGCTGAGGGGAAGCCAATGATGTAGGCGAAGCCAGTAGAGACGTAGAGGGAGATGAAGGGGACGGCGGTTTCAAGAGCAGCGGGGCCAGCAAGAAGCCTCCAGTTGCTGCGGTGGGGAATGCGCTGCCAGAAGGTCTTGTCGGTGGGCATAGAGACAACCTTGTGAGTCCATGAGGCGTGGAGCAGACAAAGGACAGCTCCGCTGAGAGCGCTGGCAATCATGATACCACCTGGGAAACGAAGGATGGCAGCAAAGATGTTCACAACCACAGCGCTACAGATGCTGTAGAGAATGTGAATCTTGAATCCCCTGAAGCGGGCCCAGCGACCAGCTTGACGAACGACATGGCGGATAGTGCCGCGAACAGAGGCGGTAATGGGCTTCTCGTTGACGACAGAGATGGTAGGGCCAGTCTCGAGGAGGCGGTCCTTGTCGGCCTTGCTTGCAGCGGCGGGTTCGCTGGAGGGAGCAACAGTAATAGCAGCGGTGGGAGACTCGACCATGCAAAGAGTTGCGACAACTTCCTTGAGCATGTATGAAACCTGGTGTTGTATATCAGCAATGGTGTTGTAGCTTAGCGGGCAACGAGGCAGGTGCCGCAGGAGAGAGTATACGTACCAGAATATAGGTGACTATACCAACGATCCAGGACAGGGACAGAAGGATGGCACCCCAGGTTGGCATCTGAGGGGCGCCAGGCTGGGGGTTCTCGCTCTGAATGCGTGCATAGCGCTTCACAAACTGAACGGTCTCCGGGCTCGCAAGCCCGCGGCGGACGATATGGTCAAGCATGGCGATCAAGTCACCTGGAAGAAAAGAGGGGGGAAACAAAGAAGGGGAAAATCAAGGACAGACGCAGTAGGAGTGGACAACAAACAAAAAGAAACAAGAAATAGGAGGTGTGTGGAGTTGTATAGTTGTATGTATGGTGAAGTCGGAGGACGACGTGCAGGAGAAAGACCAAGAGCGAAGGGGATTCGCCGTCGTCTTAACGTCCAAAGGCTGGGCGGGACGTCTGACGGGCCCGAGACCCGGACGAGGCGGAGCTTGTGGCAAGGTCGAGTGTGATTGGGCCTGTGTGATCCTTCGCCAGGCTGCCATACAACGTCGTCCAATACAATACGAAGTGCTTTTCCCCAAAAGTTTCATCTCCCACTTACGCGTTGCTTGCCGTAAGCCCATCGCCTGGCATTCTCCTTCTTGACCGGTATTCAATGCATCGGGTCCCATATTTTGGCAATCGTGGCATACTTCCCAGCATGCCAACCTCGCTTTCCAACCTGCTCTGCTTGCAGCAACAAAGTGCATAGATTCCGCACAGCCCCTGTAATGGTGGTCTCTACTATCTTCAAGGACGGAGACATTTGGTCCTTTGCTTAATTAGTACATTACATAGCAACCTTTCTTTTGTTTAAGGCGGGCATCCATATGCCTGCACCTAAGTGGTACATACCACCAACCTGCCCTCTATCGCTCCATTGTAGTCTCCGTGCTTCGCCATGTTATTAATCCACCCGCAATTTAGGTACCACACAGGTAGTGCTCACGCTTACTTGTAGGATCCTCGAGCTTCCTTGCGCACGTAACTTGCGCGCCCCCCTTTCGTCATGCCATGCATTCCGTCAACCTTAGTCCGTGGCCATCTATCCAACGGCGTTTATAGTCGTGCCGTTCCCCGACTAGCAGGCTGGTCCATGTCAGCACCCTTTGATCATTAGATAGTCAAAGTTTTACAATCTGTTCCTACTCGCGTATTCGTCCCATCTTTACCATAAACATGCTCACTACGCACTTGGCCACTCTCACGAAAGTTCACCGTCACTGCATGCCATGTAGAGGGCGATTCTTCTCAAGACTCATGTTTAAAGGGTTCTGATCGACATGGTATTATTATACCGCTCCACAAACACCTATTTAGGAGAAGGAAACACAAAAATATCAACTCCCTCATTGCTATAGCCTTGAATCCGTTTCCTCCATCCGCCATGCATGCACCGGCCCAATCCGTCCTGACAAGTTCATGAAGGAGAAAAAGATGGAGCGAGGAAAAAACTGAAACGCTGAATAAGATTGGGAGAAGAGGTGGTCGAGCTTTTGAGCGGGAAGATAGATAATACACAAGCTGAGGGGGTGTAGGGTGCCAATTTGAGGTATTCGTGACTTGTTGTATCGAGACCAGGCATCAGGTCGTCATTCCGTCGTCATCGTCAGTCTGGACATGTTTGCGAGATTGTTGCATTTTGGCATGTAGCCCAAAATGCCAAGGTTCGTTTTTATAGCACAACCATCTTTATAATTGACAAGAAGAAGGCCGGGCTTCGGTTGCTGGTAACAACAGCAACCTAGGAGGCAGCCACGGGCTCCTCCTCGTCCTCACTCGATTCTTCCGCCGTGGCCGGCTCATGCTTAGGAGCAGCAGGGAAATCCGCCTTCTTGACAGCCTCGGGGGAAGTTGAGCGTCCACGGTAGGAATTAATAGCCTCCTGTGCCTTGGCGGTGTATTCTTTGGTGTAGCCCTGGAAGGTTTTGGCGGCATTTCCAGCATGCTGGTTAGCAAGGCCCTTCAATTGATTTGCCTGTTGGTTGGCCAGCTGGTAACCCTTCTCAAGCTGGGCGTCAATGACTTCCTTGTTCTTGAGATATACGAGAGGGCCGAGGTAGGCAATGATGGTAGCGATTAAAGTAAGACCCCAGAGAGGGACAAACTTGATGAGGAAATACGAGATCAGAGAAGCGAAGAAAGCCTAAAGATAAAATGTCAATTTCTGCTGAAAATTTGGCATATATTGACCAAATTTCACATTGTCCACTTCTGGCAAACAAAGTGCAATATGGCAGAACCCTTTGCCTCAAAACTTTTGAAACATCTAAACTTACAGCAATAGTCGCATAGACGTTCTCGGCGAAGACAATTCGCTGGGATTCAATGACGAAGAAATTGATGAACTGCTCAACATCGTCGAGAAGGCGTTCGAGAGAGGCCTTTGGAATAGTGAAGTACTTCTTGGGCCTGAATTGCGTGGTCAAGCCTCGTCCGATTGTGAGTTGTCCTGCAACTTCCGCGGTAGCCGTAGCTAAGGAGAACTCTGTCAGCACCTCTGTGTTTGTCCACTGTTCCAAGTTGCACATACCACCCAGTGTAATGTAGATAGCCTTGAAGATATACCGAATAACGTTTAGGTATCGGGCGGCGAAAATGAAGAGGACGGAGCCGGCAAAAGCAATCGCGGTGGCGCGGGGGTTCTTCCACTACAAGCGAAAATCAGCACACATGGTGTAGAGGTGAGGATTTCTGTATCACTTACACTCAGTAGTCGATAGAACATGCTATGGTAGTCTACTCCACGTCAGTACTGCTACTCGCAAACCCATGTCGTCTGCTGCCTACGCGTAAGGGGCTGTCCGGTGGCAGCGGGGTCTTCTGGAGTAGTTCGAGCATTTGCAAGATCAGCAAACTCGCCCTTCGTCTTCGCAGCTTCAGCTTTGGCCTTCTCTGCGACAGGTCCTACACGACTTAGTATTTCGCAGCGAGTCGGGCATTTTGGGCATCTGTGTCGCGAGACCACTGTTAGCTCCGATTGTCAAAATTCAGGAACCGGAACCCGGGATTGCACTTACCTCACCGTTTGCGAAAGAGTCCTTGAAGCCCTTGGCGGACTTTGAGTTGGGAGAGGCAGCCATGTCGGTTTGCGTTGCTGTGAGGATTTGTTAGGGGAGAAAGTTGGTGTGGGCAGGGTGCAGATAAGACTGTGATGTATGGCGTTAGAGTGCGTCTGTTCTCGGCAAGCTGCGGACGGAGGGGTTGCTTGTGCCACTTACCTTACACTCCAAGACGGTGGTTTTCGTCGCGTCTGGGTCAGAACTGCCGTTTGTATGGGCAAATTGATGAGAAGGAGCAGAAAGGTCCAAATCCAAGAGGTCTGGGTTGGTTGAGTTTGGGTTGGGTGCCTCAGACATAGTATGTTTGGGGATCGGCGGATGCGTTCACAGCAATGCAGTGGCACGGGGAGCGAGAATATGGGGGGTATGGGTGACGCTGCGTGCAGAAAGTTGGTTCCGAAGCAAAGAGCAGAGGTGAAAAGTTGCTTTGTGGCTTCACTGCAAGAGCTGCACGAGTTGGGCCGTTTCGTAACCAGGAGCGAATGTCGTGTGCTCCAGTGCCCTTTGCTCACGTACGGGCGATGACGTTTTTGCGCTGTTGCAGGCAACAAACAAAGCACGACTTCTGGGCCCTGCGACAGACAGACACAGCTCCACCACCAGCTCTCCAGCTATCCGCTGCCATTATGTCATGTCTACGAATGGTCCCCCAATTTTGTGCGCGACACGCAAACCCAGATCTTGATTTTGGCCGGCAGTGACTGCTCGCTCATATGGTGACATGTAATTTTCCTTTTTCGTGATCAACGCCATTATTCTGCAATGATTTTCGCATGTGAAAGTGGTCTGGCCTCTGACCAGGCATCGTACCCAAAAGCGCCGCTCCCAAGAAATCTTGCATTCCAGCGTATCCCAAACTCAAGGCATAACCGTGAGGCTCATGACCCAGCTGCACCTCTGGCTTTCTTCTATAGCATTTCTAGAAACCGTTTGTGTTTGATGAGCTTCCTTTTCAGTGATTCCTTTCTGTCGCTCTGCGATTTCAGAGCCCCCAACACTATTTGCTTGCCAAGATTCGCGTCTTTGCACCATTTGATCCATCCACTTCTGGCAACACACCCGCTCCTGGAGCCCAATGGGGCCATCACAGTAGAGGGTAATTTGGGAGCTGCACTGTTTCAAGAGAAGCATGTGCCAGAGGGCTGTCGATGGGCTCTGTACTTTGGTAGACAGATGGGACAGATGCAGGAACAGCAAATTGAGAACAAATAGGGCCGGCATGTGGAGAGTGATCCATTGACTGCCCCAGCATGAACCCAGTCTTTGGTAGAATACGTACGGGTCGCATAAACGAAATAATGGTACCTACTACAACACTGAACTCTGGGTGACAGTTCAAGGAACGGGACGGCTCCGAGCACCTGCATATATATATGAACGACTGGAACTAATAATGAAGCCAACCGTGGGGCCGTTAATGAGCTCATCCAGGCGGATGATGTCGTGACAAGACAGCCAAAACGCAGCCACAGTCTGCCATTCCAGGTGAAGCCACATTGCCCAACAACATGCAGAGGAGCAATATTCCGAGCAATATTCACTCTTGCGGACACGGAGTCGGTGAAGCGCAATTATTGAAAGAGGGCGCGCTCACTTGAGGGGCGTTCTATATATCATGCTGACAGTTACGCAATTGGACACAAAAGAGGGGTTGGAGAGGGCATTGGTGGTCAGCGAGCTTGTTGGCCCCCGAAGGATTTGACACAGGCAAAGAGCCAGCACGACAATTGGAATGTACATGCAAGTACTTATCTGCCGTGGCAAAGAAGGCTTAATTGGCAAAGCGAAAAAGAACAAAAGGTGGTCTGACTACTGATGCGCCCAGAGACGAACTGATAGCAGCAGGGACGGGAAGGAGATGAGCAGGAGCGATTGTGCTTGCTAGCCCGGGTTGGATGGAAGGCGCGATAGGTACAAAGAGGGAGAGTGGGTCCTGATAGACAAGACAGGACAAGACAGATAGGGAGATAGCTATGGGTGTGCTCAGTTGCACAGCAGCGTTATAGAGACGGGAGCCTGGGAAGGGGACGGACACTAGGTGCGAAGAGAGTAAGTTAGTGCTGCAAAGCGAGCAAACGACGGCATGTGAGAGGCGAGAGGATGGTTTAGTGTTGGTGGAGGGCTCAGGGAGTCGGACAGGACTCAGTATCAGGGTGCCGGGCCAGGAAGGAGCAAAAGGCTGGGGCGCTGTGGGTGGTGGAAGGTGCAGCCAGGTGCAGGGCAGGACAAGCAGGCGCGACCCAGCAGAAAGCGGGGAGAGCAGCCACAGCGGGCAAGAGCAAGGCCAGAGCGAGGGCAGGCGCGCAGGGATGGGGGCAATCCGTGGGGGTAGTTTTTAGGCTCTCCTCCAAAGCTGCTCTACTTCTTACTGGGTGTGCCGTTTGCGCCAGCCGGGCTGTCTGCGAATTCGCGCAATCACAGGCATTGCGCCGACGAGCACAAGCAAACGCAGCAGCGGGTGCGGCGACGCGCGGGGGGCGTGAGCCTGCGCCTAATGTGACTGTGACTGTGACTGGGACGGTGCCTGGAATCACCACACCGGAAACATGAAATCCAATACTTGCAGGCGCAGGCAGGAGCTGAGCTGGCCAGAACACAGCCGAGCAGAGCAGACACCAGACGGCGATTTGCACGGCGAGTCGTCTTGTTTCTCTGCCGCATTTGGAATCGCACGAGACAGCTACCTATCTACCAGAGCCAGAGGAAATAGTGGCAGAGCTAACGGAGAGGACAGGCCGGCGGTCAGCACGACAACACCAACACCAACTCCAGAAAAGCGCGGAGGGACAAGACACGGCGCGGTACAATAGCAATAGAGCGGTCGAGCGGTAGAACCCATGTCGAGGTGCAGGTGCAGGCCCAGTGACCACATGCGCAGCTCTCCGAAGGTGGGAGCATGGAGCTTGGAGCATGAGGCTGCCATGGCCGGCCGAGTGTCTGAATATTGAAACCTGCGCAGGCGGTCAAGCTGGGCTGCCAGAGTCAAGACTAGAGACTCAAGACCTCAAGAGCTGGGCTGGCCTCAGACCGAGTAGCAATTGACGCCGATGCAGCCACTCAGCGGGCGCCAAATTCACAGCTGGTGGCCTTGGGATGACAAGCAGCCAACTCTCTGGTACACATTCCACCCTTTTGTCTGGTCGACAGGCGGAAGCGAGAGACAGACTGGCTGCTCGCTGCTCGCTGGCTGGGTGTTGGTTACGGCCATGCACGTCTGCGACATGGACGTGGACGCCAGTCAAACCCTCGAACCAGGTCCAGCTGCTGTTGCTGGAGCTGGTGCTGGAGCTATTGTTTTTCGTTGGCTATCCACACAGCGCACTCTCGCACTCTCATCACCGCCAATAATACGTACACTAGACACTTTGTATGTACCATCCAACAACGCCAATGCCCGCGCAGTCAATTCTCCGCAACGTCTCACGTGGCTGCTTGCCAACTCCATCTCCCATGGCACAGACACACAGTCTCCGTCCCTGCGCTCCAAGCGGCTGGCGGGATTGGCAGATGGGCAGCCCTTCGCCAAACCAGGACGGTTGGCAGAGTGCCCAGAAGTGGTTATCACCGCCACATCGTTAGACCCACGCATTTCTGGATCGCCTTCCTGCGCAGTGCGCACGCGGCCGCGATAAGTGTCGGACGCCAGTTGCCCAAAACTCGTCTATTCCCACTCCCCCATCCGATTCTATTTCCTACTCCCCCATCTCCACTTCAGCCTCCCTCCCTTCCTCACCTCACCTCGCACTCTGGTTTCCAGTTCTCCTCCAAGCTCCCCAACTTCACCAGGACTCCTCCACCTGCAGTCGCCGGCCAGGCACTGCCGCGCGCGCTGTGTTGCTCCAAATCTCACCTCCGCTTTTCCGCAACCCGCGCCCTCGGTACCCAGCCAACAGCCAGTAGCCCAGTAGATGACAGAAATGGTCAATGCGCTCCAGTATCAACGCTCCCAGCCTTCAGTCTCCACCGCCTGTCCACATCTGCATTGAAACTTATTAAGGCGCTCCGCGCTGCGCACGCCGCTCTTCCAACAGCTCTATCCTCTGCGGAGGTCAGAGTCTGTTTGGACTCTTGCAACCATGATACTGCCTCGCGCTCTCTACGATGACTCGCCTCCAGAGCGCCGGAACCGCATTGCCAACAACCCAACGCTCCTCTACAGCTGGTGGTGCACCATCTTCTCCCTGGTCATCATAGGATTCCGCCTCTCAGGCCGCTACATTCGCAATGAACGCCTTTTCCGCGAAGACTGGATCATGGCCGGGAGCATCATTCCGCTCCTCGCCAGAATGGGCTTCATCCACGTCGTTCTAATCTGGGGAACCAACAACGTCAACACTCATGACTTAGTTGACCCCGTTAAGATTCATCATCGTGAGATCGGCTCCCGAATGGTCCTTGCCGCTAGAATATTCTACACGCTCTTGTAAGTGCCTATTATCTATCGTAAACTCGACTTGCTGACATAGAGCCTAAAGCATCTGGATGGCAAAGTTCACCGTTTCAGAATTTCTAAAACGAATGACTGAACGCTTTTGGAAGAAAGGCTACGAGTGGGGACTGCGCGGAATCCGCATCTTTCTCTTGGTCACCTTCATCGCCGTCGTCATTTCTACTCTAGCTGAATGCCACCCTTTCAGTCACTACTGGCAAGTCATTCCAGACCCAGGGCCCCAATGCCGCCAGGGTTATGGGCATCTCCTGGCCATGGGTATCACTGATATCATCACTGATATCCTCCTTGTCGCCTTCCCGATTCCCATCATCCTCCGCTCGTCCATGTCCATCAAAAGGAAATTCTCCCTCATTGCCCTCTTCTCCATGTCCGTTATTCTCATCATCATCACCGGAGCACGTGTTCCCGTCGTCATCCAGAGGCATGGACTCCAGCAATTCCGAACTGTGCTTGCTTCTTCCGAGATTCTCGCAGCTGCGATCATTTCGAATGCCATTGTCCTTGGATCTTTCCTCCGTGACAGAGGTCTTAAGAAAGCAAAGTACAAAGGCGGCTCAGTCACAGACAGCATGGAACGACGCTCATCACATACCCGTCGACATACACTACAGCAATGGGGTAGTGACGAAGATCTTGCTCGGTCACTTGGATACCGTACCAAGCCAGAATATGCCGAGAAACCAGAAAACTCCGCAAGGCCAGCGCCTGTCGCCGACCTTAATCTCCTCTCGCCCAACGGCGCGAATAACCCTTTCTCAAGAAACAGTTGGCAGTTTCCGTCAGGGTCCGATCCATCACGATATAGCCAAGATTCGTCACTTAAGATACAAGATTTCAGCGACCCAATGCCGAGCCCACGCACTGGCAGCAGAAGAGTCTCATTTTTTGACGTTGGAGGTTTACTAGAAGGTGGCGTGAATTCAACACCCTCGCCCACCGACTCTGTCATCACTCATGATTTTGCCCCTCAGAATCGACGAGGCTCGCGAGCATCGAATGCGTTACCCCCTGGCAGCCGAGCCCATCCCCCACCTGCTCGCCGATCATCACGACTTTCTCAACAATCACAAGACCACGAACTCTCGCTGTGGCCTAGTCATCAATTACAAGATCCTGGCGGTCTCTTGGCAGAAAGTCGGGAAACAAATGCTGAAGATGAGATTGGCGCATCTTCGACTCCCTCGACAACCTCGAGTATCCCTATTCGTCCTCCGCCAGAACAGCCGCAACAACAATCATTGTCACCGCTGTCTGGGTCTAGCATAACGCGCAGCCCAACTGAGACCAGCTACGATGTTCCGTCATTACAAGACGCAGGCGGTCTCCTTTCCCCCTCCTCGAAAGCTTCTTGATGATACCCAACACCCGTATGACGGGTTTGTTTTTTATGATTACCTTTGTTCTTATGCATAGCCTGTCATTTCCTTTTAGTGCGAGATATCCCCCGGCGACTTGGATCGTCGTCTTTCCTATCCTTTCTGTCACGAGTATCATGTCTTAATGAGCGGAAATTGTTCCAATGCATATCAGGAAATAGCATGCCTGTTTTAGCGGGCCGGCGTTGTCGATGGGGAAACCTGGGCAACGGGCACGTCTGGAAGGCGTCGCCTGTTGCACATAATGAGTAATTTAATGAGCAGTAGCAGCCACGGAGTGCGTCAGAGGAAGAGGCTTGCTTGGTCAGTTTACTGTAACTGATCGAAAAACCAGCCAGCAGATCAACACCTACAAAACCAATGAATTGAAAGTTCAAATCAAAATGTCTACTCCAATCCCTTTCCTTTGTGTACCGAAGTGAACCCTGCCAAACTGCCCTGCACGGTAGATTAATGACGTACATGCCACGCACAAAAAACGGCTAATTTATGGGCTTGGGGGATACACAATATGATCTTCGTATAAGGTTTTGATGGGCCTCAGGGTCCAGTCTGTGGACGGACCCACGGGGAACAACGACGCGAGCGTGCGCGACCCAAGGCTTTGGGACCGTCCCCTGCTTAACTTTAAGCGTTTGCGTCGGCATCGGTAAGCCTTAATTATGGATTAGATTTTAAAATTTGAATGTGCGTGCGTGCGTGCTTTTTTTTTTTTGGTGGTGGTTTAGGGCTGATGAGGCGTTAATCGTTTTCTTTTTTTGTTTTGGCTTGGTTTTGGGTTGTTTATGAGGGGGAACATGAGTACTTAGTGGTTGTGTGGTGGTGCATGGGATTGCGACGGGGATAGGGTTTGTTTATGTTTGTTAATTAGTGTGTTGCAGGTGCATAAATCATGGTATTGTGTGGACGGCGGTAAGCTTGACTGTGTGTACTGTACCCTGCGCACACTGGGAGGCTTGACAATGTCATGTCGTGCGTGGTGTGAGGTCTCTCGTCCAGCTTCATTTTCTTTGGTGCAGTAGACTAGATTAGATAGCCAGACCTTGCACCTTGCAGAGCCCAACGCAGGTACACCAAGTCATAACCTCCACACACACAACAATGGACGTAGACATAGATACCCCATCACCACCACACCTCCCATCTCCAGAAGACACACCCACCCTCACGGAAATCATCCAACTAACTCGCAGCGAGCTCACCGCTCCATATACCCGTTCACCGGCCCCCAACTATCCTAACACCAACACCAACACAACCAACACGGACAACGACAAATATGACGAACCCATTACCGACACCGAAGTAAACAACGATGATTCCATCCGCGAATGCGGCCGCGCCGCGCTATCGCTGCTCCCTCGCGACCCGGAAATGTGTCGCCGGCTCGCGTACCAGCACCTGCACGATGTGCCGTATCGAGAGGTGAAGGCGTGTTGGCGGCGGTTGTATATTGATGCGGTGTTGTGGGTGGTTTTACGGTTTGTCGAGGAAGAGGTTGGAAAGAGAAATGGAAATGGGGAGGAAGACGGGTTTGCAATTGACTGGGTTACGCATGTAGTTAAAGAGTTGGATATGGGGGTGATTTTGACGGGGGCGCCTGGGAGGGAAGCGCTGGTTGAGTTGTGGGTTTCTGCTTTGAGGGGGGTTTTGGAGAAGTGGGGGGATTTGAGAGGGGGGGATGACGAAGATGAAGGAGATATCGATGTTAATTTCGATTTAAAGCTACGTCGCCCACCAAAGAAGAAACGAAAACTCGATACCACTTCATCAGCTTCAACCTCAACCTCCACTAAGAAAACCATTCCAAAGACATTCCCCACAACACTCCCTTCCCTCCCACCACTCACCCACCTCATCCCCACCACCGAAGCTCCTCCCCTCTCAACCTTCGAAACCAAACTGTCCAATCCATCAACCCAAACCCCCCTCATTATCAAAAACGCCATCAACCACTGGCCCGCCCTCGACACCCGCCCCTGGAACAACCCTTCGTACTTCCTAGCACACACACTCGGTGGCCGCAGATTAGTGCCAGTGGAAATAGGAAAGAGCTACACGGACGAGGGATGGGGGCAGAAGATTATGAGGTTTGGGGAGTTTCTAGAGGGGTACTTGGTTGGTGGGTCTGAGGATGATGGCGAGGAGCCTGGGGGTGTTGGGGAAGAGGGAGAAGGGAGGAAAACGGGATATCTAGCGCAGCACGATCTCCTCACGCAAATCCCTTCGCTGCGGGCAGATATATGTATCCCTGATTATTGCTACTGCGATCCTGCACCTGCACCAGCAACAGCACCAGGAACCTCCCTAACAACACAACCAAACAAACTCCCAACCCCCCTCCTAAACACCTGGCTCGGCCCCGCGCGCACAATCTCCCCCCTCCACACAGACCCCTACCACAACATCCTCGCCCAAGTCTTTGGATACAAGTACGTGCGACTCTACGCCCCCGATCAAACCACGTCCTTGTATCCGCGGAGCACGAGCGAGAATGGGATCGACATGTCGAACACGTCGAGCGTGGATTTAGACGAAGCGCTGGATGCGTTTGGCGAGACGGCACCGTGGTCCGCATGTCATGTCTCTGATCGTTGTGGGATGTCGAGGAGCGGTGCGAGTCCTGTTGAAGGAAGCGGAGATAGGGATGCAGAGGCTGAGTACGAGGATATGGTAGAACGACGGAGGAATGACTTTGAATCTCGCTTTCCAGGCTTCCGGGATGCGAAATACGTAGAGGCGGTTTTGGGACCCGGGGATTGCTTGTATTTGCCTGTCGGCTGGTGGCATTATGTGAGGAGTTTGACTGCGAGTTGTAGTGTGAGTTTTTGGTTTAATTGAAAATCAGAATAAGAAAAAGAATATGAATAGAAATTAGAATAAACTGTTACTGGGTATTAGACCCCACGTTTGGTCAGGAGGGAGGGCAAATGGCAAAAATTGCAATGGAGTATGCGAAGTGATGTACTGTGTACGATGCGAAGTCTAGTTGGGGAAGTATTAGCGTGATCTTTTTGTTTTGCCTTGATACCAGATAGATGGGTAAAATCACAGAAGTGGGAGTCTTGGTAAGATATCAACCGCATGGTGACAGCACGAAGATATGGCAAGATTTTTGATTTTTTCCATGACGCGGGTTCCAGCTCTCATATTTGGCTGCTCTACCATAAATTCCCGAAGATTCGTTCAAGATGTCCAGGTTCGCTGCTTGCAACAAAAAAAAAAAACAAAAAGCCCCAAACCTGTATGTGGCTCTGTGGTCAGTCAATCCGTAAAGACCAGCCCATCCATAACGCCAGTGCTAGGGTATGCTACCGCTAAGACAATCTCGAAAGAAGTGCCTAGGAAATACAACTTCTTGTTCAATCAGCATCATCGGGGAGCTCTTCGATGCGACCCGATCGAAAAGCCTCCTCGACTGGGTTCTTGACGTCGACCACACCTGTGGCTTTGAGGCTGATTGAAAAGTTAGTCCCCTGCACTGTATGTAGTACATGTAACGCGACATACCGTTCGAACAATACAAACAACCTCTCTGCTTCCCTCTCCTTCTCCTCTTCAGTCATTGGAGTGCTTCTATCCGGTTCCTCGGCATCAAGTCTCTGTCCTGTAATTGGATTGATTGGGATGGTTTGGTCAACGTCGGCATCCGCGAAGCCTTCCATAGCATTCTCAGGCATTTGGATATTGTTTGAAAGCAGGAAGCCTGATGCGAAGCCGTAGCCTACATTTTGCACAAATTTGGTTGCATCCTTGCCTGATAATTCGAACATCATGGCGGATATAGAGCTCCTCAGAGTGGGTGTCATTGCGGACGTGGAGAGACGGAGTAAACGAGCAGAGAGGGTATCCGACTGTCCCAATGGCCTGCTTCGTTCTTCATCGGTAGGTAGGAGGAGCCATTCCATGTACTTCTTCACACCCTCAGGGGCGATTTCATATATTCTGCGAATGAGGGTCAAGACTGGCGCAATGGTATTATCCAGCTCGGACTCGGTATAGGCGACAATAGCGGCATCAAGAATATTGATGAGATGCTCTGCGTTGCACTTTGCGTCGAACTTGGGAAACACAGCATTCATGCCTAGAAACTTGAGCTGCTGACCCTTCTGATCTTCCAAGTCCAGATTCAAAAGCGCATTGATGAGATAGTTTACCGGAGCTTGTAGAGGCGGATTCGGTATCTTTCTACGCACAAGAATCTTGAATATGTGTGGAATAGATTTGGAAAAGTGCTCACTCAGATCTGGGTAGAAATGGGTTAGGTTGAAGAGTAACTTTAGAGTCTCCGACAGAGCCATCAGGTCCATTTGATTCGTGTGCATCTGTGAAAGACGCCGCGCGGATTTGGAGTAACGCTTGCCATGCCGTGCGAGAGCTGCATTTATATAATCGCCCAATTGCTGTTCTTTCACGAGCTTTTTATAGTCGAGATTGGAGCAATACGTCAACAGGAATAGGATGCGGGAGGCAAGGAATTCGTCGTCAATATTTTCGCTCTGCAATGTATTAGAACGAAGACATGTCAAATACAAAAAGCGAGCTTTCCTTCAGTCGCTCAGCAACTTTGGGACCGTGTCCCAAGTCCACGAGTATCTGTCCAGTGGGTTGCTTGAGAAGCAAGGCGTTGGCGATGCACCGGAGAGCTTCCCGCGAAGTGTCCGCATTGTTTACTTCGAATGCATAGCGACCTAGTGTGCGGAACCCCTGTGTATTTATATTACTTCAATGTCCCCTGGCAATATCTGATGCGCTGGCCATGGAACGTACGTCCTCGGTGAAGATGGGGTCAGCATTTTCGACCTGTCGCCCGTGTATTTTTAGCTGCTCGAGCAGCTCTTTATGTTCTATTCGAATCGTGAGTGTACCGTGCGGTGCGACAGCTGGGCGAAAGCGTACTCTTCGCGGGGAGCTTAGGTGTGTCAAGGTCGGCCTTGAGGTCGGAGAGCAGCTTTGTGACTTGCTGGAGTTTGGCTATGCAGAAGAGGTCAGTACTCGTCGCTTTAGTTTCAGCAAGGTACGGGAAGCAGGTACCTTTGCCCGCGACAGGTTGGAGAGCCATTGTAGGTGGTGGGGTGAAGATAAGTGTGGTGGAGGGAGGGACAGAGATGAGAGGTCAGAGCAAGTGGGCAAGTTATGCTAAAGGTCAGGCGGGGGGCGTGCTAGTACAACCAACACACAGGCTGATGATAATTAAGGTGGGACGCCGATTGCGGGGTCCGAAAGCAAGACAGTGTGTCTTGGACCGAAAAAACAGGCCACGATGCTTTCAGAGCGCATGTTGGCAATAGATCAAAGTCGCATTTTGAGAAGGGTGGGAACGCGGCGCTGGCTATGATGGTCTACTGCATGTGCGGTGCCGGCAGGTACAAGTACAACCATGTCCTGCGGGCACGCCTCCTCCCACTTTTGAGCTGGTCCGTAAACACAAGAGCACAGGATCCTGCACCTGGAAAGCGTGGACGTGTAGGTGGCCGTCCAGCAGCTCGTCAGCATATTTCTTCTCATCGTCAGCCCTTCAAAAGAGTGCCAGCAACACACAGTGTTAGTGTTGGTGTTGGGTGTTGGGGCATGTGAAGACCCATGCAGCCTCAGCCTGAATAGTATACGAGCAGGGCAGCCCAGTGATCAAGCTCACGCCGGCCCATCAGTGGTTCGCCAGGGAAAATAGATGCAAGATGAGTAGATGGATGAATGAGCACCTGCTGGGCGCGCAAGAGGGGAATATATCCAAACGGCGATAGAGAGCATATGACCCCAAGCCCAAGCCCAACCTGAGTAAAATCAACAGGTGGTGAGCTGCAGACGGAAACGGAAAGCACTTTAGCTTACCCTGGCCGCGCACGTGACGGCAGCTTCGCTTAGTCGCGTCGAGTACGCGACCAACGCGAACGTGCACCCGCATCCCAGCCATTCTGGGCTTTCCCATTCATTCCCTTTCATCTACCACCACCTACTGACTACTACTACTACTACTACTACTACTACTACTACTACTACTACTACTACTACTACTACTACTGCAACCACCCTCTCTCTTCTCCTCTCTTGTACGCCTCCGCCCCGCCCGCGATGCGAGTACAATCTCCATTTGTTGTTTCTTCTTTCTAGTCAATTCTTTCTTTCCCCAGCATAGCCATGGTGTTTTCCGCTTCCAAGTTTGAGTCTCTTTCCATCCGCCCTCCCACGCCTCCCAAAGATCTCGAAGACAGCGACAAAGACGCCGACGACACCCTGGAGTTCCTCCAAGATCCCTTCGGGACCAAGTCCTCCCCGCCAAAACCACTCGCGCCCAAGACCCTCCTCAATACCCCCGTACAATCACCCTCCTCCGATATAAACATACCCTCGAGCTCTGTTGGAAGCCGTGGAAAGCGGGTCAATTTTGAACTCCAGACATGCACCATCCCTCACGCCTCTGCCGTTGCTCAGTCTTGGACGCCTGCAAATAGTTCGCCACTGCGGCCTATCCCCCAAACACGTGTTTCCAAGCCATTAAAGTCGATCCTCAAGGCTTTCGACCCAACTTCTACACCTCCGCCCACCGATGAAGGAGCTGCTGCACATCAGTTCAAGACATTCCCCGAAATGCTTGAGTCTTTAGTAAAGATGCTCGCCCAAGGCGCACGCTCCTCGAGGTTGGATGCCTACCATGCGTTGCATCGAACCATGCAGGCGTATGAAAAGGTCCCAGACGACCAAGCCCTCAGGCACAAAATGCCCCTCCTCACCCAATTCGTACAACGAGATATCCAGGCAGCCGGTCCAAACGGTACTGGTCTGGATTCCCAACTCATAAGTCAAGCCCTGAAATTTCTCATGGCCCTCTTCCGGATATCGACTGTCGTATCAGCCATGGATGAGGACTTCTGCTCCTTTGTGGTAGATCGCATCATTCAAGTCGCAGGGGATGCGACCATGCCCAAAACCATCGTCAATACTCACCTAGCAGTGCTCATGCAACAAAACTTTCGTCCAAAGACCATGACCCTTTCACGGACAGAAAAAATTCTCGACATGCTCGACACTATCCACGAACGCGTTAGCGGCTTTTCTGTCATGGCCTATCGTATTCGCATCTACAAGAAGTTGATACAGCAACGGCCTGAAATCATGACCAAACACACGGAGAAATGGTTCAAGGTGACAGTCAAAGCCCTTCTCGCTGGTCAAAAGGACATCAATCAGAGTGCTCTCGACGCGATTTTATTAGCCTCAAGGACCATTGGAACAGATCGCCAGGTATCGAAGGCTGTTCTTTCGGTTCTCAACCGGAAAAAGAGTGACGGCGATACGTTCGGAAAAGTCTTCTCCAAAGAATTAGAGAAGATGTTAACTACAGACAACGCTTCCATGGTTCCTCAAATTTGGTCAGTTGTCACAGGGCTTCTGCGAGACTCATTACAGGTTCCATTGTTCCCGGCCATGTCGGATTGGCTGAAGATTTTTGAAAAATGCCTTCTGTCTGACAAAGATGCCGTTAAAGTCCATGCGAATATCGCCTTTTGTTTCCTGCAATATGCCGTCAATGTCACCTACGATACCCCTCCCAACTGGTCAAAAATGTTCCTCAAAATTCCTCTACAACAACTTCAACGAAGGGGAGCGCTGAAAAAGGCTGAGCGCGACGCTGTCGCGTCAGGATACATCACCTTAATTTATTACGCATTTCGCCCAACGGCATCGCACGAGCAACTTGACCGGTACTGGGCCGAATTTATTGCTGATTTCTGGAATCCATTAGTGCATTCGTCCTCCCCGATACAATCAGTTGCCGCATGCCGCCTAGTATCTGCGCTCCTCAAAGGCTGCAGACGACCCTGGAATGAGCAAAGAGCTCTGGAGCTGAAGCCTCAACTGACGATCCAACGAGAAGAGCTACCACTCTTGGATCCTAAATGGGTACGAAAATCAATTTCCACAGTCCTCAAATTCATTGAAAATCTCCTAGACGCGACTCCATGGTCTGAGAATGAAATAGAAGATGAGCCTGTGAAAACCATGTGGCTGTCAGTTCTTGATTCATTGATTGAAGCAAGCAGCAAAGAGATTATGGCATCGACTGAGACCAAGGATGCAATGGCTCACATTATCAACCTACTTCGACGAGTGTGGGATAGACATACCACAAAACTAGCAATCTCACAACAGAAGGAGGATATTTGGGCGGACAAGTTTTGCTTCTTGATCGAGACTGTCGTCCAAAAATTGGGCGCTTTTCGATTCTCAGACAAATGCCTCACCCGGAATGGGGAAGATGAATTCGAGGTTGCACCCACACCGTCACATCGTTCACGATCACAGGGTCCACGGGTATCCCCGCTACTCTACTTCGTTGATCTTCTCGTGAACCAATCTGAAGGCAAATTGTCGGATGATGTCCGGTCAAGGGCGATGTACTTGATCCTGGAACCGTGTTTTGATGCCCAGAACACCCGCTTCAGCAAATTAGAGTTGCTACGAGATTGCTCCATGATTATAGATCACTCGTCGAAAGCGGTTGTCGCAAAAGACCTCTGGGCACGAATCGCGTCGCTCACCACTGCGTCTATTAGAGAGCAGCCGCCGGACTCCAACGAGCACGCTGCACGTCAGCTTGGGAAGGAGTATGAGGCTGTCGTTGATATTCTTGCATTAGGATTTCCCTGTCTCCTGAATCCAGGGCAGGACGTTTTGACATCTTTGGCTGAAACTGTTAAACGAGAAGCCGGTGAAGGCGCCCTTGTTCTAGCAGTGATCGAGAAGATTTCCGAATGCGTATTACAACGAACTATCGATGAAGAAAAGACTACGTGCCTGCCATACGCCACTACTTTACTTCATAACTTGCCAAAAACGATAAATCGTCGCTCTCTTGATCAAAGTAGACAGAAGTTATGGCCTTCTTCCCCGTCTGTTAGTCGAAACTCCGACTTCGATCCATACAATCACCTCTACGGCGCAATCAACTCTGTTGGCGCGGCAGCATACCGAGATCTAGATGCTGAGCACGTTGAACCTACAAGGAATTTCCTCAACGCGCTGGCGGCCTCTATTCGAAACTGCTCAACCTCCCTTCTCGCAGTTTACTTACGGAAGATTCAAGAAGTTATACGTGTTTGGGTGGAGGATTCTGAAAGAAAACTGCAGCGAAAGGATGAGCAAATCAACACCGTATATCGCGAGGTACGCAGGAGATACTTTTCAGGCCGATGCTATCCAAGAAGCACTAACATAGCCCAGGTCCTCAATTTATGGAAGGAAGTAAGTGGCGCCATCGAAAGGTTGCCTCGAAAAGACGGCCAAATTCTACTACATTTGGAATCTTTGATCGCTGCAGGGTTCACTACCAGACGCCGTGATATCCTCAATCTCTCAATAACAACCTGGAATAGTACCTTTGGCAAGGAAGGGAGTCTTCGCTACCCCGCACGCCTCGAACAGGCTTTGCGGCGATTGCATAGCATAGTGGAACTTTCTCTGCCGTCACTGGAACCCAAAAAGGACGATCCAGTAAGTTTCAAGCATCTTGCGAAACATTAATTGGAAACTAACAAAATTTAGAGCGACGCGCTCTCATTGTATGACTCTGATAACAGTATCTCTGCGCCAGTTCCTCACGTGCGAAGCCCCCGTTACAAGGAGTCCCCCTTCAGGATTACGAGCTCAGCTCGCAAAGCAAGATCTCCAGCTGTCTCTAGTACAGGAAGCAGGAGGCGGTCTACACGGCAAGCCTCCAAGGTACGCCTTCGACATGATAACTCCCAAATTCAGTTTGAGCCGATCCTCTCCTCGCCAACAAACCCCTTCGTCCAAGAATCTCAAATCTTGACCGAACGACAGAAGGAGATGATTGAACGTCAAAGATTCAACAACGGAATATTTGCCAATATGGGTGTTTCAAACCAGGACTCGCTGCCGTCTCCTTCTCTGCTGCATTCCGATGCTTTAAGTGCGGATGACTTGCCCACTGAACACGCACGAACCCCAATGAAGACTCTGGCAACTATGGGACCAATGGACGTATATCTTGGATCATCCCCTACTCCACATGCTCGCAAAAGCACTCAGCAAATTGTCAGCGATGACACTAGCGTGGCCACTCCCACCGCTATACGTACAATTCAGTCAGTCGGTGATGAGTTGGGTTCCTCACCGCCGCGTTTTGAGAAAATACCTGACTCTATCTCATTTGATGAGGGCACTACCTTAGAAGAGGATGTTTTGCCCGAACTTGGCCCAGGTGAAGGTAAAAGTGAAGTTGATGGTGAAGGCGAAGGTGAAAGCACTTCCCAAGAGGACCGGTTCGAAGAGGACGCGAATTCTTCCGACGCTCCCAGTTCAACCATCGAACTACAACTTACTGCCCAGTTTGACGCAGACATTGAGGCTCAATTACACCAAACACAACAATCGAACGCAAGCAACGAGGCTGTTAACGGCAGCGCCGAAGTGCAAGATTCACTAGATCCACAAGAATCGCAAGAACCTGTACACTCTGTCAGGACCAAAACTAGGACAGAGCGCAACATGAGGAGCAGCAACCGTGTCAAGGACTCATTCACTGAACAAGGCGCACTAACAAGCACGCCAACGACCCGAAGCCTCCGTCGTTCTACTCGTCATTCAGACTTATCTAGTCCCGCCGCATCTAGCCCCATGGAGCCAAGTAGCAGCAGGAAGCGCAAGCAGACCGTCACCGAGAAGGCAACCAAAGCTAAGAAGAACAAGAAGGAAGAGCCACATGACGAGCAGTCTCAGCCAGAATCGTATCAACCGGCTAACGATGGCATGCTCGATAATATTGTGGTCGCATCGCCGGCGACGCGGACCGGGAGAGGAAAGAAGAGGAAGTCAGCAGAAGCGAGCGTGCCCGACACTAGCCTCAGGCGAAGTGTGCGCCGCTCAACTTCATTGCTCAGCCAGGTGGAATCGTTCTCTGAAGAGATTGCTGCTGAGGATATACCCGCTCCAAAACGTGCTCGACAGGACCAAAGTCAGGATGTGAGCGAAGTCAAACCTAGCTCACGACGTGGCTCTCAGGAACTGCAGAGCAAACATCTCAGTCAAGTTCGGATCATGCCAAAGCGGTTGTCCAAATCCTCATCGGTGCTAAACCCGTCTTCGGCAGTCGAGCAGAATGCAAATGTTGCACCACTACTACCAAGTGACACGGTTGACACAGAATTGAATGAGTCCCAACGGCCATCTGCAGTAATTAATACACCTAGTCGTTCGTTTACGGAACGAGTTATCCTTACCCCGAGAAGCATCATCAGCCGCCTAAAGGAACTAAAGGACTACATTGCCAGCGTACCGCAGCTGGTGCTTGGAAGAACCGAGGAAAGAGACATCGATGACGCTCTGTTCGACATCAGAACATATGTACATGCTGCTGGGAGGCGAGGGGATCAGACGAGGGAATGAGCATCAGCGTCCATAGCAATACCATCACCACCTAAATCAAATAGTGAGAAGGGAGTTCAGACTTAGGTAACAGACAGGCATGATACCTTGGAGTTATCTCTTTTCTTTTTTATGTACAATTGACCCATTCGGCTTGCTGAAAATTGGCGTAGAGCTCATACGCTCGAGGCTTAGAGGAGTAGTAGATAAGGCAGTGAATAATGCAGTGGACATTGACATGCTCTATGAATTCACCAAATGATATGTCGTGACTCTTTTGCAAAAGTAATTGAAGCAACGGTGCTATGGCTGAGGCAGCACAACATATGCATAGAAACACCAATAGTCTTCGATCGGACCGCATAAGCGATTGCCCGCCTTCACCTGAAACGCCTAATGCATGTGAGTTTCAGGCGCTACAATGTTGTCACTACTCAGGCTTGGTGGGGCTCAGTATACCTACCCCTCCTTCCCGTCCTCTAGCTTTCCATCAAGTAACCTTCACTCACACTCACTGCTTATAACGCACTAGGTAATTGCCCGTTCATGCCCGCATAGCTTCAAGAGCTTCCATCTAACTCAGAACAGTTAATTCTCACTAAATCGACGTATCCAGCAAAGCCGGACCCTCGCGTTCCCTTACCAAACACCCCGCCACCCATCAACCCTTCCAAGGTCCTCAATCAACCCCTTGGGACCTGCTTCATATATTTCATCTCTGCCATTCCCTCATTCCACCGAGATACAAGACCTCCGCCCGTTTTGCACCATGGTTGACCGTGCGAACCGCCCTTCTGCGCTCAACGCACCCTCGGCTGCTGCTCCTGGCCCCCAGGTCGACATTGTCGGCTCTGGAGCTAGCCAGAAGGTTGTAGCCGCCCTGCCGTCTGGGGAAAGCATCGAGGTGCTCCTATACGGTGCCACGGTTACGAGTTGGAAAAGCAATGGGGGTCAGACGGAGAACCTTTGGCTGAGCGACAAGGCGGCGTTGGATGGGAGCAAGGCAGTGCGGGGTGGAATTCCTGTTGTCTTCCCTGTGAGTTCGCCCGCCTCATGCGTTTCCCTAGTATTACGACTCTCTGCTATATGCGTTGCATCTGAGAAGAGACGCGGATGATTTTCATAGGCTTTGTCACATAATGTATCAGGAAGCGAAAAGGTATAGGCTCGTTTAACTGACAGAGTACCCATACAGGTCTTCGGTCCTCCTCCGAAATCCGGACACGCCACTTCGTCTCTCCCGCAGCACGGTTTCGCACGCACATCGCGATGGGAGTTCCTGGGTAAATCCACGGCTGAAGATGCGCTCGACTCCACCTCTGTCAAGCTCGACTTCGGTCTCTACAGCTCAGGTTTGGCCGACGAGGCACGCAAGGCATGGCCACTCGACTTCGGCCTCGTATACAGCGTAACGTTGTCAAAGGACAGCTTGCAGACCGTAATCAATGTTCGCAATGAGGGCGACCAGCCCTTCGAATTCCAATTCCTGCTTCACACATATTTCAAAATCAAGGTGCGTCGCCTCTCTCAAAGCTCAGGTGCATACAACAAGCAATTCACTAATCCTAATGCGTCACACAGGACATTTCCAAAGTCGCGGTCAATGGCCTTCTTGGAGTCGAATACGTTGACAAGGTTCTCAATGCCAGCACGCACCAGCAGTCCGATGCTTCCGTAACAATTACGGGCGAGGTCGACCGCGTCTATGGAAATATTCCCCAGGACACGACTTCCATTGTAGAAGACGGTAAGCCGCGTTTTGATGTTGTAAGGGACAACCTGTCAGACACGGTAGTCTGGAACCCATGGGTTGAGAAGGCCAAATCCATGAGCGACTTCTCACCCGATGATGGATTCAAAAACATGATATGTGTCGAGGTGGGCGCTGTAAAGGGGTGGCAGAAGTTGGAGAAGGGCGAAGTGTTTGAGGGTGGTCAAACGATCAAAAGCTTGCTTTAGATGAACGTTCAAGCTTTCTGAAGATGCGCAAGGGTATACACATGGATCGAGCTGCAGCACACTCAAGTGAAGTTTGGGACTAGAATGCATGGAATAGCATGATCGGATACGTAATGAAGGCAATGATGAAAGCACTTACAGTAGTTTGAGAATGGCGAAGCTTGTGACAGTCGTTTACTACGTCTTCTTATTACCTAGCACGTGGTGCATCCGAATTCGCATGCAATGACTCTAGAAAATTGCATCGGCGTGTCTTCTTCCGGAAATCGAATTCGAATGCTATTTTGGTCGTGTACCGATTTCATCTAGTCTAGTGTTCATATCGATGTGTGACATTTCCTGTTGCCGGGTTGGCGGCCTTGCTCTCAAAACACTATATGCAAATTGCCTGGGGTTGGGCGGGATACCCAGGTACCCTCGTCTTGTCTTCATCACCCGCCCCGCGCGTGACAACACTATGATATGACAACAACAACAATACATCTAGACCTTCGGTCCTGGACGGCCACACGAAACTCACGGCTCGACTTCCACACTCCTGCGTCGGCGTCCTGGCCATAACTACTTGTAAGCTCTTGCTTAAAGCTCAAGCTCAAGCTCAAGCTCCTGCAACTGCCTCGATCCACGCATCCCCACTGGTTCCCCGCTTCGCCAACTCCATCATCTCACAATCAAAAGCGCCACCGAGCACGCCACAGATCGACAGCGACACACGAAAAGTTGCAATCCAGATAAAAGTGATTGTGCAAGCCTCGCAAGCACGACAGCGTTGTTGGCTGGCTTGTTGTGCCATGCGAAGCTGTTGGAGCTGTGTTGACAGCTAACCATGGACGATCGCGAGCACCAGAGAAGCATGTCGCTGGTACCATACGTACCGGCCGAGTCGCGGGAAATCGTACTGTATGCCTCACCTCCCTCGCATCTTACATCCTTTGAGATAGCTCTATGCTAATGATTCCTCCAGTCGACACGGTTCCTCAGTCGTAGTCTTCGACCAGCACTCCAAGCAGCTCTCCCTTCGCGATGCCTCCCGATCTACTGACGTCAATGCGACTTCATGTCCCTACTGCCACCGACCGTACCGCGAGAGCACTCCACATACTCAAGATGTAAATGACGACCACAATCATACTGCTGGGATTCAGAGTTCGGAAAATGGCTTCGTCAACCCTGGATATTTCCAGATGTTGCGGAGGAGCCAACCTGGGTCGGCCGAAGTCTCGCGGCCCCCATCGCCGCATAAACAGCTGGCTGCTGGGCCTGCACGAAGTACCCCGGGGCGCGAATTTCGTACACCTGAAGGCGCAGAATTTGTAGAAAGCACGCCCATAACATCGAGGCATCAGGGCATATCTGCGAGAGCGTTCAGTCCTAATTATTTCAAGAGCTTCTTTGTGGAGGAGCGGGAGTTAGGAAGAGGTGGGAAAGGCGTCGTGCTCCTAGTGGAACATGTTCTAGACGGCGTCCGGTTAGGTCACTTTGCGTGCAAACGTGTGCCCGTAGGAGATGATCATGAGTGGCTTGAAAAGGTCTTAATTGAGGTGCAATTGCTGCAGAACCTCTCTCACCAGAATCTGGTATCATATCGGCATGTCTGGCTCGAAGACTATCAAATTTCAAATTTTGGACCCAGCGTTCCATGCGCGTTTATATTGCAGCAGTATTGCAATGCCGGAGATTTGCATAGCTACATTCTGGCCTCGGCTAAGGAGACACTAACAAAAGAGCAGATGAAGGAACGATTAAGACGACGGTCCAAAGGCCAATTGGAAGAGCCATCAGATCTCAAAGGCCCAAGGCGAATGCATTTCGAACAGATTATATCCTTTTTCAAAGACATCACATCAGGCCTGAACCATTTGCACGCCAACGGATATATCCATCGCGACTTGAAGCCGAGCAACTGCTTGTTGCATGATCTGGGATACAAGATACGAGTGCTAGTGAGTGATTTCGGCGAGGTACAAGCTGCCAACGCTTCAAGAAAGTCGACAGGAGCCACTGGGACTATATCTTACTGTGCACCTGAGGTCTTGCGGCATGAGAGGCTTGGAGGTCCGCTAGGGAATTTCACCACGAAGTCCGATATTTTCTCCCTAGGAATGATTGTTTACTTCATGTGTTTTGGCCGGTTACCTTACAGAAACGCAGATGGCATCGATGAAGATAACGAGGACTTAGATCAGCTTCGAGCAGAGATATCCACTTGGGCAGGCTTTGATGATGAGCGACGCGTCCGATCTGATCTTCCGGAGAAGCTTTACCGATCTCTCAAGCACCTCCTTGCTCTGAGACCTGATGACCGCCCCACTGCTGAGGAGATCCTCAAGGTTCTCAAATCAGGCTCCGTCTTCGAAGAAGTCACAGGAGTCAATGGCCCATCTGGCCTGGACGACCTTGGTCCCAGGATATCGAGAGCAGATACACCAAGCCCGGCTCCTGCACAAACACATAGAAAGAGTTTGTCACAATATACTCGACCTGGCCGGTCCAAACTCAGTGCTACAGTCATGGACCGCTCACCAAGTCCGCCACCTGCGCAACCAACGCCTCGGACACCATCACCCCAGCAGGGGACAGTTGTTTTGCGACCGCGGAAAGTCGATCTACCTCCACCACATGACCGCCATATATCACCCGCTCGCTCGCCGCGTTTGATGCTTCCTCCTCCTCCAGTTGATCCCCCTTCGAGATTTCATCACGTCATGCATCATCCAGCATTCATCGGAATCACGAAAATCAGCCTTTTCTGTGGTAAAGTGTTCTCCCTATTCACCCCGTGTCAGCCCTTTTCGGCAGACCCATGGGTAGCATATCCATTACTCATCTTCGCTTCTTTGGACTTTTTGTTTGTAGGGTTTGGCGTTACGATAAGGGGGAGATATCTGGGTTTGGGTGGCTTGCGAGGCTCTATCCTGCTTTTGCTATTGCATATTGCCGTAGTGGGGATGCTCTTGAGGTGGAATAAGCTCTGTTTGCAGGGGCGGACTTGGGACAGCATGACGATGGAGCTTTGAGTTAATCAATGAAAGGAAGGAATAGCGATGAGGATTTGCTTTTGAGATACCTATGAGCGATATGAATGTTTAAGGTAGGAGAAAGAAATTAGTGTAAAATTTTCTAAGTAATTATACGTATATTTTGAAGTGCTTCGGAATTCAGAAAGGGAGAAATAAATCAGGAAAAAAGGTTACGATCATAGCAGGGCTGCTAGACTTCCTAGGAGGGTACCTAAATGCTTCTGAGTTCATTAGAGGCAGCAAAAGGCTTGTCAAATCCTTCGAGATTTTGCGACGAGCATTACGTGCAAGAAGGATTCTGTCAAGGTCAAGAAGAGTGAAAGGGCGCCGATTGGCTGCTGTGCACGGATGCACCAAACGTTAAGCCATACCATTCTAGGCATAATGTCGGCATTTTTGAGTGTTTACGTCCGATGTTATGGCTTCCCTCGACTGCCCCAACACGTCCCCATCTTCAATTCTACATTGCACTTTCCGCTCCAAACCCAGACGACGGTCTAATTGACCTTGGCTTAGATAGCCTGTTGGATGCAATCTTGTTGCTTGAGTATATTCACCGAGCATCTTTTACTTATTTCCTAAACGCGCATCTAGACGCGACACCAGACACCTTTGAAGCTGCTGTAGCAGCCTCATTTTCTCACAATGCAATCCTCTCCACCACACAGCGATGGGAAAGCGCGAGCTATCCGCGAGCTCTCGCGTAGCCTGAGCCATAGCCCGCGCTCGATCCCCTCAGTATCACCGCCTCCCAGCGACTCCAACCCCACCAAGAACTCAGGCTTCGGCACAGACTTTTCGAACTGGGACAACGACGTGATTATGTCCACGCAGCACAGAATTGAAGATGAAACCAATACGCTTCCTCAATACTACCCGGGCATACGCTCAACCGCAAAGAAGATCAATAGCTGGTCAGGGCTGCGATCCGAGCCCCCCAATCCCGACACATCGATGGTAAACAAAGAATTTGGTGACTTCGACCACAGCGTGTCGGACGAGGAAGATGTTTCACTGGAACAGGCGCGTGGCGGTAACCGCAGCAATCGTAGCACTCCTGCTAAACTGAGCTCCCACGCTTTCAACAGCCTGTACGACATGACACCGCCCTCTAAACGTAAATCTTTCGTAGCCGAGACTGGAAGCCTCAGACGTGACGCACAGATTCGACGCGCCTCGCGCAATGACTTCGAGAACGCATCTCCCCGACCCGCGAGCACGCGTAAGGCCCCAGCCACATCCGCAAATGACCGCAGGAGAACATCGCTTGCACAACTACATGCTAAGGTATCTGAGGACGAGTCCTCTTTTATGGAAGAGCGACCAGCTACGGTGACCCTCAATTCTACGAAAAACACGCGCTGGGGTAACCCTCGAAGTCGGCAAACCTCTCTTCAGACAGATGGAATGGTTGATGCTTCTCCACGCGTCAACTTAACACCTCGATCACGGCCAATGACTGCTCAGAATGCGACAGCCCAATCATTCATTCTTCCAGATCTCCCAAACCTGACCGAGCTCGTATCTGGTGTTTTTGAGGACGGAACCCCAGTATTCTCAAAAAATGCACCTCCAAGACCACGCTTCGCGGCGCCCGGCAGATCTGGAGGCGCTGGTGGTCGCCAGCCGAGCCACCATCCGATTGAGAATGTTCCCATCCCGGAAGAAGAGAAAGCAATCTTCGCTGCGCTTCAGCTTCTCCAAGACAAGGTTGCACAGATGGAGCAAGAACGCGCTGATGCAAACAAAAAGATTGAGGAGCAAGAACTGGAATTGATCGAACTACGCGCAACGACTCAAGCTCAAGAGAAGCTCCGCAGAAGCGATAGCGCAGATGGAGATAGTTCTGGAAAGGGCAGCTGGAAGGTCGAAAAGACACGTAAGTTCAATGACAAAAACGGGATAGGAATTGGAGACTAACATGTGCTTATAGGACTCGATGCTACGGTACAGACCCTCCGAACCAAATTAGATCGTGCCGATCGCAAGGTTGCGGTCCTCGAAATCGAGAAGAAGAGATTGAACTCTGAGCGGGATAACATGGCTGGTCAACTTGGTGTTGGTTTCCAAAACTTCGAGGATGTCAAAAATGAGAGGGAGGCATTGCGTGTGGAGAACGAGACCCTGCGCCAGGAAGTTGATAGCCTCCGAGCCGAGAACGAGGAGCTTCGTTACCAGTTAGAACAAGAGCAAGACCACCATCTGGGTGAGACTGCTCAGCTCCGACGCCAATTGGATCAAGCCGACAATGTCACTCAGAGGGAGAATATAACTCTGCAAGCGGAGCTGGCACGTGTACGTGCTCAAAATGACGACCACACCCAGCAGCTCGCTCGAAAAGACATCGAGCTGAAGAAAGCGCGTCAAGAGCAAGCAGAATATGCTCGTTTGAAGCAAGACAATGAGGCTCTTCAATCTAAGTTGGCAGGTCTCAAAGCTAAGCGTGAAGAGGAGCTTCGTCGTTGGTCAAACCAAGAAGCCTCCCTCAAAGCCAAGGTCGATCGACGCGATGAGACCATTCGTCATTTCCAAGATATGACTCAAGAACAGACGAATGAGGCTGTTAGGTTAGACAACGACAATCTTCGACGGGAACTTGAACAGCTGGTGGTCCAGCACCAGGAGGATATTCAGCGGTGGTCCCGGAAAGAGGCTGACTTGAAGCGGAAGATCCAGCAACGTGAGAATGCGGCCCGTCAGACCATGGATATGACCCGTGAGGTTTTGAACATCCGACAAGCCAACGGTCAACATGTTAATAGTTCCGCCACTGCGTCGGCAGACAAGGAGAATGGTCATGATGAAACCCTCCAGCGAAAGCCTAGCTATCGCCGAGAGGACACGCGCACTCGCATCAGAAACCGCGTTCAACAGGAAGTTCGAAATAGTAGACCTACTGGCCAGGCTGATGAAGCCCCGCGGAAATCGTACACGGGTATTTCAAAATACTCCCACCGCGCATCGCAACCAGTAGATGTCAGCCGAAGTGTGTCTGCTCCAGTACAGACTGGGCAGTACGCACATGTTGAGAGCGAAGTAGAATCAACTACGGATCTCTCTCTCGCGCCTCGCGGCACTCCATATACTACACGACATACTGGAACCTTCAAACCCTCTGTTACTCCTATCCAGCCACCCACGGATCTCGATCTCACTGAGCTTAGCTTCATCGACAGCAATCAGATCGCCCAACTCCGACGTACACTGGAGGAAGAGAGGGCCGCTGCACGTCGCCGGACGTCATCTAATTCGGCGGAGCAACAAGCACGTGAGGACACTGTACGTTCCGAACGTCAAGCTCGTGAAGACACGGTGCGATCTGTAGCTTCGGCAAAGAGCACTCGACAGGTGACACTACCACGGAAATCATCGCTGAAGGATGTTACCCAGCGTACCAACATCACTCACTTTGAGGAGGATCTTACTGGCAATGCGTCGATTCTTGAAGGGGCTGAGGGTGATGCAATACACACTAAGCAATCTGCCATTGATGCTTCGATGCTCAGCAACACGGGCCGTCGTCGCCGCAGTGCTCCTACTGAGATGACTTCGGCGTTTATTGTGCCCGATATCAAGATCGATGCTCGAAAGCAGCACACCATTAAGATTGATGCTCTCCAGAGGATATCCGTTAAAGGCCACGATAATGCCAATTGCACGGTCTGCCGCCGAGAGGGAATCACCGGATCATCCGACAATCTCAAAGTTCCCAAGCTGGTACCCGTTTCTTCACGCATGCCTGATGACGTTGACGCCACACTTCGCCCTGCACGTTCTCCTAAGGAGGCGCTTGCTCTTGTTGTTAAGGAGCTACAGGACGAGCGCGCACATCTCCACATGGAGCTTTCTGTCATGCGTGCTATGCTTGAGTCGCACGATGTGAGCCTCGGCAACCGCAGGCGCAAAGAAATCAACGAGTCAATTCAGGAGCTTCTCCGCCGTATCGAAATCAAAGACACCCAGATCTACAATTTGTACGATGTCCTCGAGGGGCAGCAGGACCATGACATTACTGAGCAAGATGTCGAGAACTTGACGCAGCAGGTCCGCGAAGAGGAAGAGAAGGCGGAAAAGAAGGAGAAAGCCAAGAAGGTTACAATTCAGAGCTTCGTTGACGAGGATGGAGAGCCTAGTGCTAGGCTGAACGCTGGTTTCGAGGATGATGAAGAGGAGGCATTACCATGGGAGGGGTTTGATGATACTAACCAAAGTATGAGTTTGGTGACATTGGAAGGTTGGCGGACTGGTGTGTACTAGATGTGTCATCTGGTACTTGTTTCATTGAGATGTTGGAGTAATAAGGCGTGTTTTGAATAACGAAAATTGTGACGCGGTGTTCGGATTGGACCTAGGGGAGGTGTTTGGCGTTTCCGGATGCATTTTTCTGGTATTGGGCATTGGGTATGATGGGATGCCGCAGAGTTGTCTCTGCTTTTCTTCTTCCTCTTCTTCCTGCTTCATTTTTAGTGCTTCTCTTTAGTCTTACGGTATCCGGACATCTGCCCTAGCCTTTGTTTCAGGTCGTTTACTCTGAGCGGGTTTATTCTTGCGATGGTATTTGGTATGTTTACGAGGAATCCTGCTGGGCTTGCTTGAAGCTTCGACTCGCCTTCATGGTTAGAGTTGGCTTCGTGAGCTATTGGCGGTTGAAGTCATGTGAACATGTTGGTTACTGGATGTTGAGTTGGTTACCTCGGGTAAGGTCTAGAGACTTGATAATGTAGTGGAGGTTTCTGGAAACGTGGGGACTAGAGATCGGCTTCTTTTATATATATTTATGAGAGGCAATGAATGAAGTTAGCTTCAGATTCAACTACATGATGTTCGTTTTGTTGAGGGATGGAATTTGGGAGCTTGCTATATATCGTTATGATGATTCAAGATTGGATCTAGAGCAATTCTGTAGGTATGCACCTTCCTTAGTCTTCCCTGACCCTCAACATCCCCTTTATCTTACCATTCGCCACCGGAACAAAGCGGTCATTCCACTCCATATCCTTCTCGGTTGTATATCCCGTCGTCACAATCTCAAACCTTCTAAACATGTGGGCAGTCGTTAAATTGAGCATGGCATTGGCGAGATTCATCCCAACGCAGGAGCGGGAGCCGCGCGAGAAACTCAGCATCTGCTTGTCGCGCAGCTTGTAGGTTTCTGGGTCGCAGATCCAGCGCTCAGGGGAGAAGGTTGTGGGGGAAGGGAATACTTTGGGGTCCATGTTGTGGATGTAGATGCCTGAGCTTACAACGGTCTGTATGGTAAAGGAAGGTGTGTTGTCAGCAGATGGGACCTTGTGTGAAGGATATTGACATTAAATTGTATGCACTTACACCGGCAGATAGGAAGTACCCATTAAACGTCGCGCCTTCTCTAGGTACTTTCCTAGGTAACCGACCCGGTACACCATATGAGAGCCGAAGCGCCTCCTTGACCGTAGCCCTCAGGTACTCAAACTGCGGCTCATTTCCCAGCGCTGTAGAATCCACAATAGCGTTTCGATCCGGAATAGCTTTCTTTAGGGAGTCCACTAGCTTCTTCTCTGTGTCCGGATTCTGCGTAACGCCCCAGAGCAAGCACTCCAGAGCATGAGCCGTAGTGTCCGTCCCCGCGGCAATCATCAAGCAGCCCTCAGCCACCATATCCGTCTTAGAGGGGGTAACCTGGCCCTTCTCCTTATTCGGCCTGAGCATCAAATCGAACATTGTCGGCGTCTTATCCTGCTCGACTATTTCCCCCTTTTCAGCTTGCGTGACGGCATGTTCGACGCGTTCTCTCGACAAGCGCTGCATCGTCTGAAAGCCATACACAGGCGCAAACTTCTCCCTGCGAGTTTTCTCCGGCAGCGCAAAGATAATGCTGTTAATCACATTAAACACGTTTGGGAAAAACGCCGGTAAAACAGCCATGTCGAATCCCTCGGTGAAGTCCGCCACCGTCTTAGACTTGAAATCCCTCTCACTCAACGCATCCAAATCACTCTGAAAGCAATAATCCATAATCGTATCCGCGGTGAGGCACCGAAACGCCATAAAGAAGTTGACAACCGTGCCATTTGCTTTGTCCAGCGTTGTAAGGAATTTGTCTAGCTTGCGGCGGTGCAGGAACGGTTCTGCGCGCTGGATGGCGGCGTGCGAGAAGAAGGGATTAAGGAATTCTTTGCGCTTCCTGGTTTCGGGGAGGGTAGTTTTGGATTGGATGGAGCCGGTTAGGAAGGGGTTGTCGTGCCAGAGGCGGTCGAAGGGGGCGCCGACGCGGAAGATTCTGTGCGGATAAGCTTTTGGCTTTTCTAGTTGTCTTTGTCGTGATTGCATTTTGAGGGTGGCGGTATTGTTCAAAGTATGAGGATTGGAAAGAACTGTGCTTACTGCGTGTAGCCCTCCATGTCTGCGACGTGAACTTCGTTGGGCTGGGTTCGTATAATGGGTCCATATTTTTTGTGGAGTTCTGGTAGTTGTTTAATCAGGCCTGGACCGGAGATGTCGTAGTACGCATTGTAAAGCGAAGACGCAGCGGCGAGTTTTGGCCCTGGGATGTGGGCAAGAGGATGGAAGAACAGGCGATACAGGTATTTCGTCAGTGTATACACGAATAGAGCTGAAAACACAGCCTGAAAAGAAACAATAGAGAACATGGTCAAAAAGGGCAAGAATTAAAGAGAACTGAAAAAGCGAGATCACAAAAAAATCAAGAAAGTAAAAGAAGGGACACGGCGAAGTGATTATAACGACGTGGGCCCCAACTATCTGGTGGTCATCTTGGCCATGTATATCTCCGTGTATAGTGCTTATTACGCCCTGTATATTCACCGCATTGGTTGGGTGTCGAAGGACGGCTGGCCTTAATTTCATGACTCTCTGTTGTAGCTTTGGTAGACCAGCACGATAGCTACTCCCAAAAAGAGCTGGCGTCAGCACTAGGATTAGACATTACCGTGGCGACTGCGCTTCCCCGCTACCTTTTTTTGTCCCAGGTATGTGTGCGTGTTGGTAAGCATATGGATAGCCTGAAAGGTCTTTGTAGACGGGTCATAGGAAGGGGACAGTGAGGGCTGAGTGTGATTGCTGGCTTGGGCTAATGGTGTGCTTTGGAAGGGTGACTGGACAATGGGCATTCGGCCGTATACACATTTACCTCCACGTTGCTGTACAGTTGCTGCATACTTGCCTAGGAATTATTGAGAAATTTTGTATGCACATAAATAGGAAGGTTATTTCATGGAGTACAGAGTGTTGTTCGCAGATGAAAAATTTACTCTATGAGTTTCGTTGGGGGAACTGGAAATTGCTGTTGAATATTTTCTTTTTGGGTTTAAGCATTAATAATTTCGTGGAACTTGCAAACCATTAAGATCTTTGCTGATTCTAAAGATAGCTAGTACTGTGGTCGCACTCTAACAATGCATGTGGTCAGACATTGAAGCCCTCAAAGGTTGCACAGTAGAGGCTTACATTACCCCAACCTCTCCCTGGACATATTGATCGCAATATCCGCCGTCGCCCCATCAAAAAAGTCATTCATCAACACAACCAAGCTTTCCTCCCTCGTCAACTTCTTCCCAGTATCACCTTTCAACAACGGCAAAATCTTGCTATCACAAACCGGCTTCGTAGCCAAGATCGGGCTGGTCGAAACATCCGAATCCACCACACTCGCTATAATCACGTCTCGGATATTGGTTGAGGTAGCCTGACACTGGAGAAGAGTGATCGGGTGCCCACGCGGAGGATTATTTGCCATATCCTCCAATTTCTTAACCATGGAGTCTCCATTTAAAGTCGCGTTGGCATTATCGTCGTAGTTGGAAACTTGTCTAGCGTTTTGCACGACGATGAGTCTCTTTTTCTCGTTGCGGAGATCCTTGATGCTCTTCCCCATCATATCATCATGATTACCGACTTGAAGATCCTTGCCTTGAAGCTCCTGATTGAGAAGGTTCTTCAAGTCGTCTTCGCTGGGTCGCGGGCAATCGCCTGGAACGCCGTCCCATCGATACTGAACAACGATAATCTCGTCTTTGTGCTCATCCAGAAACTTGACAATGAAATGCAGAAACGTTTTACAAAGCATGCCCGGAATCGCACCGTGCTGGAAATACCAAGTATCTTCCAGCGAAGACGCGCGTTGAATCTGTCGGTGGCACTTCGCAGGTCGAAATTCGAAATACCGGGCTCCGATCTTGAGAATTGTTTCCAAGGAATCTTTTTGCGTGATCGCCAAAGCGCGGATAATGTCTGGCGCGATGTGTCCAGCGACTTTACTGACAATGTCAATGCCGTTGGGAATGGTGATGCCGAGCATGTCTTTGATGATTCCAGCGCCGGCCTTTTGAATGATGGCTTCGGAGTTCTTCATGCTGTTCATGCCAATGTCGTGGGCGGATGGTAGAACCATTTTCTTAAATGCTCGGTTCTCCTTGTCATTTCCTGGTGGAATAACATCTCGCATCCAATTCTCGTAGTTCTTCGTCACCGTCACATAACATTGATGCTGTTTTGGCAAGCCAGCCACACCAGGTCCAGCATCATAGAACCCATACGTTACAATCAGGTCTTCGACAAACGTACTCGGTGTCTGATCCATAGTCTTCATCGTCCCGGCTTCCAAGCTCCCCGTCATGCTATTGACATCGACCCATTGCTTCGTGAGCTCCCGGCCATCGCGGCGGACGAGAAATTCAAATTTCCCAATGAACTTAAATGCACCCAGGTTTCCAGACTCGACCTCAAGATGGTCAATGGTGAATTGGTGTTGGTCGCGCCGGACGACATTTTTCTTGGGGACTTTGAATTCGATTTCGATGCCGGGAACAGCACTGTATGCATAGCACCTGATTCCTTTGGATGGCATGGTTGGTGTGATGGGTTTCTTTGTTGTCTGTTTTGTTTTTCTTGCTTTTCTTTGATGGGTCGATTCGGGATTAGGACAGAGTAATCCTACAGCGGAGATAGCTTTTCGGACCAGCTAGCTTGTCGATTATGCCGTTGAGACGTTAGTACTGAGATATGTATATACAAGCTACAGATGGGGATATGATAGGAATGAGGTGTTACGACGACGGTGGGGCACAATGGTTATACGGCACGGATGCGGGTGCTGTCATTGTCTTAGCTTGCATCTTTTTCAGCTGCTGCCGTCCAGGCCAGGCCCGAATGGCCCAAAGTGGCGGTTCAGCTGAGTTGCTGTTGAGCTACAGCTGTGATCTGCTCCACACGTCAGGCACACCAATGAGGGCTAATGTCCGAAGCAGTATACTACGTATGGTTAATTAGTGGGTGGGGTTAGAGGGGAGGGGTAGCTTGGACAGCAATAACAAAACCATCATCTTTCAATCCTTTGCAGATTGTCATTTGAGGGGTATCATTTGAAAAATCTATGGAAGACACTAAAAGAAGATCAATCCATTAGAAGAGCATGCACCAAAGGTAAAAGGAATGTCCCTCGATGTGAGTCGGCCCCACTCACACGCGCACTGCTCGATATCTATGACATTATTCCTTTTCCCCTACACCACTCTTCCCGCTTTTGACGCTCTTTGAGCTCTTGATACTCTTCACACTCTTCAAGCTCTTCTTACTTGCAGTTCGTCTTAGTTTGGCCTTGAATCTTCTCCATTTTTCGTGCAGATTGTCATCCTCTACCTCCTTCTCTTGCACACTTCGTCGCTCACTCTCTACACTACCTCTGGGGTAGGTATACTCGCTTCCTAAGTCTACACTTTCAATGTTGGTGCGCTCCTTCTTCTCTTTCCGTTTCCCAAGGAACATGAACTCAAGTGTTTGCCAGGCGGGCATATTCGCAATTGGTCCGTCGCTGGGGTTTCCTTGAGTCTCTGGGTTCTTCCATGGGCAGTGCTCACGATGCGATTCCACAAGGTTTAGCCGGAGGGTTTCAATCGGTACACTGAGCCTCTCGCTCATTTCTTTTAAACGTGTATCTGCACTTAACCAGAGACCAATGCGCTGGAAGCAGTGGTTGCAGACCGCTAGGGAGATTTTCGATTCTGATACTCCAGTCCAGCCAAATAGGGCGAATGTGAATGCCACTCTATCCGTAGGCGAAGTCGGACGTTCTTCTGAGGTATCAGAGCCAGGTTGGCTGAAGTAAAAGGGCGGTACGGTCTTTAGTATATCGTCTACACGTGGACCAGGGTATGTAATGTTCTCGCTTAGAGGAAGGTCGTCCGCAATAGCCTTGAATGAATGATAGCGATTGAGAAGCTCGGCTGAGCTCTTTGCGCGGCTGGCAATCGGTATATGGTAGATATCGTCTATGAAATCGTTAGTAACGCGTTTGATGGTCACTGAGCGATCCGAAAACACACTTTTACAGCCGCGTTTCTTCCACAAACAGTCCTCATGATGCCCATCAATAATGAGTTGTCGGTATTTCTCAACCAGTCCATCGTCTATATCCACAGCTAGATCCTCGCTCATATCAATTTCTTTTCCCATGATGTCCTTTCGCTTCGGTCGCAGCTTGACTACAACACGCCTTTCGCACCCTCCCTTACAAGCAACGGTATTCCAGGAGGTACACGACCAGCCTTGTTTCGCCCATTCCACCTCTCCAATGGCGTCTGGTTTGCTTGTCCATTTCTTCACGTCTGCGAACGTTTTGAGTCTGGCAAGAAACTGCTCCTGGCTATATGGCTGAAAGTTTGGCGCCTTTCGCGGCGTCGAAGCTTTTACTGTCTGGCTGTTTCCCACAGCGCGAACAGCGGCCACACCATCTTTCGGTGGTGTGAATAGTTGGTCTTGCAGGGCTTTTATACGTTCTGAGCCAGAGATAACCCGAGGGCGATCCATGTTGTTTACGTCGGACAGGCGGTAACGCTTGGAAGGGTGTTCAGGCGACGCGGGATTTGAGAGAGAGACGTTGGACGCGTTTGACTCATTGAGAGTACTAGCGAGAGAGGTAGTCGAGGCACTGGCGGTGAGCTTATCTAACAGCGTATTAAACTTGCGCTTGGTGGTCGCCAGCGCAGGCTGGGGATCGGCGGGTGCCATTGTTGGTCTCCTTAGGAGCTTGATATCTACGACCAGGCTAGGAGGATCGACGCCCTGTCGAGCACTGACGCGATGGGGATCTGGGTGTATAAAGGTGAGTTTTCCTTCCTCTGTCTGTATTATCGTGGTGCTCTTCTTAGGCTGGTGGAGATGCTCGCGGAGGTTGCAGAGGACGGTCTTGGTGAGATCTTTGTTTACTGTGTGGCGTAGATATCTGTAGTGGTGAGAGTGCCTTGACAAAGAAAGATTGATACCGCCAGAATAAGCCGTTGATAATACGAGAGACCAGATATCAATGGCAGCAGTTGGATGGAATGCCGGCAGGCCGTGGGCTCGCTCGCTGTGAGTGCGTGCGTGGGTAAAGTTGCTATGGAGACTCCACCACAAAGTAGAACTTACCTAAGTAACCTCCGACTACCGCCGCGCCAAGCCTATTGCACGTACTAGGCATTTGCACCACCCAGACCCCACTCAATTGCATTCATGCCCCCCATAGCGCCATTTAAATACTTTTTCTTTGCCCTCGTCATTCTGGCTTCTTCTCTGCTTCCTTTCTCCTCAGTCCTCTCCCGGAGCGCTACTCGTTTCGCGCAATTGAAGCACCACATCTACCCCTCCCCCGCCTGGCGCCCGCATAACCCACAGAACTTACTCCAAAGAACAAACGGCACATTTCACTCAATGGCTTATGAGAAAGAGCTAGATCTCGCTCTTTTGGCAGTGCAGCGAGCGACTCTACTTACGAAATCAGTCTACTCGTCACACTCGAAGGGCACGCTGTCCAAGTCCGACTCCTCCCCGGTCACGATTGGCGACTTCGGCGCGCAAGCTCTAATCATTGCGTCCATAAAGCATGCTTTCCCTCAAGACGAGGTGGTTGGAGAGGAAGATGCAGACGATTTGAGAAAGAATGACTCTTTGAGGGACTTGGTGTGGGATCTGGTACAAGCCTCAAAGCTTGAGGATAGTGCCGCTGAGGCGAAGCTGGGAGGCCCCATCAAGAGTGCGGACGCTATGCTTGAGGCAATTGACGCAGGAAGGAGCGCGGGAGGCAACAAGGGCAGAATCTGGGCTCTGGATCCCATTGATGGCACAAAGGGCTTCTTGCGCGGTGGGCAATATGCCGTTTGTCTGGCGCTGATGGTCGATGGCGTGCCCACTGTTGGCGTCATCGGCTGCCCCAACCTTCCCGTGGATGATCAAGCGCCACTTGACGCTTCCATTGGCGCAGATGCAGATGACAAGGAGGGCAAAGGAGTGCTATTCGGTGCAGTAAAGGGAGAAGGTGCCACAAGCCGCCCACTCAGCAAAGGAGGTTTGGAAAAAGAAAAGAGCATTTCTATGAAGCCGCTGCCAGATGTTAGTCAAGCGACTTTCTGCGAGAGCGTAGAGGCGGGCCACTCAAGCCACGGCGACAACGCAGCCATTGCATCAAAGCTCGGCATTACAAAGCCAAGTGTGCGGATGGACTCACAGGCCAAGTACGGCTCTATTGCTCGAGGCGCTGGAGATCTCTATCTCAGGTTGCCAGTGAGCAAGACATACGAAGAAAAGATTTGGGATCATGCCGCCGGCGTTGTCATTGTACAAGAGGCAGGCGGAGAAGTCACCGATGCTTGGGGTAAGCCGCTGGATTTCGGCATTGGAAGGACCTTAAAGGAGAACAAAGGTGTTGTTGCTGCGCCCAAGGCCGTGTTTCCCACGGTGATTGACGTTGTCAAAGAAGTACTCGGCGCAAAGCTATAGACTGTATGATGAATTGAAGAAAGAAAAGCAAGGTTGAGAACAAGGCCTGTACTTTTTGACATTGTTTCCTTTATTGCTACATTTAAGACTTCTCTCAGTTACTCAAGGTCGCTTTGCATACATGCAGCTAGGCAGTCTTGTTCCGTGAAAGGAATCCATCGGCATACCAAAGTATATGTCACACAATATCCTTTCACGAAATTCCTAAGATTTGCCCATCGAGGCCTCGTATATTCTGCTGGCTCCTTCAAACAAGTTGTAGACCACCGCTTCACTTCTTCAACTCAGTTAACAATTCCTGCCTACCCATACATACCTCTCTCACTACTCACTACCAAATCCACGAAATGTGTCTCCTTTTCCTCTTCCACCATCCAAAGCGTAGGCGCGCACAGTACACGCAGACGCACTACCGGGTAGACCCTGCAGGCTATGACTATATTGAGGTTGCTCCAAAATACTCATACGCAAAACGAGACCGAAGGAACTCGAAGGTCCAATTTACATTGGCGGAGGTGTCTAGAGCTCCGCGGAGGCATTATTGAATAGCAAAGGCGAGGACGGGAGGTTCAATGGGAACATCCATATTGGAAGATGTCACAATGCCTCTACGGCACCTTCTTGGATATGAATTAATCCAAGCTGACTGATCATTGATGTTGGACGAGCAACATACTTGACTTAGGATACCTTTAATGAGAATTCTTGGCAAAAGCTACTCTGTCTTTGTTAATTGCATTGAGCGAAAAAAAACAATGTGATTCTATTTACTTTTTTTGGGCCACGGGGACGGCCGCTGCGCGGACATGTGTGAATACCACTGTGTTACTTAAGTGCGCTCAGTCTTCGGAAGTACCATGCGGTATATGCCGAAGTACCAAATAACGCTTTGTTGCCCAAACAGCTTTTAGATCGATGCTGCCGAAGAATGTGTTACTGAAGGATAAAAGTGTCGCCGAGCAATCGATGGTAGTGAAAGCTTACTGGTTGCAGTGATGTCGGAACTGGCCTAGCTTAGTCAAGGCTGATCTTCCCGCTCGTGCCCACTACGCCTGGCCCTCAAATTCTCGAACGGCAGCCCTCAACCTGGACGGAGGGCACAACATCGGAAAGGAAAATCTTCGAATCTGTATCCAATATCTCACTAGCCGAAAATGTTGGGTGAGCAAGCTGATCGTTCCCTTCGCGCCACACTGTCTGATCTGCCACGGACCGAGCCTTTGAACCTGGACCTGCACTTCACCAACGAAGGAGAGGCTCGCATTCCCTTTCATGCCCATGTTCGACAACACATCACTGTCGACACTCAATTCGACTTTCCTCAATTCCAAAGATTTCCCCCTGAGCTTCAAATCCGCGTTCTGAGCGTCTGCGACGCACCCACTCTCTTTCAACTCATGCGCGTATCCTCTACTATCCGAAAAGAGGCTTCAAAGTTTTTCTGGGGCCGCCCAAATGTAAGCTTTGAGGTAGGAGGATACTGGTTAATTGAAGGCGGCTATCCCGGAGATACCTATTACGATACATCCTTTTTTCCACATGTTCGAAATATTATCATTACATTCGATTGTGAAATGTCCAGAGCAATGCTCGAGGGACATCTCGATGGGAGCCGTCAAGAAAAAGCCCACACACATGTAATGCAAAAATTCTGGAAAACCCTAAAGAAACGGTTCCCGAGTGCAAGGAGAGTAATAATCAATCACAGCATTCTTACCCCAGGACCACCCAATGAGTCTGCTCAAGAAGTCACTGAACATTTTCTTCAACACTGTCCTCCTGGAATCGAGCTGTGCTCTATGAATCTCTGGGAAGATAGGCCTGTTATATCAGCCGCCGGGAAACTCTCTCCACCAAAAGTTTATAGAGCCCTTTACAAACATATCGGTGCCAGCGGCTGGCAGAAGCTTTCTACCTTTGGCCAGGTGACGGTCCTCATGCCCGCCAAAGTGTTTCGAGGGGCATCCGGTTATTTCGAAAGCTTTAGATACCGCGAGCAGAGATTGAAGATGCAAGAAAACGCACAGTTGCCTCTCCTTGTTGAGGCGGTAGAGCGTCAACACTTCGATAAGAAACATGCCCCCATTTCCTGTCCAATACATGGGTGCAGGACACCCTTTGAGAAGGCTGTACAGTGGACTGAACATGCATTGGAGACGCATTTTCTTGACATGTTTTGGAATATACAGTCTTATTTCTATATTCTACCCGAGGAGCTGCAAAAAGCTTTCGAAGACCGAAATAATCGATTGCGCTCGCAGAAACAAGAGCTAGTTCTGGAGCGGAGGAAACTAATTGAAGAGTGGATTATTATGCCATGGGCAATGTCAGATGCGCAAGCCATACAGAAATTAGCGACGAGGAGAAGAGAGGTCGAGAGAGGGTGGACAGAGCAGTTAGAAGAAGACGAATTGAATGAGGCTCAGCATATCTCGGAAATACGGTCGGAAGGGATAAGACCAACCGAAGAAACGATAAATCATTGTGTTTATCTTCAACCACCCATCTTGCCATTTTTTGACGACATTTGATCCAAGGAAATTCCATGTCGACGGCTGAACAGATGTAAATAGTGATTACCGTAGGTTTGATCACAAAGGAAGTAATTCGTAGTCCATAATCTGTCTCTCAAGCTGGTCCTGATTACCATCGAAGATGTATAAAAAAAGAAAAAAAAATCTAAGCAACTCTTCTTTACCACTTACTTTTTATTACTGTCATTCGATATCATATACATGAATAAGATAATCCGTGCCGTCGGTCACCTGCTGGCCTTCCCTGACTGGGCCCAGCTGCGGCTGAACCCAAGCCTAATATCGCAAAACAAAATCATCACATTCAGAGTCTATAATGTGATTACTGACCAATTTCTATCGCCTCTTGTACCTCACTTTCACGCAATACAGTTCCTGTCATGGACGCGAGCTTACGTGGCTCCATTAAACTCTACAACATGACGAGTTATCGCGTTTCCCATTCATGTACTCATTGTGCAAACATCGTTCTTGACCTCGGCAATGACAACGGCTGGAGGGATTTTGAAATTGATCTCGGTGTGACTGCCTCAGCTGCGAACCGCGCAGCGAGGGACGGATGCCACTTTTTTCAATGTGTCATGTTCCATGTTGTTGAAGATGTTTCGTGGGCACCAGTGAAGCTATTAACTAGATCGCTCCGCACGACAACGGAATTCAAGGTCATCAACCGTAATGACTACAAACCAGGGATCTTTCCCCCATCAGGTTCTATCCGAGACAGCCCGCCTCGTGACTTTCAGTGGCTGTATCCGCGGATAGACCAATCAAGTAGACTGCGCGACTGGTCTACGTTCCGCGTTTATGTGGACAAAGGTATAAAATTTGGAGTTTCTGAACTCCGTGCGGAAGGCTGACGATCTGACACGTAGATGATCCCGCCTTCGAATATTTTAGGTATAAGAGGATACTTGAACATATACCGAGGGAAGCTTGGTATTTCGGGCGTCCTATGAGTGATTTGGACAAGCAGTTTGAGGAGATCCTGGATGAGAAATATGATGATAGACTGCATGAACTGATGGCTCCAAAACATGACTTCCTCGCAGGCGAATCTTATAGGCAAACGCTGTCATGGCTACAAAAATGTCGTAACAACCACGATGTTTGCAGTATTGACCTGGGCGAGGACTCCCCTCGACCAAAGCGCCTCCTGGAGATCTTGCCTGGCTCTGATATGGTAGTTCTCAAGTCGGACTCTACAGCCCCGTATGCTGCCTTGAGTTACTGCTGGGGAGGCCCTCAACTGTTCACCTTGACACAGTCAACCTTACGGGACTTGGAAGCAGGTATTCATACCAGGCTCCTGTCACCTTCAGTTCAAGATGCTATTCAGGTCACACGATCACTGCAGCTCTCTCATCTTTGGGTTGATGCCCTCTGCATCGTTCAGGACGACGATGAAGACAAAGCCACTGAGATACAGAACATGGCCTACATATATTACCTTGCGGAAATCACGATTGCGGCAGGCAATGCGTCGTCTGCCCGTGAAGGCTTCCTCGCAAACGCAACTCCTTATCCATCTTTCGTCGTGTCGGTCAGATTGCCAAATGGCTCTCTTGGTAAAATTTTGTTGCAGCCTGGATTCACAAACTACGATCCCCACTTAACCTATAAACCGGAACTTTTGCCTCCGCTCCATCAGCGCGGATGGACATTACAAGAAAGTGAGTCGAGCTTTTCTGACGAGATGTGGCTTCTCCATGTACCATTTTCGTACAAAGCAAACCACTGACATAGTTAAAGTGATTTTTTCTCGTCGATATCTGCATTTTGGGCCGAACGTTTTGGAGTATGACTGCTGTAGTGGGAACACGACTGAGGGGGGTAGAAAATGTTCAAATCTTCAAGCATTGAAGCGGAAGGAGTTGTTGCTATTCCTAGAATATATCCGTGATCCCCAAGAGATGAATGAAAGCTACTCGGAAGACACGATTCTCAATGCATGGTGGGAAGTTGTCCAGATTTACACTGGTAGGCAAATGACTCAACCACAAGACAAGCTCAACGGCCTTGCCAGCTTGGCAGCTCTTATCGGCGAACTCACTGATTTCGATTATGTAGCCGGGCTTTGGACCGGATTCGATTTTCTCTGGAGTCTGACATCCACGCGCAGCGCCCTTCCAAGACCGGCCTATCGCGGACCTTCTTGGTCGTGGGTGTCTGTAGAAAGTCAGGTTGGTTCTCCAATGAGGTATCCTTACCAAGGCGAAGAAGACCCATCTGTCGAAGAGCGCTGTAGCATTAAGATTATCGGGGGAGATATCAAGGAGATGTCTGAGAATGCGCCCTTTGGAGCCATCAAATCGGCACATTTAATCGTGCGTGCGCCAATGAAGCGTGTGTCCGAGTATCATGTCGACCGCGAAGAGTGGGAAATAGAAATCCGCGATGCTGAGTATGGGTACGAGTTCCAATGCCAGCTTGATGCCCAAGACTGGGACATACCGGTTTCCGGAACGGCGGCGTCTCCAGATGAGGTTTGGCTGATGCGAATCGTCACTGCCCCTCGAACACTTGAAGAAATGACACAACTCGAAAAGCAGATTGCAGAATCTGGAAATGCGTTTGGGCCTCAATCTGGTGCAATATTACTGTTTAAGGCACATGGTTTGTCGACTTTCTTCCGCAGGGCTTGTCTGATATATGAAGCCTCAGGGAAACATCGCTGGGAAGACTCCTTCACTCTGAAAACGGTAACAATGGAATAATAAGATAGACCTTGGAAATAAATTGCGGACAAGTTGCCGCTGGAGCAGTTAGGCTTTGCGCCAGATTTTGCAGTGCAGGCGGGCGTGGGTCATTAATTCAATACATTCAACAGATACATCAACCTGCCCTTTTGGGTAATTGCTCTAACTACAAGCAGGATGGTCTATCCCTGACTTTCTCTGCGTGCTCAAAAGTCACTACATTCGACGGACATATCAAAACTTGCCTTTCTGGGTATTAGCTCTAACTACAATCAGGATGGTCTAACCTTACATGGACCGTGCGTACTACATAATCCTAGGCACCGACATACGGAATGTAACGCCGACTAACACTTTCATCCACTTTCATCCACTTTCATCCACTTCCATCACTTGAATCAAGCAAAAGAGCTCGACTCAAGCAACCTACCAGTAACCACCAGTAGCCACCAGTAGCCACCAGGATGCAAATAGACTCGGAACAAAATTACTCGCGCGACCTACTCGCCACCCAACCTCAACCACCCTGGACCAACCCACTAAACTGGGACCTCCACTTCGCAAAAGGCGACCGACGAATTCCCTTCCATTCCTACGTCCGGCGGGATCCCGTTCGATTACCCAGTGCAGGCGAAAACTCACAATTCCCGCAATTTCAACATCTCTCGGTTGAACTTCAGCTACGCGTGCTCAGGTTCTGCGATGCGCCTACTCTGTTCCAAATCATGCGTGTATCCTCGATGTTCCAAGTCGAAGCGTCCAAGTTATTCTGGGCAGATCAAAATGCATACTACCTTGTGGATAGGGAATGGTTAACCTCAGGCGGCCATCTAGGATGTACAAGCCACGACCTAGATTTTCTGCGCCATGTACAAAACGTGCAGGTAGGGAATGACGAGAGCCTCGAGGTTAAGATATGGATGTACGATGACGTCATTGAGTAGCAAGGGGAGGGCGTGTAGCGTCAAATAGCGGATAATTTCTGGAAGAGCTTGAGCATGAGGTTCCCGAGTTTGAAGAAAGTCGTGATTCATCAGCCGTGGAGTTTGTCGAATGGGAAGGAGGTGAATATCTCACGGATATCGCGGACGATTGCCGGTTTTTGTCCTCCGCACATCGATGTATATGTCTTTGTGCGCGAGTAAGAGGATCCTCCTACCAACGTTGGCGTCGTTATGTTTAATCCCCTCAAAGGGTGGTACAGGGCACTTTGTCAACCTACCGCATCGGGTGGGTGGGAGAAGATCGCAGAACCATGGAATCGTGACACGATTCTTATACCAATGAGGTCATTTGTCGGCCCAGTTGGCACGTACGAACGATTCAAATATATGCGACAACGATTAGCGCAACAAAACGAAGCCCTCTGGCCTCTTCTGATTGAAGCCATAGATCGAGAGCACTTTGGCAATGGACGATCGAAACCTTTTCATTGCCCAACGTACGGATGTGGCCATGCACGATTCGAGGAGGCTGGACAATGGAGTGCGCATGCAGCGGAGTCGCACCCCATAACCTGGGATTATGACCGATTTGTTGGATGTCTCGTACTCTTGCCTGATGAATTGAAGAATTTGTTTCAAGAGCGTGTTGAGAGTATAACGAACAAGAAGAGATGGCTATTTGAAGAAGAGAGAAAAATTAGAGACGATTGGCTCGAAAGCTGCGAGAACAGCGAAATAGAGAAAGCTTGGATGCAGCAGTTAGAGAATGGCGAAGCTTGGGATACAGGGACGGAGGCGAAGCACAGCACTTTATGGCACAGGTTTCTTCAGGACACCTTTCCAATTATGGTGGCTGTCTAGCCGATTGAGGATCAAAGAACCCTTTTAGCATCAATTTAAAGCGAAGCCTCACATACCAAAAAGCACAACAACCATGATCAAACCAAGAAGAGCAAAAAACCAGCATGATCTATTTCTAACCAGATGTCAAGAAAGACTATTCGAACAAGGAGAAACAAAATCAAACTTCAGACGCAGATATTTCGCAGCCGGCTCGTCATTCCAGCAAGCAAGCCAGCAAGCAAGCAGTCACCGCAACCAAATCCTAGAATTCAAACTCATCCTAGACACCAAGAAATGCAGTCTTGCAATCGCCTCTCATTTGTTCGATTCACCCCATTTGGATACCGATCCGATCCGATCCACTTCCTTGCCTTGCCTTTCCCACTGCGCTCATTTGCATTTGGATATCGCTAAGTAATTGCCCCAATCCACCCAACCAATATTTGTGCCCATATTTCCCCTTATCCCTTTCCCTATCCCCCAATCATTCCATCGTATATGTTTGTGTGCTCAAGCTTTCGACTGCTCAGACGTCCCCAAAACGCTAGTTCCCAAAAGTTCAAGATGGCCCCTCTGAAAGAAAAGAGATACATATTCGTATGCTTGCTACATTGTTCCGCTAAATGGTGCGCCAAATGGTGTGTAAAAGGGTTGGGGGATAGTTGCGCAAAATGGTTTTAAAAAACTATTTCAAGAAAATATATGTTGGTTAATAGGCTTTCGCTAACGTACAGTCTTGCCAATCCTTTCTGAGGAAGATGCGTGGTATGTGTGTAAAAGAGACAGAATAAAAAGGCAATTTGACTTGAGATGAATTGCTTGCTACACGTGACCGGTTAAATATGGAGAATTTTCCCATTCCATGTAGCTGCGTAGTGTGTAATCATGGTGTAAATAGTGAATCTGTTGTTCAGGTCTTTACGCCGTGGTTGTAGTAGTTGGTGTCAATGCCCCGTCGTCGATAAACTCATCAATAAGTGCGCTCTCAGCATCGAAATCGTCCGTATCAATGTCCCCATCCTCGCCTGCATCATGAAGCATGTCTTCTGGACTCGCTTGCATTGATGAATTGATGACAACTGAGGGAGCCATCGTATTGGTCGGCAAGTGCTGGCTCACATCCTCCAGAGTCTCCGGAGAGTTATCCTCCACATCCACATATGACACAGGAACTGCTTGTGTGCCTGAAGCGGAGATAACAGTGAGATTATTCGGTTCTTCGGAGACGCCAAACTCGGTCGTCACCGTAATCGAATCGGGACTCGGAAGTGATGGAGGGACGGTGTTCTCGTGCTCGCTTGTCGATTCTTCCCCTTCTTCCCTTACTTCTTGAAAGAGGGAATTGAAGAACTCATGCACTGCGCCCGCCATCTCATCTGCTTGGCCTCGTTCCTGCCTCTCTTTCTCCATCCGCGCCTTTGCGTGGAGTTCTGCTTCTTTCTTGGCCTGTATTTCCGCCTCGAGACGACATTGAGCTCTTATATCCTTCTTGCGTGCGCACGTCGGGCAATGATAGTTGACCGTGCAAAAGGTGCACGTGCACGACGGGTTCGCGGCGGTGCATTGCTGAGGATATCTGTTAGAAAACATTATACGGAAAGGGGGAAATAAGCTTTGCCAACTTACATCACAGACAATAACAGCACATTCAGTGCACTCCTTAAGGATAGCAGGGCAGTGAGGTCTGTTATCCCCAACAGGCCGAGGATACTGACAAAAGTAGGCCCCACAGCCTTCCCATTGTACAGGGTGCCGGGGATTGCAGGGGAGCGGAAGAGGGTTGGAGATGGAATTGGGTACGCGAGAGGAGTTGGACCAGGAAACGGAATTGCGGCTCCTTACGCCAGATGCACTGAGAGAGCGTGGCCGAGAAGAGCTGACAGGGAGATAAGGGAGAGTGTTGAGGCTTGAGAAGACGTCTTTGATTGTATTCTGCGAGGCGGACGCGGCCATTTCGACAGAGGGCGAGGGAGGGACGATGATTTGGGATTGTGACATAGGGCTAGCCGCTTCCGAAGATTCTTGTTCGCCATTCGTAGATGATGACGGTCGAGTTTGTGAGGACGATGCGATCAACATGGGGTCTAGATCTTTTCCACTCCCTCTATGTGGATTGAATTCGGGTATGACTAAACGGGGTGGGTCGTTATGCGTCCGCACATGTTCACGCTCGGTGTGCATGTCCCTGTAACCACATTTGCGGAACTTTAGACCCCTGAAGTCATGTTCTTTGCATATGGGATTTTTGCAAGCCCGACAAGAAACCTTCCACCGGAAACTTCGGTAACAATCTTGACATAGTCCTCGGGGGCAAGTCTGCTGCTGCAGGTCCAAGCTATCCTGCTTTAAATATGAAAGAAGGTCAACATCCTCTCCGAGGACGTATTCATAGAGTCCATTATTCTTCAATTCCCGGACGTAGTCGACAGGCCGAAGTTGATTGGAGAAGTCCGGGTCTTCATACTGCTTGCTTCTAGGTAACGGTGCGGCTCGAATCTTATCAGCTCCTCTACCACCTAGTCCAGTTCCCAGTACGGCAATACCTCCGCCGCCAGAGAAAATCGGCTCCAGACAGCACCAATGCATATTCAACTTCGGTGGTTCTCTGTTTGCTGGGGGGATAGGGAGGCCATTGTTGGGGTTGCCACCGTCTTCTGAATCTGAGGAATCCTCGTCATGAGCGCTCTCATTCATGAGATTCGGCGACCTGGTTGCTCCTGGGGCCCACCAAAACCGATTGTTCTCTTGTTTTTCAGTGCGGGTTGGGTCCTCCAGTGACACGGATGATCCTGAGGCTTGAGTGATGGCGCTTCCTAGTGTTGCAGCAGGTCCAAATGCCAGGTTCGCAAAATGTCGCGTCTTTGCTCGCTTCCTTGGTATCGGTCTGTTGAATGCGCAGCTAGCACATAGAGTCTTGCGACATCCCATACAATGCATCCGCACGCTGCAAGACTCGCAGCGCTCCAAAATAGGCTCGTCGCATTGTGCGCATTTGACATCTTCTACAAAAGTCTTATGGCTCTGTCGATGATGGGCTGCGGTGTGTTTGCCCTCTCCTGGAAATACGCCGCTATCGGTACCCAGTGGCTCTCCATCCTGACCTGACTCGGAAATCTCCCACAGCCTACCGTCATGTTCGCCGAGTTTATTTGTGCCTTCAATAGGTCCGATGCGGTTACTGGACCTCCATAACCTGTCGAAAGGTACCCACACCTCCAAAGTTTGCGGGCCTGCTCTTCCCGCATGGTAATCCTTTCGTCGATAACAACGCCCGCCAGGAGTGGGACACCAAGCCGTGTCGGTCCAGATTCCTAGTTGATGGCATATTTCGATGAGTTGATGGGTGGGGTCGGAGTCGGAGTCTCTACGAATGAGTGACGAAGGGAGATACGGTCGCCGTCGATGGTGTCGGCACCGGTATGTGTACAAACTCTTCAGGGCCAAGTCTTTCTGTACCCACGGCGCATCCTTGAGGGTATACGGTTCCAGGAACGGCACTATATGGTATTTGATGGAGACATTCTTGCAGCCTCGTACTGACAGATGCTGCAGAGTATCAATGCGCGGCGCAAGCACACTCCCGACCAAGGCGATACCCGAGACTGCGGTATTGCAGAGGTCCAGACTGGTCAACCGCGTGCCATAGGGCGCTATGATTTGCTTCAGCAAGGCATCGAACGAGTAGGCTTTTGACTGGCGCTCTCTACTATCGGGAGTCTCATGTCCGGGCGAGCCCACGGTGACGGCGGGTTGGGGCAAACGGAAGGAGAGCGTCTTCCATGCGAGTGGATATTTGCGCAGAAAGTCGCGGAGGTAACGAGATGTGTGGTAAAGGTCGAGAAGGGCGGCGGTGGGGATCTGAGCAAGGAGAGACTCGAGGACGGGAGGGTAGGAGGTGATAACGGCTTCAAGCAGGCTGAGGACGGGCTTGGGCGAACTCGCTGAGGCGCATGGCGGGTGAAGGGCGATGAGGGGAGATGGGGTGGTCGATGGAGCAGAGGCTTCACGGGCGGAATGGTCGCAGGCGAGGTCGACGAGGTCCTCGTGGTGGCTGCTCATGCTTTCTTGAGGCTGGAACAGGTTGAGTGTCTTAGCAAAGGTCGGCGGCTACAAGGCGGTCCTAGCAGGTAAGGGAGCAGGGCGACATACGATGGAGGCATACAGAGAGGCTTCAAGGCGGCTGGGACGCCGAAGAGAGTGATTGACTTTTGGCTGCGACGTGTGTGGGGAGCCAGAGTGCCAAAGTGGTCGTGTGCCTGGCCGTGTTCAACAAGATGTCGGAGGTTCCAAGACTCGCCTTTGCCGCGCTGGCTGTTGCTGGCTGTTGCTCGCTGCTGGCTGCTGGCGGCTACTCTAGCCCACAGAGCAAGGACCGTGGCAAGGCTGTAGAGCGCAAGAGCTGCAAGGTAGAACCCTATTACCTGCGAATTAGCGGCGGCCACAAAAGCGCTCGCCTTGCGCGGTGGTGCAATCAGTATCTAGTGCAGTCGGTGCATTCAGTAACCTGGGTGAGAGCGCCTGAGTCGCAGGTCTGGCGCGCCAGCCGTGGCCGGTGCTGAGTTGTCCCCTGACCTGAGCCCTGACTGGAGCCCTGACTGAGCTCTGACTGAGCCCTGGATTGTATTGGATTGGGATTGGATTGGATTGATCTGAATACGGCACGGATTTGGATTGATACATGCCTAGAGACAGCCAGTGTCAGACACCTCCCAGCGAATCACGTCACGTGGAGCCCAACGACTCCCCACTCACTTCACTCATCCCACGTTGAAACCACAAACGCTGTTGTTTCCAGCAATCGCCGCAAAGTGGAAGTCAGCGCCAACAAAGAGTACACGGTTGCCATTAGATTGTCTACGAGTAGTTTTCCATCATTTCTTATAACCCCTATCTGTCTCCTTTTCTTGCCGTGCCACTGTCAGGGATATCTCGTTCCAGAAAACACAAAGACGTGGTAAAAGAAGAACCCAGGGCCTGCGCCATGAACTCCAGCCAGTCCTGTCCCCCTTTCAAGAAAAAAAAAAAACGCTATGCTTAGCTATAAACAGAACACGGCTGTTCTCTGGCCGATTGCAAACCCTCCCAAGAAATACCTACCAGGTAGGTAATGCACACACACAAACGCCTTGCCGATACATAAAAGCTGCCCACAAAAGAAACATACGGAAATATAAGATTAGAAGACAAACAAAGGAAAGACAATGCTGTGAGTTCAGCGCCGCTGCTCGCGTGAACCACGCGCTTGTGGTAGCCGATCAACGGCGGTTTGCTATTGCCCAATTAAAACGCAACTCCGAAACCTCCTTCAAAACACCCAGTTGCCCTCCAGGTCCTTGTCTTGGAGGCCGTCAAACAAGATAATGTCAAAGTCCATGGTGCAGCACTCATTTGCCCCGGGTGATGGCCAAAGTGAGTTGCTGACAAACGAAAAGACAGGATATGGATGTCCTGTAGTCGACACACTGAGCTTCTTGGCGGTATCCGAATCCACGTCGAACAGCGTCCGACGAGGCTGCTTCTTAAAGTCGAGCTCGATAGTACCAAAGTAGGGGACGGTAAGGCGCGCCTTCCCAACGTTTTGCCTATTGGGATCGAGTGATCCAAGGATCTTTTTGAGGACGATTACACTTCGAGCTGCAATTCTCTCCCGCGTGCTTGTTCGCGCCAGTTTTTCCATTTCTCCAATAAGCCGACACACCATAGCAAAATCGCTCCCTTTAGTCTTTTTGACCTCGCTCTTTTCTTTTGTTGCCATTTCAATAAGTATATCCAGGGCGAGGGTTACGGCGGCAATAAAAACTCCCATCTCGGCGAATCGGCAGCATGCCTGCGTAATGCTCGCATTGCGAAGAGCGAACCACCTCATAACGACGTTCCGGCTTGCTTGTAGCGCTGTTACCTTTGAATAGTCGTAGCGGGAGTCCTCAGGGGCTCGTAGGAGAAACGGAAGGTGGAGGAAGATTTTCAGCTCGAAGTGCCACATCTGAACGAGTAACCTTTCCAACACAGCTTGCGATTCCGTGGTTTTCGCGGTAGGGGGTATATTTGGAACGTCCCAAAACTCCTTCGGCAATTCCTTCATCGTCTTTTCTAGAGTTTCATCAAGTGAGAGAGCGCGGCTGTAAGACTGTGGGGTGATTTCGTGGTCGAGTTCGGAAAGCTGCCTGGCTATTGAGCAAATCTTTGAACGATGAATGAGATGCGCCTCAGCATCTGCGGGTACTGGATAATCATCGGCAGCAAAAGGGAGACGAAGGTGTAATCCTAGGTATCTGTCCATGTCAACTAAGTTACGCCATATCCAATTTGCAGATTCAACTGCCTGAATTGGAGTTTCTACTCCACTGCTGGCGATGATGCGGTGGAATCCCATAAGATGTGCTAAATTTAACGCTCGACGAATAATTAGCCATGCTTGACGAAGACTTGCAACGTCCATGTGATAGAGTGCAAGCAGCAATAGTGTTTCGAGACCATGGAGAGTAGACATCTGTTCGTCTGACGATGTTACAAGCGATGTTACGGTACAGACATAATTTTGCATTGTCGCATCCAAGGACCAAATGTTTGACAGACGAGAGGCATCGAATTCGGGAGGTAGAGAGTTGATGCAGATAGCCATATGGAGAAGTGTACGAGCTACAATGATTGAGCTCTCCTGGGCAACGGAAGCCATGTCCAGGGCGTAGGACTCCGGGTCATTATTGGCATAAAGATTAGGTTGAGGCTTGTACTTGGCCTTGAGTAACATCCATCCGTTGGACGATTCGAAAATGATATCCGCATCATGTTGAGTAGGAAGAAGGGCAACGAGTGATCGCCGTACCGACTCGCTTCCCGAATGTTGAAAACGGTCCCCGTTATCGACGAGAGTCCTGATAGACGGCGCAGAACTCCATTGTTGCGCCCCGAGCTGTTTTATATTAGGCGACTTGAAGATGTCAATTCGGAAGTTGGAGCCACTCACGATACCCTGACCTATCGACGAGATGCTCTGTGCATCACTTGGAATTTCTGGTAGGTTGGGGAATTTCGACGTCTTTTCGGTGCTGCTCATAGACATAGGGCTTGATGGCGTTTCTGGAAACACTCCAAATGACGGAGCTTTCCTACAAACAAACTTCTCAAATAGCTGCTCGAGTTTGGCTAGCCGTTCACTCAAATGTCGTGAGCAGGTGTTGTCGTCGTCCCCTCTTTCTGAACCGAAGCCGGTAAAAGGGCAGGGCGATGGAACGGAGAGAATTTGACCTGAAGCATCTTGAGTCTTCCGCCTCTTGCCTGATAGAGTAGGTTAGCAATGTTTTGAATAGTCTGTTCATCTGATCGCACTGACATTCCCAGCAAGCACGAAACCCCTTTGGAGGTCGTTTCTTATCTCCGCTAATTCCCGTCACACCATCTGTGTCCATTGCCGCTTAAGGACAAGCAGAAAGAGTGATGATAAGTTCAGAGTTTGGAGGCCTGTTGTTTACAGAAGGGCGCATTGTAGGACTCGTTCGGCTTTCATAGTGGGGATTGGTGTTGCGATGGCAAACTCTCTGCAGATGGGGAGTTGGACCGGGCCTTTCGGCCGTCGTTTCGTCCGCAAGGGAACAGCAAAATGATCAGATCGCAAAGCCCGCACACCCTTGGCGAAGCTTACAGGGCTCCAGCGGCGCGCTCTCTTAGATAATCCCCCTCCGGGACGCACGGTACGTACGGTATCTTTCCGCTTCGAGATGGCGCTCAGTACGCCCGCTTAGGCAAATAAAGAACGTGTCGGGCCTACTGTGCCGCACTTCGTACGAGGAGTCTCTGCGCTTCTGACCGAAATACGTCGGTATGCCCACCCATTCTCCATGTCTCTAACAAATTCATCATACACCAACGATGCTTTCTCATACTTGAAACTGCAGCCCTGGCCCATTCCTCGGTACCCCGAGATTCCCCGGACCACAAGCGCTTCCTTTTGGAGGATGCTTGTGTAAACTCGTACTCATCACGGCGGCATTATCCTTTGCTGAGCTGAGCCAGGCTTATCTCCGCACTCGCTCTTTCAAATGCACCGATGCTCTTTCAAATGCACCGATTCTCTTTCAAATGCACCGATTCTCTTTCAAATTCACCGATTCTCTTTACACTGCAGAGTCCAAACTCCAAACTCCAAACCCCAAACTCCAAGCTCCAAGCTCCAAGCTCCGTCCTCGGTCATCACCATACTTGTCATGCCGTTCAAAATCATTTTGTCAGGAATCACGGGTCGTGTTGGAGGCGAAGTCCTGAATCAAAGCCTTCGTGATCCCTCAATTTCATCAGTAATCGCATTGTCACGCCGCACACTACCAGAGCTCGAACACCATGCGAAGCTGGAAGTAGTCGTGCTAGAAGATTTCACACAGTATTCGGATGAAGTGATTGCTAATCTCTCTGGAGCTGACGGGTGTATATGGTGGCGTGCCCTTTGATCCGGAGCCTTCCTAGGCCGATTGCTGATGCCGTAAAAGGTGTATGACCACAACCGCCGGAGATCCTGTGTTAGAGCTAGAGTATCCGAAGGCATTCGGAAATGCTATTGCGCCAACTTTGAAGGTTCACAACAAGCGCTTCCGATACTTACATTTGACGGGCGCTATGGTAGAACGTGACCAGAGTAAGGCCCTGTGGGTGAAAGGCGCAATGAGAAAGACAAAGGTGAGCAACATCTTACACGTAATCAATCGACGTGGTGTGTTTGTGCTACCTTGAAGCTCGTGCTCGTATCCAGAAACACCATTTAGTGATTACTTCAAAGGCGGAGAAAGCCCACAAAACATTCGATCTAACCTGCCCCTTTAGGGCCAAGGCGAAAACCAGATGATAGAATTTGCGAGTAATCCAGTAACAAACTCTTTGTGGGAGACCATCATCGCAAGGCCGGGCATGGTGATGAAAAGAGGCACCATTCTAGGGGAGGCCGCTGCCATGCTGTCGGGCCAGTTCATCAAATCGGACCAACTTGCGCTCGCGCTAATTGATGCGGTGACGAATGGAAGCGAGCATCAATTGTTGCAACCTTCAGAGCTGCTAAAACGAGGAGGTCAGCTGATCGAGAAACAGATTGCCATCCAAAGGCAGATATCTTGAGAGGCTGCAATTTGTCGCAAGTCGCTAGTTTCGTAACCAAAGGTGTTCGAAGAGCCAAATCCATTAGCCGAAGATATGGCTTGTGCCTTAGCTTTAATGTATTATGTAGGGGCTTATTACGATGAATAAATTGCGCGAGATCCATGAGTAAACCACAATAACTTTTTTTCGAAAATGGATTGACTACTCGCTCCATGAGCCTTCCAAACTCCTGTTCTCACTCGTAGTGGTATATCCGACTCCATATCAATGCGTATTGGTGCTATCGAAATTTCAAGCATACATATCGTCATACTCTTCCTCATCGTCATCTGGCGGAGGGGGTGGCTGCTTCTTTTTGAGGAGCTCTTTACGATCGAGGGGGCACGTTGAGTTGAGTTTGAGCCAAGGACGTATGCAGTCTAGATCAAACCGGTGATCTTTATGACAAGGCAACTGCACAACGAGCGGATACTCATCTATCCGTGTTCCGAATTAGCCAAGCTCCTTACGAATCCTCTCTTGCGCTCCAAACGTACCCTCTAAGAAAGGATTAACGCAAATTGGACATGTATCGCTCTGCTTCAAAGACTTCTTTGGCACCCGTTCCAGCTCGTCCAAGAAGCTATCAGGCACTCCATTCAATTCTGTTGGTGGATCATCTGCATTTCGTCGCAGTACCTCAATCATGTTGGCCAACAAATCGTTTTCCCCACCATGATTATGGTCGTCCGCCGGGGGTCGTCCGCGCATCATTTCGAATGCATTTGCCAGTAAGCGAAATGCCGCTGCCATATTCTCAGGCTGAGGCACGGCATGGGCATTTGTGTGTGCATTGGGATCGGAGGTGTCGACTAGCTCAAGCTGAGAGAAAAACGTGGAGAGGTCTGGCCGGCGAGGGGCATGATCCGGCTTCTCCTCCTTGGTGGAGATGTTGTGTTCGACTACAAGGTGTCAATTGGGCTTGTATAGTAGCACGAGTTCGCAGCAAGGGGAACAGAGCCTACCTTCATATCCAGACATGGTTCGTAGAGGATCTTGCGCAATGCTCCAACACTCGGGTTCGACCGGTGAAGGTCAGGTTATTGTAGCTCGAGAAAGAACGCGTCGTCATTGGTGCCTGGTTTACCCCGCAGCAGCCGATCACGTGCTTTTCCTGTGGCACAGCTCAACTGTGGCGCAATGTGGCGCACGTTCAAACTCAAATACCCAACATTACCCACTTTTGCTATCTCCCGACAACTATCGATGCAACGACGACAATTCAGTCTGGCCGGTTTCAGACCGAGCCTAATCGGCTCTCCACAATTAAACCGCCGCTGGGCACAAGCTGAGACTGTATCGCTCCTTGAACGATGTGTACCGTCATCATGGCCTTTTGGTCCTTGCTCTGTCAATTGGCAGAATGTGAGCACGATATCAAAATTGGCGGTTTGATGCAGAAATCTAGGTGGATGTAGACCGCTGAGCTAGCCCCAAAGGCCTGCTACCAATGTCGTGCAGCGGTTGTCCCGTCGGGAGTGCAGGGTTCAATGTCGTTTTGTCTGGACCTACCCTCCTAGTGCGTTCTCCTATGCACAGCCACTCAAGGGAAAAACACACGTCACGCTGGCCCATCAGCAGTCCTCCCTTTGAACATTTCAATACAACTGAAAGGGGCGCAGTCGACACGGCGGCAAAGAGGCCTAGGGGAAGGCCGTGGACAAAAGGGCGACGACGACGGGGCGAAGCTCTACCAGCCTTCATCACAGACACATCACCTTGCTGACATTCTTACTTCTTGCTCAGGGCGATATCATCTCCCTTTGCCACACAGTATAGCCCGCATTGAGACCCTTTATCCTCTTAGCTCTTCTATCAGCCTTTCTATCTCTATGTCACTTCTCATCATGAATACCGATACACCGCCGAAGACATCGTCATGGATCCGCTCGTTATCCCGCAGGAAAAAGTCACCTCACCACTCAAGGGCGAGCCCCCAACCACATACACTTATCGTCCCAAGAAAGACATCAGGATCGAGCGATAGCGAGGAATCTCGCTCAATGCGCTCAAGTTCATTACGTGGCAGAAGATCATTCAGGGACATGGTCAGCAAAATAAGATCATCCCCAAGTGCTACCTCAGTAGACGGCCGCCTGCAGGAATCGGATTTCAAGCTGGTCGACGACTGGTTTGACGGATTTGCAAAATATAATCGACTTATCGTCACTCAGATTTCCGAGGATCAGTCTTCCGCCCGGGAAGAGTTCCTACGGTTCTCCAAGATTCTCACCAAAAATTGTGGAGGTCAATTTATTCACAGCCTACCAGAAGCTGCGTTCGATTTCGCCCTTCTGTGGTGTCCAGCAGATATTCTGACCAGGAGAGAGATGGCTGAACCGTCTTGGAGCTGGACCGGTTGGGGAGGCCCAGTTATTTTCCCTTTCGATCCTACGAATTGCCCAGACCTTTATAATATGCCGAGCGGTGAAGGAGAATGGTTTCGCTCAGAAATCCAACAGTTTCATATTGGACCTCAAACAAAGCCTTATACCGTTCGTCGTACGAAAGACCGGAAACTCCGGATCCATTATCCACCTTATTTTCACGCCCCGCGCGGTTTCGACGCAAGCGCTGACTCTAATGTGCTGCGTTTCTCAACACACACCATCTCGGCGGACGGGTTTTCGGCCGAGCAACTCCACTACAGCGGGAAAGAAATCCCTTGTTCACACCTGGTAAACTCAAAAAACCAACATTGTGGTGTAATCATGGATTTTCAAGATTCGATTTCAGAGCCTTGTTCAACTGGACCTTTCGAATTCGCTCTCTTGTCGCGGAATTTGCGTCGTGAGCCCACTACATCTGCGAAGAAACCTACAGCACCTACGATCCATCCACCAGGAACGCCTATTTGGGATGGTGAAACATTCCTTTGGGACGAACAGGTAGTGGATTTCGACGAGGAGATATTTGAAGATGGACCCTGGAAGGCCTTGAATGTGATGTTGATCAAATGGAACGGGGAGTATGCAGAAAGGGTCGCAATTGCGAGAATTCATGAAGACGCTTGGGTCAAGCAAAATCCAGTGAAGAAAGAGATTGTCTTGAGATAGACTTATATAAGGGAGCCTGAAAGGCTGTATTTTTTTTTTTTATAATCGTAAGGTTTTATTTTTTATTATTTTTTTGAGTAAGAAAATTGATTATTACAATTATCATTATTCTGGTACCGTAATGTCACAAGTCTCGGTGAACAGCAACCGGACGAAATCCTAAGACTCTACTCCACGGAACGATCAATCACATACGGTAATATCAGATAAAGAAGTGTATATTAGTGGTCAATATCGACAAGTGTGCATTGCGACCCAACGTTCGGAAGACCAGACACTGCAGGATGCCTAAGATACGGACGAACTTCTTCAGACCGCCTCCTAGGCCGTGGGAATCTTCGGGAAATAAGCTGTGAAGAATTTGATAAACTTCCCACTAGCGATGTGACTTTAACCACTTTAGGGACGAAAGAAAGCATATACGGTATTTCTAGCGTCCTTCTCTGAGAGAACTTTTGAGAGAGGTTTAGTGGCATCAGATGCTGCACTTAGTTCCCGACTTGCTAATATAACGGGGCAACGTCAAGTCAATATTGGATGCTCGCACTCATGGTGACGGATAGACTTGAATTGTTTGTAATCTTGGGTATACAAGAGGAATTATTGGGGACTACCCAAAAATTACAAAGATGGCCTCTGCGAGTAAATGCCAATTACAACCCTCCCGTACTATCCTGGCATGACCGTCTTCCATTCCGTCATTTTGTGAATTCCACGATACATCAAATACATGATGAGCGGACGAAATTGTTTTGTAGCCGCATTAAAAACCCAAAACCCAAGTAGTGTAGAATGACTCATAATGACGCTGTTTAGTCGATAGACGACAAACGAACCCAAGGGAGAGCCAATCTGGTGTTGATGTTGTATTGAGAAAACCGAACAGGAAAGAGGCTTGACCACAGCTGGCGACTGGGCATTGATGTTGAGCCTTGCAAACTTCAGAAAAAAGGATTAAACTTACCATGGTGCAAACATCAATCCACGCGCGTTGTACCCAAGACCATCAATTAATGCTCCGCATTGGCAGGAGGAACAAGGCCCAGACGCTCGGCCTCACCTTTGATCTTGAACTCGCGAACTTGGTGAGACTCTAATCCACGACCCTTGAATGCTGTAGTTTCTGGGCGCGTATCGGTGTCTGCAATTAGTCCCTGAACCTTCCAACATAAGTTCTCGTGGTCGCCAACGGTTAGGTCAATCATCTTCTTCATTTCTGCAGTGCACTTTCCTTTGTCTTCCACGTCTTGCCTCCACTGCTGAAGATTCTCCCAGCCAAGTACCAGGTCCCTACCGCACTCACGAACGCGCTTGATGTTTGCGAGGCTCCAACGCTTGCCGTCCTTGCAGTCACGCTCGTAGTGGATTACAAGGTTGTAGGCGCGGAGGGTACGGCCGTAGAGCTTATTGGTAGAGCGGTCCCATAGCTTAGGAAGGTTTTCTTGGTTTTGGTTAACAAGGACTCTTTGATGATGGCGTATGAGGATTACTCTTGCGATCACTGCCGTTGGTCGAACGCTCCGATTGATTGTCACTGTCGGAGTAGGAGCTATAACCGTAGCTATAGCCAGAGCGAGAGCCAGAGCGGGAGTGGGAGCGAGGGCTGGATCGTGCTCGAGCCTGGTAGGATGGGCGGTAGCAGTCGCCGCGCCTGCGATGACGAGTCATCTTGTTTTCGTTCTAACTGCAGGAGCGTGTTGTGGTGTTGAGAGGAGGGTTGTAGACTGGACACGGCGCGGGCACTTAAGTTTTCACGTAAGTGGGTTTCACAGTAAAAGTGAACGCGACTACCCACAACAAACAAGGTGACTTCAGAGTGACAGTGAAAGTTGGTTCAATATGGCTACGAACACATCTGGCTGTTTATGTTGATACGGTCAAGAGGGTAGTCTCCGTTGCTATAACGCAGAATAGGCCATCACTGCCACGAAAGAAAGGCAAATAGATAGTGAAACACAGAAGCTGCTCCTTTTGGGGGAATATTCAAGTCTAACATGTCATTCAATATCAATTTCAGGTGCCCTTTTGGTATCAATAAGAGGGATGTATGAGGGCAGCTGTCAAAGGCCAAGTGAATCACAGGATATAGACAGCTCGCTCTGCCTCCTTGCTAGCAATGAGCATCAACTAAACTTGTTTTAACAGTTCTGGCTGTCGATACACACTCTATGATTGACTATCAAGAGGATCTTATAGAGATAACTATAAATCTTTTTCATTATAAAATAGAGAGACGCTAGCAATGAGTAAGAGCGAGCTGTCCATATCCTGTAGGTGCAGACCAATCACAGCAAAAATACTAACAATTGCGAAATCCTTTTTCTTGATTTTAATGATGTTAAGCTACTTGATGATGGCTGGTTCTATGCTGGCGGCATGATTTGTCTTTTTTGTCAGTTGACACTGTTGGTCCTCCAGCCTCTGAGGTGGGATGGCTGGGGAGTTTGGCTAGGGGCAGTGCTGCTGTTGTATTGTTGACAGCGACTAAAAATCGTGCGAGCCTTGGGCAAGAAAAGAAAAAGTTTTCATCGAGGAATTTCAACCTGAATCTCTGCATTCAAGTAGACATCTACTGGAATCCAGCGTGGAGCGCATTACTCCACGGGCAGGCTCAATACACACCCACTGCACTTACATGTTTGACAGGACAAGGACGCGGCTGGTTGCTGTGGAGAAGCTAGTGCCGCGCTCGGACCAGCAGCAGTTCGCGTACTGTTCACTCTATCCAGCCACAACAAACTCCCTCACTCCCCCGGCCCCAAGAACCGCACACCAGACCTTGCAACGCGTTCTCCTTCGTTCAATTGTGCCTCGTTGGCCCTTCAGTTGCGTCTTCTACTTCTTGTACATGGTCATGGCCTTTGCGCGCTGCTGAACTGTTCCCGACGTGCACGCAACGTCGCGTCAAAGCTACCAAACTTTAACCTGCCCCTCCTCGCCCATCCTCTTCCATCTCCGCTAAGTTATCACCACGGCCGTTGGTGATTCCACGTATGGCCACAGCCGTCGTTCCTCCCTCGCCTCAGGTCCCTATCGCCATGGCCAGCCGTCGCGTTCCTCTCGCCAACATCCAAAATGCTACCAACTCGCCGTTACGCGCCCCGGTTGTCGGTTCTAAACGCCAGCGCTCCCATGCAAGTGAGCAGCGTGACCTACCGTATGGTCAGCCACCTCCAAAGAAGCAGATAGTTGAAGTCGACGACGCCGAGGCTCGTCGTCATGGGCTCGTCCGTCGAAGCGGGGCGCAACCCACAGCTTTGACTCGGAAGCTTGAAGCAGCACGCGAGAACAAAGCACCGGTGAAGCAGGTCGAAAAAGTTCAGCGAGCACCGAACGAGAGCCTTGAGACTCTCCGACAATGGCAGCGTCACTATCGGAAACTATTCCCTGGTTTTGTCTTCTACTTTGAGAGTGTTCCACAGCATGTCAAGGACAAACTGCTCACGAAGGCACTCATGCTTGGCTCTGTAAGTATACATCTTCTTCTACTGTACCCAAGATACTAATGTACCCATAGCGGGAAGCCACCTTCTTCTCTTGTGAAGCTACGCACGTTATTACTACGCGACAGATTCCTCCAGAGACAGACTCCGATGCCTCTGCGCCTGCCAAAGGCACCATCAACCCAGCCCAGTTGGAGAATAAGAAGTCTGTACTTGATATTGCTCTTCAAAAGTCTAGCCGTGGAGATATTCTCTACAAGGCCCGTGAAAAGAATATGAAGATATGGTCAGTGGAGAAATTGCAGCGTATGGTGGATACCATGTTCAATAGGGAGACTGGGGAAGAACCACCAAACTATCTGGCCCGCCATGGGGGTGCCACGAGCCAGCAAAAATCGCGTCAAGGAGACCTTCGTAAGCTACTTCAGAATGAGAAACTCGACCGCGATTACTCTGTCGCTACCCAGGACATGATCCCGTTGCGTGGATATTACGTATATGTTCACGACATGGATGAGATCACGCGACCAGTAATGGTACGTGAATATCAGAAAGTCGCAGAGAAAGAGAAGGGCAAGTGGCCACAGTTCCGGGCGTCGGGTAATGGAAAGTGTCCATTCGTGGAGGATCCCCATTTTGGTCGCCGACAGCACGAAGAGGAGGAGCAACGAATGCGAAGAGCTGCTGCTGTTGCCCCGCGCACGCGTGCAGCAACAGCCCTTGAAGAAAAGCGTGCATTGGGTGAGAATAATAACCTTGCACGCCGTCCATCCGCTCCGGAGCCATCAACCAAGGACCAAAATGCCAAACCATTAGATCCCCCAAAGGCAGTCCCTCAACGAACCAATACAGATGACGCGCCGCCTATGTTTGGTAGTGCACAGGCTAGCATCCGCGCTCTTCCTCGATTCATAGGTGGAGAACCCGTTGCATCTGGCATGCAGCAATCGAACATCACCTCTGCCATTCAATCGCAAATGATCTCATCAACTGCTGCCGCACCAAGAGCAGGAAACAGCAAGGAAGTCAATCAGCTAAAGAGAAAAGTTCTTGAAAAAAATAGTGTTCCTTCAGCGAACAGTGGTCACTCTTCGGTTATGAATGACATGAGAGCTGCACTGAACCAGGATCAAGGCCAAAACACGCGGGGAGCGAAGCGCAAGGCACAAGACGGGCTTGGACATGTTCGAGAGGATACAGATGAAGAGAAGCAGCCTCGTAAGGCTGCACCACTTCGCCGCCGCAAGACCACAGAGAAGGAGCTCAAACCTGGTTATTGTGAGAATTGCAGAGAGAAGTTTAATGACTTCGACGAGGTAAATATTTCATCCACTAAGGTTATTGACAACGCTAACTGTCATGCAGCATGTAGTCTCACGGAAACATCGCAAGTTTGCGGCTACTGCAGAGAACTGGGTCGAACTCGATCAGCTGCTTGCACAACTTATCCGTCAATAACTCCGTTATACCCCATGCCACGGCATATCGAACGCGCACGGCACTCATCCACGATATAATTACTTACGATATAATTCTTCTCCCAACATTAATTCACTTCATCCAGCCCTCTAGCGCATGGAACCGTGTTTACTTTGCGGATACCCGTTACACAGCATTTCCATGACCTGCAGCATTTCTCGAGGCGCACGTTCTTACAGCGGTGGCATGGTTTGGCTGGTTTTTCACCTGGGCGGTGTGACTTTTTATCCTGGTGGTTTTATGATGCATGAAACATTGTATATACATAGTGCATCACAGCTCGTTCTATGAGCTATTTGACGGTCGTTGCTTTTGCTGGCCGGCAGGCGTTTTCGATTGCACGGCGTTGGCCATGATTGTTTGTGGATATCATCACTGGGAGCTGCAGCAATGTGGCCACGGATGCGCTGTACAGAAAAATTATGTGTCATATTATTATCAATCTAGTTAGCTAGAGCGGTATCAATGCACGTGTTATATCATACCTGAGGTTTCCTACACAGCTCGAGACGAGTGTGGTTGGGTGTGCGGGGCAGTGATTGGTCAGGCATCATCCTTTGCATCGCAACTTCCCTTTTGCATCATACTCTTATTTCTTCCTTCAACAGCACCGCTCCGTTACTACACTCTCATGTGTCAAACCAAGGCCGTCACCGACGAACGATTTTGCCTCCTTCAGACTACTTGACATTTGGCAATACTTGACATTGCAGAGTTTTACCTTTAGGACCAGTCCCTCGGTCTGTAATCATCATGTTGAGCACGCCGGAAGAGAAGATCCCCGACGAGGAAGATGGTGCCGAGGCTCCACTTACGATGGCGGCTTCAGTCGTCCTGACGAACCTCCCGCGTGATGCATCAAAAGCTCTAGAGACGGCGGGAAGTCTAGGGGTAGAGAAAGGTAAAGATCTCATCAAAGAATTCGCGCATCTTCTGCGCTTTCAGCGCCTTGGGTTCACAGTCTCCCTTTCCGAATCCTCTCCTTTTAGGCCTTGCTCTACTATCTTCCTATTCGCTTCTTACCAGATACACAGTGACTATCCGTCTACAACCCATAGGCTCAGCGCCGCATCTCAATCAGCGAGTCTTCAAGTTATCGGCGAACCAGCGCTTTGAGACGATTGTGCGATTTCTTCGCAAGAAGCTCGGGGTTAAAGATCATGAGAGTGTTTTTTGCTACATTGGTAGTGTCTTTTCGCCGGCTTTAGATGAGGGAGTGGGGAATCTGTGGGCGGTGAGCCGGAACCTTGTCTCTTCTGTTGTCAAAGTGTGCGATGTCGTTTGGCTAATACCCATGATGCAGTGTTTCAAGCAGAACGACGAGCTTGTCGTAGGATATGGGTTGTCACCCGCATTTGGGTGAGACCTTGGGAATGGAAATGAGGAGCTATGCAATGCATCCTACGTATGAGTCTAGGTTCCCACAATTGTTGGTGGTCAGATGCTGACCGCGGACAGGCCAAAGAGACGCACAGTTACTTTGAAATACTCAGTGTATATCAGTATATTGAAGATCTCTCATTCATGTTGCTTCAACTATCCAGGATACAAAACTATATCCAATCAATCTACTCTTTTATCGCCAGCTTCCATCTTAATTACAAAAATAAAGAACTCCTGCAGTTCGCTATCTGTATAGCGAGGGTATGTAAAAACAAAAAATGGAAACAACAGATCAGTAAAGCTCACTCTAACGGTTCTCTTCCACCAACCTTTCGAACTCTTCGAACTCTTCCTTTGGCATAGGGTAAGTGTGCTCGGGTGCAGGGTAAGCTCGGCTTTTGACCTCTGTTTTGTACGACTGTATAGCCCTGAGACTCTCGCCCCATACGTCGCCGTACTTCTTAACAAACTTGGGTAAGAAACGGCCTGGGGGAAAGTGACCTAGCATGTCAATCTGGACCAGCACTTGACCCGAGCATCCGTTTCCTGCACCGATGCCTATTGTAGGAATACTGAGCTTCTTCGTTACTAACGCAGCAACTTCAGCTGGTACAGCTTCCAGTACGACAGCAAAGGCACCTGCTTCTTGGACTGCCAAGGCATCTTCAAGCACTTTCAGAGCCGATGAAGTGCTCTTGCCTTGCACTCGGAACCCCCCAAGGGAGTTTTGCCGTTGAGGCGTGAGGCCAATATGGGCAAGAACAGGGATGCCGGCAGTGGTGATTTTGGAGATTGTTGGGGCAACCTCTTTGCCACCCTCAAGCTTGACCGACTTGACACGGCCTTCTTTGATCATGCGGATCGCAGACTCAAGCGCTTGCTCTGGTGCAATCTCATACGTTCCCATTGGCAAGTCCCCAACCTATCTTCTATGAGCATTTGGACTAAGGCTAGGGCAACAGGGTAACTTACAGTGAAGGCAGTCTTCGCTGCTCGAGCGACTGACCGACAGTGCAGCAACATCTCTTCCATCAGAACCTCGCTGGTATCTTCCATGCCAAGGGCAACCATAGCTAGACTGTCTCCAACCAGAATCATGTCCATGCCGGCATGGTCGGCGACATGACCGCTAGGAAAATCGTGAGCAGTGATCATAGTGATGGGCTCTTTCTTCCTATATAGGCTCTGGAGGGTGTTGATAGTGACTGGTTTGCGTGCATGTGGTGCGGGCGAACCCATGGGGGAGTGTGAGCTCCACCTCTGCTGGGACATGAACACCTGCGCGTGCGACAGCGACAGCGGCATCGAGGCCAGCGGCGGCTGGCACCTCGCTATTCTCGAGCATGCTCGAACGCTATGTACTAGGGCACGCGACATGGTTGCGAGGCCGGTACAACTTCAGCAGGGTGGTTTTTGAAGGGGAAAAAGGTTGGATGGGTCCGTGAGGACAATACGGACGAGAAAATGGCGGCCATGGATTAGTGCGGGCGCGGGCTTTTTAAGAAGATTGTTCGTGATGTGAATTGCTGCGCAACTTCAGGTACGATGGAGTCGCTACTTTTTGTCCCTCGGCCCGCACTGTCAGCTCTCTGCCCAGGCCAGTGCCAGTGTTCGGCTAGGCGCAACCCCACACCCGTTGAATCTCCGGTTGATCAACGACATTCCGATGTCGAGGTTGGCGGTAAAGGAAGGGATTCGAGAGGGGCTAGAAGGCGATCTGGAGTACGATAACAGGTCTCTTTGTGGTAAGAGATGGTCGTTTTGGTGGTGGTAGTGGTAGTGGTGGTGGTGGCCGCTAAGCCCTGGTCCCTGGCTGCCGGATCTATGGGCGATCGTGACTGCCTACTTGCACACTAGAGTTCATGTCATTCCATGTCACTCGGCCGTGCTTTTTGATGTGGAAGTACCGGATTTTGAATATTGAGAACTGAGGAAAACCTGCATACTGTTTGACCTTTTTGGCCTGCCTTTGTACTGGAACCCACCCTGTGGATCGGCCAAGCTGATAACGCGATCGAGCGCTGGTGCGCCACTGCAGCAGGTCCTGGTGGGACCTCTGGGCCAGTGGTGGCCGGGGTTGGGGGTTGTGATGCGTGATGCGCGACTTCCCGGTACTCGTGACAGCGGCTTTCCCTGACGCAACTCTGAGTGAGGCTTCCATGCTCTCTCTCCTCTTCTCCTAATCACTCAACTATTCTACCCTCCTGCGCCGGCTCTGCCTCTTCGTGCACACGTCAACACTCTCTTTGAACGCCAGCACCGCCCGCTCGGACTTTGCCCCGCCAACAAAGCATCTACGTATTCCCAGTCAAGCAGCCCCTCCCACCTCCGATCTCCGCTGCCACACGGCCACCCTCACACGAGCTCTCCAGCTTTCCTCCTCGCCACAAGCACACTCTCTTACAACCCAACATCGACCCCTTCTTTCAGCGACCGCAGACCCGAATTCTACTTCTCTCCCACCGACTGCGACGCGACAATATAATACCGCCACCATGAGTAGCCCAAAGAGACGCATCGAGACGGATGTAGGTTACCTTGGTTACAAGACAATTGGTTGAGATGTGGACAAGAGCTGACGGTTTCTTTCTCCTTTTGTGTTCAGGTCATGAAGTAGGTTTTTACCAGGCATGAGGACAAGGAATTTTTGCTAACTTGATAACTAGGATGTAGGTGCACTTGCGCATCCACCCTCACTGAATCTCGGGCAGTGACTGATGTAGGCCAGGCTTATGAGCGATTACGAGGTGACTCTAGTCAACGATAACAGTATGTTTGAATAAGCTCGCCCTTGCGCTCTCTTTTCCCTCCCTATCAAAGTCTTCATCCCGGCTAACATTCCTTTAGTGTCTGTTCACACTTCTCGCCATCCAGGCACTAGCGCGTCGCCTTGCCACTGACGAACCAACAGGCAAGAGTTCTATGTCAGATTCAAAGGGCCAGAGGAGAGTATGTCACTCCTTCTTCTACTCAAGCCAGACATCACTAATATGCCCAGCCCCTTTCGCCGGCGGCCTGTGGAAGATCCACGTGGAGCTCCCCGACCAATACCCTTACAAGAGCCCCAGTATCGGCTTTGTCAACCGAATATTCCACCCCAACATCGATGAGCTGTACGTCGTCTCTCGCTTCTCTAATAAATATCCAAGAACGCGCACGTTTTGAACTCAGTTCGTGGTTAACAAGATGGTAGGTCTGGATCCGTTTGTCTGGATGTCATCAACCAGACATGGTCGCCTATGTATGACATGATCAACATCTTTGAAGTTTTTCTACCACAGCTGCTCCGGTATCCCAATCCCACCGATCCCTTGAACGGCGAAGCGGCCGCGCTCTTGATGCGGGAGCCAAAGAGTTATGATGCTAAGGTCAAGGGTGCGTTCTAACAAGAGTATTCCAAAAAAAAAAAAAAAGTAATTCAAATGGCTTACAATTAGTTCAGAGTACGTGCAAAAGTATGCCTCCAAGGACACATCGGAGGATTCAGACAAGGACAACGACGATGACGATGAGATGAGCTCGGTTGGCAGCTACGAATCCGGGGACGAAGATGAAGCAGCTGGCAACATGGAAGACATCTAGGCGACCCGTCTTCTTCAGCTGAAGGTTTGAGTTTTTAGTCACGGCGCCAGTCACAGATGGACGTTCAGGGCGCAATCTGGCGCACTCGCATAGGCTGCATCACGGCAACGGATTTGCTACGAGCCGGTTATGTATGGGGTTTGGATTCCTGTTCATAATTCTATGGTTATTCATCGGTTTGGCGATAGACATTGTCTTTTATTTTTCTTTTTACCTGTAAAGTGGATTGAATGAATCAATTGACGAGAGATTGGAATACCTTCCTCATCTGTTGGGTCCTTGGTTGCAACAGTTCTTCTAGAACCCAGCTCAATACCAGTTTTCTGACAGTAGTTTTATTTGTTTGAATATTGATGTGCTTTTGTGGTTATGTAATTGGAAGTTTAGCAAGAGCGCCTCACCCATCCATTTCAGCACCATCCTGTCATGAAAAGCGATTGTCCAAATCCCGCATTGCATATCCTGTCATTGTCTCATCACTGGAAAGCATCGATTGGAGCTGGGAACACTGGGAGCCTGTCTGGGTGGGGCCATGTCGCTGTTCGGCACAAATATACGGACTCCATTGGGTGGGTTATCGCGAGCGGTCGCGAATAATCTGAGACATGTTGTGTGCAGTGCACATGCCCGTAGGCAAGGTGTTCAACGGTTTGGTTTGTTGATATCCAGATATAGTGCTGTTTAAGTGAGTTTAGAAGTGAGCGCACGTTTGTATTGTATCTGGCGCTTTGTAACTTCTCTGTATGGGCAGCGGTTTGTGGAAATATGCTCCAGAGAGGGTATGCAGGTCAGCTTCCTAAGCACCAGTGAGTCCTCACTGATCTTAATCGATACCTGAAGATCATCTCATAAATATCTCGGTGTCTGGGTTTCATTGGGTTGCTTTTGGGACTGAAATATTCCTCTCTTGTAGCTAGACATGGCAGTCCTTGACGGTAAAGGTAAAATAAACAATCTTGGCAGTGAAGTTTGCCACGGCGGGATTGCAAACACTGCCTCACGAGGGCACAAAACACGCCGTATGTGTGTGTGAATCACTCACTTGCTGAAAGCTATAATAACATCATTGACCTGCCCGCTTGGGCCCTCGTAGGATTGGCCGGAAATAGGCGGCCGCTGTCACTCAAAGCATGCAACAAGAGTGAAGGTTCAACGCTTGATGGTGCCTCTTCTCTGGCCAATTAAACATGTTAGTGCCTTTTGAACACTCATAATTCACCGATAAGACCCTTTTTATCGTCCCAAAATGGTGGGACCATCGGAGGGGGCAACGCCTTCAACTAAACAAGGTCGCGCACTCTCAAGCCCCCCCACGCGACACGACCAGTTCAACCCAAGCATCGCAGGCACACTTGCTAGACCCAGGCTCATCTTCGACAAGATTGCAAAGGGTAGCACTTGTAAGTCTTCAGGATGGACTCGATCTCCCGCACTGCGCGAACGACCGGCCGCATGGTGAGTAACCCTAGCACTGTTGGAGGAGACCGTCACCCACATGGTATCGTACCCATCAACTTACACAATCAGGCAATCTATAGCCGTATCCCAGGCGTTGGCCTCGGCCGGTTCCATCGTATGCGAGACAATTCCCGCCAGGAAGCCGCCGCTGCTCTTGCGAATTGTCCTCCAGATGGCAGCGAGCCGACCGACAGTGGCAGGAACGACAGCCTTTTCGAGCAAGAGCCAGACACTCAGGTCGACAACAGAGTTCAAGTCCCAGAGAAGCTCTTTCCTGACGATCATCAACCGACCGAAGTCTATGGCGGTCCTGGATCTTCGGAACCACGCCCCCAAATCTTTGGCAACGCCATCCCCATTCGCCTTGTGAACGAGCTTCCCGGAGAACCTCAAAAGAAAAAGAATGAGCCTCTCGAGGAACCTCAAAAGAAGAAGAATGGCCCGAAGCTGATGAGAAAGGGTTTGTATAGGAAGCACAACGACAAGAAACACACAAAGTTTCCTTTCACAAACAAGAAGCTCTGTGCCATGTTGGCAGGCAAAAAGGTCAACCACCATCCCAAACGCCGTGACGGCCCACAGCTCACAATGAGCAAGGGCGACTGTGGGCCCACAATCTAGTCTCAAGTCAAACTTCGGCTTGCAGACGCTTTCCCCACAAAATTTGCAGCACCCTCACGACCGCGGCTTGAACTCGACGTCTTCCTTCAACGCAGCTCTTGTTATACACACTGTTGATGTACTTTTTAATACTACAGACCACCCATCGATTAGTCATCGGTGACTATGATTTCAATGACTAGGTCTTGTGGTCTAGTGGTATGATTCTCGCTTAGGGAGCTTCAGTGCTGTATAACCTGAGCAACGTTGCGAGAGGCCCCGCGTTCGAGTCGCGGCAAGACCCTTCTTTTTAGTCTTCATATCGATGTCTTTTCCTTTCTTCTTTTTTTTTTGGCAAGCGGGTGTCTGCTGCTATGGACCGAGTGGGTGGGTCTGCGTGGTTGAAGTTTTTCTTTCGGTTGTGGAAAAAAGTGGAGAAAAGTGGGTTTTTTGTTGGTGGTTCACGGCGGGTCTTGTCTTTTCTTTTTGGGACCGGACTGGACTGTGCTCGGGGATAACTATGGGAACTCATGTTGCTCTGCTGTGCATATACACAGCATATGGGCGGCGGGTGTCATGGCGTTTCGGAAACGAATGGGTATACATGTAAATTCGGGAACGGCGTTTTGGGTGGATGGCTGTGTGTGTGCAGGCCTTTTGATACCCATTTCTTGCTTTGTACCAAAGATCTGCTGAGAGTACTCAACAATCAGATCAAATTATATTGAAAGTCGGGGTTTGTGTTATTATGCTAACAGTTGTGTGTGTTTGTGTGGTGAATGTTATGATGTTATACTGAAAGAGATTGACCTCTAAGACATATGAAAAACCTAGACGAATTGTCTGATTGAGCTACTGAGCACTACGTCGGAATTGAAAACCCAAAAGAATCACTATAATTAATAATAATAAATGAACTTTGTCGTATCTTGGTTCGTACCGAGTAGAATGTATGAAGAAAACGCATAGATCAGTGAAGTTGCGACCTCAAGAAGTAGGACCAGAACCCTACACTAAGCACAATCTAGTACCTCGTAATACCCACCTCCACAAGCAAACCGTGCCAATAAACAACCCTTCCATCAAACGCCTAAATAAGAATCACCCTCACTATATATGAAGTGCTCTCCCATGTCATGCTCCTCCCCTCGCAAGATCAACCATGTCCAAAACAATTCTAATAACTATTCATAACCCCTTTAATCTTCATTCTGATCTTCACCTCCAGCCTTGCGCTTCTTCCGCCTGTCACGCAAGCTAGGAGGTATCCGCCCTGTTCTCCCTGTCAAAGGGACATAAGGAGAAGGATCATCGCTGTCATTGTTGCTGTTATTCTTTTCTTCTACTTCGTTATCGTCGTCTGTGATAGGAACATCCATATACTCATGTTGATCGAGATTCTCAGGGTCAGACATTGTCCTTTTTTCTTTCGGCACTTCCCAGTCGAATAATTCAATTTGCATAGCCCCTTGCGGTACGTTGGGCACTTGTGATGATGACGGCGTCGGAGAATCAGGTTGGTCGGGTGACGGAACGGCTCGCGTGTCTTTTGCTTCGGCTTTTTGAATCTTGAGTGCGCGTGGTGAGGTTCCTTGAGAAGTAGCTGAAGGAGGTGGCGAGATTGGTCGCAGGAGTGTGCGCTGTTTAATTGCGGAGTTGGTTGTTTGGCCGTCTATCATTGCGGAGGTGGAGGAATGCGTGAGGGAGCTAAGGTTCGAACTCGAGGTGGATAGTGGACGTGGAGAAGATGTGTCTGTGTCGGTGGATATATTTGGCGGCGTAGATGTCGATATAGGTGTTAGGGATATGGGGCTTGAAGTTCCAGATGTTGAGGGTCCTGGGGATGGTCGTTGGAGTGGCATTACTCTAGGTCTTGGAACAATCCGGGGAGGTGGTGGTACGGTTGTCATGGGCCGCGTTTGTTGTGTGGAAATGGATCTCCTTGGGGCAACTCTGGGCTGGGACAAAATCGTTGGCCCTGGAATGGGATTCCTGGATATTGGACGAATAGATCGTCTGGATCCTCGGGTCATGGGTAAGACGTCACTGGCACGATCTTGGATTGAGTCGGAGAAATCGATCAGTTGTCTGGGGTCGGGAAGGAAGGCTTGGACTTTCGCTTCTTTATCGTACTTGACGACTTTTTTGAGGTCTCTTTGTAGGCGTTTGTTAGTGGATCTGCGGGTGGCCTGACGGACGTCACTGAAAGAAATAGTTAGCTTTGATACTTGCATTTTGTTGCCTTTCTAAAGCTTACATTCTTGCCATGATGACCTCGACATCCCGCACTTCTTTTTCGGTCAACAGTATTCCTTGCTCGCTTCTCGCGGCCAAAATCTCCAACTGCGCATTCAGTGTTTCGAGACAACGCAAATTAAGATATGCATTGATAGACTCCCTCGCCACCGACAATGACGCTTTTAAAGACCGGACAGCATCTTTACTAAAGTACCACTTCACATGCGCGGCAACCGTCTCCACGATCTCTAAAAGGTTCCTATACTCGGATTTAGATAACGCCCTGACGCTATCTAGCAGCATCTGAATCCCATTAATCGCGTCTTTGCTCCATATCATCAACTTGTCTGCAGATATACTACCCGAGGATTCTTGCGCATAGTATAATTGGACAAAGTCATCGAAGAGTTGGGCAAATATGTCAATTTCGTCGATGAGGATTTGTATTTCCGAGCGTGCGTATTTGATCGATTTAATCACCATACGCAGCTTTCGGCTAAGGCTGATGAAGTCCCTGCTGAGGGAGCTCGCAACTTCAATGTCGCTACGAGTTCTTGGAAGTTCCATGCTGGACCTGTGGTAAAGTTTTCGTGGGAAGGGAGGAAAGATTGGAAATAAGGCTGGCGAACAGTGAGACACAGAACAATCCACTGTTTAAATTACTTCGACTCCATGTGGCTGTACCACGGAAAGCAATAGAACGTGACAATAACGGCCGCCTAATGCGGTTGCTCACCGGTGGAGGACCATGTCTGTGTCTGCCAACCACGAGGTTTCTGGGCCCAACAAACCAGCGTAAGCGTATGCGGGTGTAGTGGGGTTCGCATACGTTGACCCCACCTTTCCACCCTTACTGCTCTGCTCAGTATCTCTTTGGTTCTTGGTTTGCTATAATGAGTTCAGCATGGCTTAGACCACTGACTACTGCGACCGTGTATGCAAGTATACGCCAAGAGATGTACGTAGGCTCTGCTTGGTGGACGTCGTGATATTCATCAGCGAGATCGGTCGATATCTGGGGTAAAGAGCGGCACATAGTATATGATATGGACTGCTAGTAATAATCACTTGCCATGCATTTGCTAAAGGCGAAGAAATGTATTCAACACCCATCCGGTTGAAGTGTGCTTGCGCACGGTGTATCCTGTCCACAACGCCGACCATACCAGGTATATCTCTATCGTGAAGCATTACCCCAACAATAGTTTTCATGCCCTACTGTTGTTTCATCCAAATTACACAAGAAGCTCTCTAGCGCCGGCCCCATACGCTATGCTCAGCCTTCTTCAAACCCAAACTTCCCGCTTTCTTCTTTGGACCCGTGCTGTCACTGCGCTCGAACAGCATATGTACACCCCTGTCAATGTTTCCATTGACGGGACTCTCGAGCACCCTGGTTCTAGCAAAGATGTCTCGCTCGGACCCATCATCCACGTTCTGGTGGTCGTACTCCGCATCACGCTTGAACAGTGCGAGGATATCCTTCATTGACAGCTTGCCAATTGCTTTGCCACCCTCAATGGCCGCTTCTGCAAGTTTGCGTTTTGCCTCTTGGAGTTCGAGGATACGCTCTTCGACTGAGTTATGGATTGAAAGACGATATACTGTGACATCGACGGTCTGATTCAGACGATGGACACGATCTATTGCTTGTTCCTCGACAAACTAGGTATGGGAGTCAGTCATGCTTGTTCAGAGCAAAGTGTTGTGCATTGTACTTACGGGATTCCAGAATGGCTCCATAATGACCACACGGCTAGCTGCCGTTAAGTTGAGCCCCAAACTACCGCACTTCAGGCTGCAAAGGAGCACACGAGTGCGTTTATCATTGCGCAGCTTATGTAGACTGGCTTCGCGGAGATCGTTTCTCATGCTACCATCGTAGCGTGTGAAGTTATAGGCCTCACGCTTGAGAAATGGTTCGATGAGGTCCAGCATAGACGTGAACTGGGAAAAGACTATGACCTTATGATCAGGTGTTTCCTTCTCTAGAATTTGGAGTAGTTGCCGAATCTTGGTTGAAGGGGTAAGGTCTGATGCCTCATATTCGATATCGGAGTCTTCAGTCCCAGACTCGCCTTCCGAGTCAGTTTCTGAATCCGAGTCCTCATCTGTTTCTGAATCTGATGCTGCCTCGTCGTCGGATATGAGACTAATAACTTTGGACTTCCTCGATTGCTTGCTGCGACTTATCGGGCCTTCATCCTCACTGTCCGTATCATGGACAATGAAAGAATCCAATTTAGTGTCATCCTCGCTAGCAAAAGAGTTCGAATCAATGGACCCAAGTGAATCACCGACACCCTCTGCGTTTTCGTCATCAGTCCCACCAGCTTTGCCAAGATCATCGTGGCGCTGCTCGCCCTCAGGAACAAGCCATTCGCCCTCACCCTCTTCATCATCACTGTCCACAACGACGCGATTGTGTCGGGAAGTCTTCGTGGCCTCTGACTTGGGGTGCTTCTTGTCCTTTTTGCTCTTGCCCTTGTGCTTTCGGTGCTTCTTATGCGCCTTCGATGTCTTCTTCGCGGAGACATTAAGATCATCCTCACACTCGTTGCATCGAATGGCACCGCTGGCAGCATTGTCTCGAGTTAAAGCATTCTGGCAGATATCGCAACGCTTAGTTTGAACACTCAGTCCACCTAGCAGATCCGCAAGGTCATCGGCGTCTGTAGTTTTGGACTTGCGAGGCGTCTCATAGCCAGATTGCGCGCCAGACTTGGATCCAGTGGTCAGAGCATCCTTGTCGTCCTTGACATTGCTCTTTGTCAGGTTGGGATGATTGCAAGCTTGTCGCAAACGAAGAAGCAACACTAAAGCTCCAATATAGTCAGCCTTCTCGCCGCCCATCATCTCTGCAAGACGAGACTCGGCGCGGTTTGAGAGACGCTCGTAGAATGCGCGCTCCTTCGCAGTGAACTCTCCTATGACGGTCTCTACGTTTCGCGCCACGATCTGGAAGCCACCTTTCTCTTCACCACCCTTGGCCTTCCCTCCAAAATTGAGTGCGCCTTCCTTCTTCAACACTTCTTTGGTTCGTCGCTTCATGAAAGCTTTTAAGAAGATTTGAAGTCTGCGCATTGCAAGGTTGCCTCGACCATTTTTCATAGGTCCAGTGATCGAGTCCTTCCAGCTTGAGAGGTCGCAGTACGGCTGGATACGGAGGAATTTGATCAAACTCTGAAGCTCGTCCAGGTTGTTTTGCATGGGCGTTCCAGTCAGACACCAGCGATAGTGAGAGCGAATATCATAACAAGCCTTGGTCATCTTTGCGTTTCGGTTCTTGATCGTGTGTGCTTCATCAAGGATAGTACGATACCAATGAACAGCAAAACATCCTTTCTTCAAACCGTCGAGACCATCGCCGCAACTGGCGTGCTCCGATGCCAGAACTTGATAAGTCGTGACTACAACGTCATACGATTTGAGTTTGTCGGCTGATTTTGTGCGACTGGGGCCATGATGGACAAGAACCTTCAATGCATGCGACTTGGTAATCTTTGTGTTGATTTCAGACTCCCATTGCTTGATGAGAGCTAAAGGAGCGACAATGAGCGTGCCTCTGCCAACAGTTGGGAGAATCTTGTTTTTCTTGTTTTCTGGCTCAACGCCGTTCTCTGGCCTGGGGTTGGACAGAATTAGGGCAATGGACTGCACTGTTTTACCGAGACCCATGTCATCAGCAAGAATACCACCTTTGGGTAGTTTTCCACGCTTATTGTGAGCACCGGTTTCTTTCTCGATCATCCATGATACTCCGTCTACTTGGTGTGGCAATAGTTTGACTTTCATGCCATCAACGCTGCCATCGTCTTCCTCGTCATCCGTCTCCTCTTCCTTAGTTTGAGTTTCCTTGGTGTCCTTAACGTCCAAGGCTTTCAAACGATCGGCTAGAGACTGGCTACCTTGATCTTCCTCTTGCTGCTTCTTCTTCTTTCGTCCTCGAGTTCTAGGAATTCGGTCCTCTTCCCCATCAAAAGCACCCTCAAGGAGCGCCTTAATGTTCTCGTTGGCTTTCGAGGAATCTACATATGCGTACATGTCAGGAGCACCAAAGCTATCGCGTTCAGCTCGGATCGCCGCGTCTGGATCAAAGTCATCCTCATCTTCGTTACCGGTCCGGTTTTGTCGAACATCGTCGAGAATCACTGTCTGTCTGGCGCCGTGAAAAGGGTTGCTAGGACCACGATTGACGGGCTGAAATCCATTTGACTGCCCCAAAGACGAGTATAATGGGCGAGGCGGTGGTTGTATGGTATGAATTGTAGGGTTGGTGGGTTTCGGTACCGGGACACCTTGGTACGTCGGTCGTGGTTGAAATTGAGCAGGAGCAATTTCCACGATTGACGAGTCGACAGAAGATGCTGTGCTATAACGGGATCCTGCCTGTTGTGGGACAGGTTTAGCAGGTCGCGAAAAGGGATCTGCTAAACTGGAACCAGTTGGTCCAAATTGCGAAGGAAGGCGGACAGGGCCGGTATGGAATTCTGGCCTCGCCTGGCCTGTCTTTGGAACATTGAATAGATGTGCATATGGATCTTTGGGCTTTTCCTGCCTCAAAGGGTTCCTCATAGGGCTTGTCTTTCCAAACTCTGGGGTCATATTTTTGAGCTCCTGCAGAGCCTTGGGTGCAGGTGCTTCAGTATCCTGCTGGAGCGCAGGGGGTTCACGCTCTCGAACCATCTTGTTCAGTGTCCGGGGCTTATTGTTGTATGTTGCGGCAGGATTGCGGGGTCGTGTCGTTGGTGGCGGAGGAGTGTAGTGTTGAGTGCTGGTTTGATCTTCGTCGAAAAGAGAGCTGGAATTACCCAAAAAGTCGGTCTCTGAGCGTTCGTCGATGTAAATAAGGGAGGAAAAGCCACTGCCGCTATCAAAAGTGACCAAGTTTTGCTCGTTTTCTGGTAGATATATCTGCTTGTGGCTGTTCTTCGTGACTACCGCGGATGGGGTCGTGAAGCTCGGCTTCTGAGGCGAAGAGAGCGTATCGACTGGACGGAAAGGAGCGCGGTGTTTTTTAGGCCTGCTGCTCATGGACTGGATACTGATTAGAGTAGATTGGAGAGGGTACGGAGTCTTTCAACTTACGGCTGTGTCGCATCTGAAGAGGGTGTGTCATAGTGTTTGTGGTTAGGGTTAGGCTGCAGTCTGGCTTGGCATACGTTGCTGCTGTAGCAACGCACCCAATCTTGCGGGTCAACGCGTAATCAATCCATCTCCGCTGACGCGCGGTCACGCGACTGAATCTGTGTTGCTTGCTTCGAATGTTGTTCATTACCAAAGTTTGATCGGTTTCTATCTGATTCTCTCGATGTAGAGGGCGCTTTTTATGCCACCTGTTCCTCTTTAGCGCCGCGACCGCGTAGCCACTCACCTCGGCGCGGCATTGAGCAAAAGAACCCAGGTGAACTACATCAATATCAAACAATTTTGAGCAGAGCGTAGGACTCTGGAATCATGCGAGAAAATGTCTATTAAGTCACCTTATGGCCATTTGTTGTCGATAGTGAGGGAAATCGATTCCATATTCTGAAATATCTCACAAGGGCATAGTAATACCCAGCACCTAACATTCGAAAGGCAACGGCTCGTAATCTGCACCTCACATGAAGATTCGAGGTTCTCCTCCAGGCGTGGACGCTACTTGTCATCCTCATAAATCCTATCCATCACCAAACTTTTGATGAACCAATCGTCGCCCTTCCGAACCCACGTCTCATAATAATGTCCACCACCAGTTCCTTGCACCCCAACAGACTCCACAGCGCCCTTCTTCAACTTTGAATGATAGATAAGCGGAAACACAGCCTCGACTGCGTCATCGCTGAGCTTCACTAGCTCACCAGGCCCAATCAGATGAATATGTTGCAGATTCTCATTTGACTTGGATATAAATTGAGTAAATGCTTCCGTCGAATCCCATTTGGTTTGAAATCCGTCTATCACAATAGCTTCTCCATTCGAGGTGTACTCGTAGGTGCAGTCAGGAAGGGCGACTTCGGGCATCAGGTGCCACTTTTTCGTATCGGCATACCGGCAGTACAGAAGCTTCTTCCGAGTGATAGTGGCGGCAACTTCATATGGCGGCACAGTCATTTTGATGTCGATATAGCTCTTATCTTGTTACGCCCTGAAAAGAAACTAGAATGGCGGGGATGTGATGCGTTATCGGTCGGGCGATCAAACAACGTAGTCGAAAGTAGAAAGCTCTATGTCAAAAGACACCACTTGCGGAAGGCGAACAGGGCGCAGTCTCCATTTATACCAAAAATTTCCACATCCCAAATATGCCTAGTCATCTGCTAAGTATGCCGCGCTTGTATGGATATCACCCATGTTCTTCAGATGAGTATGACCTACAGGATTGGGAGTGACAAGGCATGGCTCATGCAACCGTACATTTCAAGCAGATGACAAATAGTGGCTCAGAAATACTCAAAGTGCCTGACAATGTACACAAGTGGTACTCACAGTAGTCATTTCAGGGTCCATGATCGCTATCAGGTATCGACATCAAATTGGCTCTTGGATTTAACCCGTTCTAGAACTTGTTTTTCGGGCTTACGTATGCATATCAACATGCGAAAACTCATTAAGCTGTTAGGAAAATCTGATAAAAGAAGTACCAGCTTGTAAACTCATGTGTTGTTCGGGCGAAGAAGAGGGGGCCTTGCGTCCAGGGTAGGCGATTCTAGGAACATGCTCCGTACTCGGAGCGGGGTCGTTGCAATACCTTGCAGCAAACTGATAAAAGCACGGCATTGTCGTAGTAGTAGCTTAAACCCAAAAAGGTAAATTCGAATTCACAACTTAGGATGTTTATGCAAACTTCAGTACTAGAAGATCGAAAGCGCGATAACTACCTGCAATTATCTACAGTAATTTGCACCACGCTGCCAGGTAGATTGAAGACTACCTGGGTAACTCTATAACAACTAGACTTGACCACTGACTCAAAATTCCCACCCTTCTTCTTCGACAAGAATCCCGTACACTCAATTAACCTGGACTCCATCACAAGCCTCTCAATCCGAGCGTTCCCAGTCCAAGTCCCGTAGCAGCAGCGCCAATGAACAAGGCTCCAGGAACCCTACCAAGGGAACCATTCGCCATACAAAATACGATGCTCCCAACATCAATAGCATCAACAGCAAGTCCCGCCCAAAAAGCCCTCTTGATTTCTCTTCGTCCTCTATCAGGGCTATTCTTGTCTTCAGCGGTGAGGAGAAGTTCTCCCAAAATGAGATCGCGTCCGCCGAATAACCTTGTGAGGATAGTCATATCCGCTGGAATGGGAAATCGGAAGAGTGCACAGGTCCAGCGGGGAGCGACGAGACATGCGACTCCGGCACCGATACGCAACGCTGATAGTGCTTTGATGGTAACATTGGTTCGAGGAGAGAGTGGTTGGACATCATCTGCAGCTGCGGCTTTTGGTGGAAGCAGAGGCTCGTTTTGGTTGTGGGAAGGGGCCATCTTGAAGGTTGGTGATGCTTCGTTTTGTGTGCTGAACTTGGTTGTAGGTAGACTGAATTTGGCAGCAAAAAGAAACGTGAAGAGGAGTGTTTCCTGGATAATTGGGGGGCTAGATTTGTTCTACTAGAAATAGGGGCCTTCACTTGCCTTTTTATTGTACCAGCTTTACGACACGCATGAGTTCAGCCGCGCGACATGACCAGGAATAGACAACATGCCAACGCCTTGTATCATTAGTCTAAAGCTCCCAAGCGTTACGCGAGACTAGTAGGCAGAAATTATCGAGGAATTATTTCTCAGCTTGAAATAGACCGCTCCTTAGACCCAAAATGACCTCATCTTTTTCTTGCAAGCATCGTTATTCTTCCACAGCCGGCTAACGAGACCTCCAATTCCCCATTGTCAAGATATAATCGTTTTCTTTGTCCACGCCCTATGGTCCTGATATTGCGGCTCTAGCTCTTACCATCACAGCGCCAAGGTTCGTATTTCGTGTGAGGAACCGGATGAGGGGGTTCAGGTGAGTGTCTTAGCCGAACTAGGTTTAGCGCGATCCATGAGCATAACGTTATGTTCCCCACCAGCGATATATCTACCTTTCCTGCCGGTTTCCTCATTCATTTTTCATTAGAGCCTAACGTAAATCTCGACTCTTCATTACGACATGCCTGCTGAAAAGAGAAAGAAGACCAAGACCCCTGAGGACGTGCCTGACATGGGTGATCCTGATCGCAAGAGGGTCCTGAACGTGCTTGCTCAACGGAGATATCGTATGTTGACCTTGTACATGGACGTAGTAACTAGGGTATTGATATAGTATTGTAGGTCAAAGGCGAAGAGAGAAGATAGCAGCTCTGGAGGCACAGGCTAAAAGCCAAAGTCCTCCCCAATTGCAGACAACTGCTCGGCTTCATGATAGTCCCATTGAACCGGAATCTGTGGATACCACAGGCACTACTATTTTGCCGACAGACTCTACTTCAGAGGAATCTGAACCATTCGAGGGAATTCTGAGGCCTGCGGAAGACATGGCATTCCCCACGCTACCAATGGTGGGGTTTAACCAGCATTCATTGGATCTAAACTTCTTCCAGGAATTTGGTAGGCATGTCATACATAACATGACCCACACAAGCTAACCTTTTTTAGGCGTATCAAGTCTTCCAAGTCCCCTACCATCAACGCCTGAATCTCTAGACCCACAACCTTCACAACTTTGCATCGTTCCATCCGCAACATTCGACTTCCCCCTAACATCAGACGGAGGCAACCTCCCTATACCAATGCTATCTGCTCTTCGTGCTTTTGGCACAATAGCCACCATGCTCGACGTGACCAGCCATCTCTGGAATCCATTCTACCTCCACACACTCCCTTCGACGCCACACCCGGCTCTCCCACCTAATTTGCACCCTACCCCTTCGCAAGTTACTATTCCACATCACCCAGTCATTGATATACTTCCTTGGCCTTCCGTGCGAGAAAAGCTTATATGCATGTTTGCGATGCCTTCAGCACTACGTCCTGCCATCGCACAAGATGATGAAAAGGACGGACAAGGTAAAGCCGTCATGCGATTAGTACAGGATCTGGATGATTTCCAAGAGGGAGTAAGGGTACATGGGAACATGGCAGGGTGGGGAGACGAAAACGAGATGGTGGAGGAGGCTTGGGAAGTTGGCGAGTTATTCTATAGGAATTGGTGGTGGTGTCTTAATTCTAACGTTATTGAGATTGCGAACAAGAGGAGGAAGGAAAGGGGTCTGGGGGCTCTGAGGATGAAGATGTAAAGTGTCTACTTTGTACTATCATTACTTGTTGTTTAGGCCAATGAATGTAAATTAATAATGTTAAGAAAAGTGTCTTGAAATATTCTCCTGACGATTAATGCTAGATGGTTTTGTTACTTGAAAAGATTGTACTGCTGTGAATGGGTATCGAAAATTGTTAAATGATTGTAGGTGATCAAGGCCACCAGAGAGACATACCAGTCAATGTCTAGAATTTACTAAAGCTGATGTGATTCAAGTCCTTTCTCTCGTACATAAGCGGATTGAAGTCAACATCGCCAGTTCAATGCTTCGGTAGTCGTGAAAGGGTGCCTGATCCGCGACTATGTATGTTCTCATCAATTGAGACTAAACCTAGACAAGTATAGATTAACTGAATAGAAACTTGAAACAATCTAGAGCTCTGTCTATAATTCAGAAATCATAGGAAATGTCACAGGCGTGCACTTCTCACGTTGGGTGTTGTCTTGGCACATGTCTTGGCCTGACGCAATACATCTCGACACGGAACCTTTAAGGCTCCGAGCCGAAGGATTTGCTGGAGTTAACGGGTCCGATCGAGTGGTAGAAATAACGCTTGGTCTTAGTCTGCGATTAGAAAAAACGTGGAGGAAAAATAGCTAGAATGCAGTCAGATCACACAGAACCTTTGTAAGCTACTTGTGTAGTTATGACGTCGTATATTACCCCGCCAAATCTAATCGCAAAGTTGGAACTTATTCACATCCCTTTCTTGCAGTAGCCATTCCGAAAGTAGCCTGAGATTTTGGGCCTTAAAACACGTTCACTACAATGAAATGGCATTCGCACAAAATTGGATGTGTGGATAATGGTTCATTCTACAATCAGGTCACAGCGGGTAGCTTGACGATCCACAAGCAGTACTCAAACTGCCCTAATAGGCAAGAATCGGCGATCTGCCGGGCAGTCCGGTAGTGTGTAAATCGCACCGATCGCACATACAAGTTAAAGTATTAGCATCAGGCGGGATTGGCAGGCACCGAGCGTCCGAGCAGGGCGTGTCGTGTTGCATGATTGATCCTAGTTGGACGCTTCCGGAAACGAGTGGGTACTGTTCTGTATCGCGTGTGGGCAACAACAAATGATGACATCAACATGTCAGTCTTACAGTGAAGATATCTATGTAGCATTCAACACCATTCCGGTACAATTTTGTTTACTACCAGAAACACTACAGCTCGTTCCTTTGTTCGAGGTAACTTGCGGAAGCGCCTTGCGCCCTATTTCTTGAGCAACTTTTGTGCTGGCTGATGCTCAAAACCACATTTACTGAAAGTAGTGGCTATACAACCCAAGCCATCCTTGATAGCATATTTTTTTTAACCCAGAGACGATTTCAATACTGGTATTTTGTGACCAACTTTCCAATAAAAATGGTCTCATTTACTTACTGGCTCCCTGAACTGTAGGTAGCGACCTAGCGTATGGCGAAGCAATGGCTTCTGAATCGGAAAAGCTCACGCCACGCGAGACAGCAGAGCAGGTACGCAATCATATTCTCGGGAAGATATAAATATCATTGTCTAACACTTACCAGGAACCAGGTGTATACGAAACCTCGGCCGCACCTTTTGCGCTTGAGAAGCACCCCTCTGCCTCCAGTCTGAGCACCGCCGCGTCCACTCCGAAACAAGCCTCATCACCTGAACCGAAAGAATACCTTGTTAATGGAGCCTCAGAAAAACATGAAGATAATGAGCAGTTGTCGAGTTCTAGCGATGAAGACGTGAGCGGATATGCCGCAGTCAAACCATCCGAGTCCGCCCCGCAAAGGCCGCCGCTCCAGCAACGGCAATCAAAACCCATGACAGAAGATGACCTATTTCGCGCATTGTCAAGACGTAGGACCAGTACAATTGGTCGAACTGATACTGCAACAACAACATCATCCAGCACCGATGAAGAGCAGGAGGAGATCAATAAGCTTCTATCGCGTATGTTTGGTCGCACTCGACAGGAGGCTTCGGATGAAGAGAGAACCAGGCATCGAGGTGTGATATTTAAGAATCTCACAGTGAAGGGCATGGGTGTCGGTGCAGCTCTTCAGCCATCAGTTGGCGATGTTTTCTTGAATCCAATTCGCTTTGTTAAGAATCTCGTTTCAAAAGGGCCGCGTCAAGCTGCTGGAAAGCCACCGGTTCGTACACTTATCGACGACTTTTCCGGCTGCATCAAACCAGGAGAGATGCTCCTAGTTCTTGGCCGCCCAGGCGCTGGATGTTCAACCTTTTTGAAAGTTCTCGGTAATCAAAGGTTTGGCTATGAGGAGATTACTGGCGATGTTACTTATGGAGGGACGGGCGCTGATGAGATGGCCAAGAAGTATCGAAGTGAAGTGTTATACAACCCTGAGGATGACTTACATTACGCAACACTCAAAGTGAAAGAAACGCTGAAATTTGCGCTTAAGACGAGAACTCCTGGCAAAGACTCTAGAAAAGAAGGAGAATCAAGGGGTGATTACGTCAGAGAGTTCCTTCGCGTTGTGTCCAAACTCTTCTGGATAGAGCATACGATGAACACTAAAGGTATCTGATCCCTTTAATCCTCTCCCGATCAGTGCTATTTACTAATTAATGATAGTTGGAAACGAGCTGATCCGTGGCGTAAGTGGTGGTGAGAAGAAGCGTGTCTCTATCGCCGAAGCCATGATCACCAAAGCCTCCATCCAATCATGGGACAACTCTACAAGAGGCTTAGATTCCAGTACAGCTCTAGAATATGTTCAGAGTTTACGATCCCTGACAAATATGGCTAATATTTCGACATCCGTTGCACTTTATCAGGCCGGCGAGTCCCTGTTCCAGCTCTTTGATAAAGTCCTACTTATCCACGAAGGCCGCTGCTGCTACTTTGGCCCTGCAGATCATGCAGCAAAGTATTTCAAGAGCCTAGGGTTTGTTCAGCCGGAGCGCTGGACGACAGCTGACTTCTTGACGTCTGTAACGGATTCGCATGAGCGACATGTCAAAGACGGCTGGGACGATCGCATTCCCGGGTCTGGTGCCCAATTTGCACACGCCTTCGCAAATAGCAAACAGTATCAAGACAATCTTGCCGAAATCGAGGAGTTTGAGAAGGAGACGCAACGGATGGTCGAAGAGCGGCGCGCCATCCAAACCAAAGCCACCAAGAAGAAGAACTACACGCTACCCTTCCACAAACAAATCATGGCTTGCACAAAGCGCCAATTTTTAGTCATGATTGGTGACAAGCAAAGTCTTGGTGGCAAGTGGGGTGGTATCCTTTTCCAGGCGCTGATTGTTGGATCCCTCTTCTACGACCTTCCCAAGACAGCCGAAGGCGTGTTCCCACGCGGTGGTGTTATATTCTTCATGCTGCTTTTCAATGCGCTCCTTGCTCTTGCAGAACTCACGGCAGCTTTCGAGAGCCGTCCTATCCTCTTGAAGCACAAGAGTTTCTCGTTCTATCGTCCAGCCGCTTACGCCATAGCCCAGACGGTTGTTGATGTCCCCCTGGTTCTCATACAAGTCCTTATCTTCGACATCGTGGTTTATTTCATGTCAAATCTGCAAAGAACAGCATCACAATTCTTTATTTCGCTCCTCTTCCTCTTCATCATCACAATGACCATGTATGCCTTCTTTCGAGCAATCGGCGCTCTAGTAGGCTCTCTGGACGTCGCAACAAGGATCACAGGAGTAGCAATCCAAGCTCTTGTCGTCTATACAGGTTATTTGATTCCTCCGAACAAGATGCATCCTTGGTTTTCGTGGTTGAGGTAAGTAACTTTGGATTCTGGCTCAGGATTGATGACTGACCATTCCAGGTGGGTCAACCCAGTACAGTATGGTTTTGAAGCCTTGCTGGCCAACGAGTTCTACAATCTGGAAATCGAATGTGGACCAGCTTACACTGTTCCTCAGCTGCCAAATGCAGATCCACAATATCAGTCTTGCGCCCTGCAGGGTAGTACACCAGGATCGCTGACGGTTCAGGGGGCAAACTACATTCAAGTAGCCTTCCAATACTCAAGATCGCACTTGTGGCGAAACTGTAAGTGATGGGTTTCACACGAATCGTAAGTATCACATTGTATCTACTGCTGACAAGAAACAGTTGGATTCATCTGCGCCTTTTTCATCTTCTTCGTATTTCTCACAGCGCTAGGAATGGAAATCCAGAAGCCCAACAAAGGCGGAGGCGCAGTAACGATTTACAAACGCGGACAAGTCCCCAAGACAGTTGAAAAGGACATGGAAGCGAAAAGTGCACCTAGCGATGAGGAGAAAGGAAACACTGAGCCAACAGCGGGTTCCAACGATACCCAGGACGCTACCCACAAGGACGACACTGTTCAGCAAATCGCGAAGAACGAGACTATATTTACTTGGCAAAACGTTACATACACAATTCCTTATCAGAAGGGTGAGCGGACTTTGTTGAAGGATGTTCAGGGATACGTGAAGCCGGGCAAGCTGACTGCATTGATGGGAGCATCTGGTGCCGGCAAGACAACGCTATTGAATACTCTTGCGCAACGCATCCGATTTGGTGTCGTGCAAGGAGACTTCTTAGTTGATGGAAAGCCACTCCCATCATCCTTCCAACGCTCTACTGGATGTAAGTAAAGCAAGCTGTCCCCCAAAAGCAAGAGCCTTCCCTCGTCCTTTTCCATATCTAACACAATGAAAGTTGCCGAACAGATGGACATCCACGAATCCACCGCAACCGTCCGCGAAGCCCTCCGCTTCTCCGCCAGACTGCGCCAACCCGCCGAAGTGCCCCTCTCAGAAAAATACGCATACGTCGAAAAAATTATCGACCTCCTCGAAATGCGCAGCATCGCCGGCGCCGCCATCGGCAAACCAGGCCAAGGCCTCAACCAAGAGCAACGCAAACGCGTCACCATCGGTGTCGAACTAGCCAGTAAACCCGAGCTCTTGATGTTCCTCGATGAACCGACTTCGGGCCTCGATTCCGGCGCCGCGTTCAACATTGTGAGGTTTTTGAGGAAGTTGGCGGATGCGGGACAGGCGATTCTGTGTACAATTCATCAACCGAGTGCGGTGCTATTCGAGCATTTCGATCAGTTGCTTCTGCTTAAGAGCGGGGGACGAACTGTATTCTTCGGCGAACTTGGTCATGATAGTCGGAATCTGCTGGACTATCTCGAGCGCAACGGCGCGTCGAAGTGTCCTCCGAATGCGAACCCGGCTGAGTACATGCTCGACGTCATCGGCGCTGGTAATCCAGACTACAAAGGACAAGACTGGGGCGATGTATGGACTTCTTCGCCGGAGAACGAGAAGCTCGGAAAGGAGATTCAAGACATTATTTCGAATCGACGCAATGCTTCGAAGAACGACGAGGCGCGGGATGATCGCGAGTATGCTATGCCGTACGCTACGCAGTTCATGACTGTGGTTCATAGGAGTTTTGTAGCTATATGGAGAGATCCTCCGTATGTGCTTGGCATGTAAGTTTCCCTGCTTCTTATTACTTCAGCCTCACGGTGCTATATGGAAGTGGCGTACGCTATTTACATGACAGCCGTTGTCCCATTTCCCCCGTTCCCCCATTCCGCGATTCATGCAAGAAATGCTAATCAGACATCATCACATGCAGGTTCATGCTACATATCTTCACAGGGCTCTTCAACGGCTTTACCTTCTGGCATCTTGGCAATTCGCAGATCGATATGCAATCGAGATTATTCTCAGTGTTCATGACGTTGACAATTTCGCCGCCGTTGATCCAGCAGCTGCAACCCCGTTTCCTCAACATGCGCTCTATCTACGAATCGCGAGAGGGCAGCGCGAAGATCTACTCTTGGTCTGCATTTGTCTGGGGCGCGTTATTAAGTGAACTGCCTTACCGAATCTTGGCTGGTACCATATATTGTAAGTTCTCGGCGTTGTGTGTGTAGAGTTCTGGAAACGAAAAGAACCCCACGCTAATGTAAGGATAGGGTGCTGCTGGTACTGGCCCACGTGGTTCCCACGCGACACTTATACGTCGGCGAGCGTGTGGTTATTCATGATGTTGTTTGAACTGTACTACTTAGGCTTTGGACAGGCGATAGCAGCGTTTTCGCCGAACGAGTTGCTGGCATCACTGCTGGTTCCGCTGTTTTTCTTATTCGGTATGTTTCTACTGCCTACCAACCCACCTGGGTTCCGATCGTTCCGCATACTGCCTAAGCAATTATGCAACCAAGAATAATCGCTGACTGAGTTTCTTATCTAGTGGTCTCGTTCTGCGGCGTGGTCGTCCCGTATGCAGGCCTGCCTACATTCTGGCAGAGCTGGATGTACTGGCTGACGCCGTTCCACTATCTACTAGAAGGATTCCTCGGCCTATTGGTATCGGGGGTGCCGGTGGAGTGCGACATGAACGAGCTTGCTATTTTCTCTCCTCCGCCGGGCCAAGACTGTCAGTCGTATGCTGGCCAATTCGCGCAGCAGTCTGGTGGGTACGTGCAGACGCAAGGCAACGGGGATTGTGGATTCTGTCAGTTTGCGACTGGGGATGCGTTTGCTGCCAGCTTCAACGTCTTTGAACGGTTTGTTTGGAGAGATTTTGGTTTGATGTGTAAGTATAGCCCCTGCTAGATACTTCCTGACTGTAACTTTTGCTCGCGTGCTCACATGCTGCTTTAGGGGCGTATATATTCTTTAATTTCGCGGTTATATTCGTGTGTACCTGGCTCTATTTGGGCGGAATGCGGAAGTTCAAGTCGGTTTTCAGCCCCTCTGCAAGGAAAAACAAGAAGCAGATAAAACAGCGGCAAGCTGGCGATGCAGCATAGTGGAGAGGCATTTGCAAGAGGTGCATCGTTGGGCTGGTAGGCACTCTGTATGTGCCAGGTAGTCAGTGTTTTTGTTCGGGCGATCCGCGGCCGAGTTACGATTTCTCCCGACCCGAAAAACTCTCGGGACGCTGCTCAGCCCTACGAGCAGCCACTATCTTGACTCCGCATGATTCGTGCATCCCCACGATGAATTTTGAGAGGAGCCCCCGGGGCATTCTCTTGGGGATATTGGTTTATAGTAGCGGTCAACACTGACCGGAACAATGGAGCTCACAAAAGCTGGACGAGTATCATGCTGGTGATGCGGTGAAGATATGCGGTGTGTATGAAGACCTCCCAAAAAAAAAGACCACAGCTGTCAACAAAGTGCTTGTCCCAAGGCTCAGCCTGTCAAAACCATACAAACGGTTTTGCAGTGTGCGCTAGCTCGGCTATGTACAGGACTGCGGTGGTTGTGACAGCTGCGTTGCTGTGCGACCGGCAGCAACCCCAGCAGGTCTGTCCCTGGCGCATCTGCCTGGGCAATATCGAAAAAGTGCAGCTTAAGCTCGGCTTAGATAGCCCGCAATTAGAGAAAGAGCGGACTCGGCAGTGCTGGGTGTCTGCAATTATATGCCTCATCTTTTCCGAGCGTGGAGGGCTATCCACGGTACCCATCTGTCCGAGGCGTGACGGTGGTGATGGGCGCGAGTCGTGCCAAAGCGGAAAAGTACGTATCAGGCGACAGGGGTGGGATATATGCCGCGAACTGGACACGAACTGGAATCGGAACCTCTTGTCTGCACCGCCATCATCTTCCGGACAACGACTCCCCAGGCGTCTCGATTGAGCTTCGTGCTTGCGACGGGGGCTGCTGGTGCAGACGTGCCCCTTGATTTGGAGCCCTTTTTGCCAGCGTAGCACCAAGAGGCTTCGGTCCGGACCCTGTGCGAGCCGCGGACAGCCTGCGAGCACAGACTGGGCACAGAGGACAGAGGCTTACTGTTACGTTACGCGCCCATGAGGCAAAGCATCACGAGGTACTTTTCTGTCTCTTTTTTTTATTCGGGCGTGAGCTGAAGAGAAGTTCTGGCGGACGCTACCAGGGGAACGAATGACGAAAGAAAGTGTCAAGACTCGGCACCAGCGTGTTTCTGGCTTGTAGTGGCTGGGCCCGTGGGTCTGCTAGAGCGATTCGAGGCCCGCATCCGGTCGACTGTGTGACATCAACGTCTCTTGTTGCGGGGAAGACACTGATCAGCCCCAGAATCGCCCGCGGCCAGATTGCTCCCGCACAGCCAGCCCGTCCAATCCTCCAGCCAGTCCTTTCTGAGAGCGAGCACCAGTGCGGTGGCGCCCGTTATTCATCCCTCGTCGACTTTGAGGTTAGAACCCGCCGGCCGGGGTGTCATGTGAATTGGCACCACAGCAATTGGAACAGCAGCACGGCAAAACAGCAGAGGCAACAACGCAACAGCAGCAAGGGCTGCGGCCGAGAGGAGAAGCAGAAGAGGTATTCCTCCATCACACCACAGACAATGACAACATGCCCATGACCATGTCCTTGATAGCTGCTCGACCACTGGGTTGTCGCTCAGTTCCCAGGCGCTGCCTGCTCAGCTTGAAGCATAAAAGCGGTCCTGCACACTCTTACCGGACTCTCTTTCCGAACTCTCCCAGCGCCCATGCCCGGTTTATTTTCGAACCCCGTGCTAGCTACGACATCCGACCACTAGCCTGCACCAATCAGAGCTCCACTGACCATCCAGCCCGACCCTCGCCTGCTCTCAATCTGACGATGCCATCTACTATTAAAGCTCTCAATGACCCCGTCATTCGTACTGCAAGCCCAGCTCCTTTAGCCCAAGACTTTGCCCGTCAGCAGGTGTCTAAACAGCAGCGTTCCAATTTCCATTCCACTTCCCTTTCGTCCTCTGCATTCTTCAACACAATGGTCTCTCAAAGCGTTAACAAGACAAACCTCCACCCTACCGGCATTTCGTAAGTCGCCCCTGTGCTGTCGTCACTGTCGGCACGCAGTCCAATGCCGCTAGCCCGAGGGGAAACAAATTGCTAACTGACATTCATATCTCTCAGGCCGGCAAAGGAACACACAGAAATCGAGGAGGAGCTCCATGACCGAGCACACATTGACTATGACCGCGTAGCAATTGTATGTTCTTGTCTCATTTGTTGTCTTGGTCCGCCAATGCTAACATTTAGTGCCCCAGGTTGCCAACCCTTCCGTTGCAGCCCTCTACGAGGACGCCCTCGTGTACGAATCTGGCTCGGCCATCACATCAACAGGAGCTCTTTCAGCATACTCAGGTGCCAAGACTGGCCGTTCACCCTCGGATAAGCGCATCGTCGAGGAGGACTCGTCGAAAAACGATGTTTGGTGGGGACCTGTCAACAAGCCGATGTCAACCGATGTAAGCTCAATCCCCTCTCCCCCTTTCCGTTTCAAATCGTGAGCATTCGGCTTGTGAAGATGCGCTGGGCGCAATGTCATGCGCACTAGTCGAGTAGTCAGAGACCAAGTGAGGTCGTTGACGGGTGGCATCCCTGTGCTTGGCTGCATTGGCTCGGCGTCCCCCGCATCTTTGTATGCTCAGCCCATGGCCACAGTCGGGAACCGCTGCGACAGTTGCCACTTCCATTTTTTTTCCTCGCCTCTGTCGCTCTTGCTGTTATTCTTACCCAATAATCACGTGCACCTTCCTCTTTCTCTTGCTCTTCCTCTTCCTCTTCCTCTTCCCCATCCGGCTAACGATTGACAAACAGGTCTGGCGCATCAACCGCGAGCGTGCCATTGACTACCTCAACACCAGGAACCGCATCTACGTCGTCGATGGCTTCGCCGGCTGGGATGAGCGCTACAGGATCCGCGTTCGCGTTGTCTGCGCTCGCGCCTACCATGCCCTCTTTATGCGCAACATGTTGATCCGCCCATCACGAGAGGAGCTGGAACACTTCCACCCCGACTACGTCATCTACAATGCCGGCGCCTTCCCAGCCAACAGGTACACTAGTGGCATGACCTCGTCAACCTCGGTAGCCCTCAACTTTGCTGAGAAGGAAATGGTCATCCTTGGAACCGAATATGCCGGTGAGATGAAGAAGGGAATCTTTACCGTTCTCTTCTACGAGATGCCCGTAAAGCACAATGTCCTCACCCTGCACTCGTCTGCCAACGAGGGCAAGGACGGCGATGTTACCGTCTTCTTCGGTCTGTCCGGAACTGGCAAGACTACCCTCTCTGCTGATCCCAAGCGTGCTCTTATCGGCGATGACGAGCACTGCTGGAGCGACACTGGTGTCTTCAACATTGAGGGTGGCTGCTATGCCAAGTGCATTGGCCTTTCAGCCGAGAAGGAGCCTGATATTTTTGGATCCATCCGCTTTGGTGCTATCCTCGAGAACGTTGTCTTCGATCCTGTGACCCGCGTTGTTGACTACGACGACGACACCCTGACCGAGAACACTCGCTGCGCCTACCCCATTGAGTACATCGAGAACACCAAGATCCCCTGCATTTCCTCCAAGCACCCCAAGAACATTGTTCTCCTCACGTGCGATGCCCGCGGCGTCTTGCCCCCGATCTCCAAGCTCAACAAGGAGCAGACCATGTACCACTTCATCTCTGGATACACCTCCAAGATGGCCGGAACCGAGCAGGGAATTACTGAGCCACAGGCTACCTTCTCCTCGTGCTTCGCCCAGCCTTTCTTGGCCTTGCACCCCATGCGTTACGCAAAGATGCTTGCCGAGAAGATCGAGGAACACAGCGCCGATGCCTGGCTTTTGAATACCGGCTGGGTCGGCGGAACTGCCGTCTCTGGCGGAAAGCGTTGTGCCTTGAAATTCACCCGCGCTATCCTCGACGCCATCCACAGCGGCGAGCTCGCAAAGGTTGAGTTTGAGACCTACGAAACCTTTGGTCTGTCTGTTCCCAAGACTTGCCCTGGCGTGCCAGACGACATCTTGAACCCTGCTAAGGCATGGGATGATACTTCCAACTTCAAGAGCGAGGTCGAGAAGCTCGGCAAGCTTTTCATGGAGAACTTCAAGAAGTACGAAGACCAGGCCACGACAGAAGTCGTCAAGGCCGGCCCGCACGTATGCTGCTGTCCCAAGCATTAGAGGGGATCTTCGGGTTCCCAAATTCTTTCCCACTTTTTCTCACATTTCGACAGACTGACTAAAAGAACCCGCTTTTCCTTCTACCTACACTTCCTCCTTTCCCCCCTATCGGTCGATGCGCCCGACGATCGACGCGAAACGAGTTTCCTACGAGTTTCCTAATCATTCCATGATTGTTTTTATTTTCTTTCCGTTCATAATGTTTCTCCTTTTGATCATATGTTCCTATTTGGTTAGGAAGGATTCCATTGGATGGACTGACCTGACACCCTGTATTATCGACTCGAACTTGGGCACGATATTTATCAATGAAGGGGGAAAGAGATGGAGGACTATTTGGAGAGTTTTTTTCTTTTGAGCTCTCTGACGCATGATTGATCGTCTTGGGTAAATATGAAGAGACCCCTTTTTTGGCATTGGAGTTCATGGGATTCGGATAACCATTTGAGTAATTGCATGAGCGGTTGCATAGGGGAAGAGAGAATTGAGAAGAGAGAGACGGAAGTAGAGAGAATAAAATTATTTCCTTTTCCGTCCAACTTCCGTATGCATTTGCTCTTGTGACGTAATGATGACTGTCCTATAAGGGAGTTTACAGTTCCATGTACGAAAATACTGACCATGACTCTGTTATTACTTGTAGAAAATTGAAAAGATCGTACGATTGGAGTTCATATTATATTTCCTTCATTCCACGAGAATTAAAAATTACTTATTTCTTTTTTATTTAAAAAACAAAAAAAAGTTATAGTTCTACCATCTCCACAGGATCCAAATCCAAACCCTCCTTATCCCATACTCGTACCAAGCTCATCATCAAATTCCCACATCCGTTACTATAGTCCTACATCTACAGTGAGAGTGATACATGCAAAAGCACGAAAATGCAAATACCTAGCAAAACCTGTGCCATGGATTGGCATTCACACGCGTAGGTAGCCTTTCCTTGCCAAAAGCCCTCTTCTCATATTTTGGCACGCGCTGTAAGTCAGCAATCAGTTGCAGAAGGCGACCAGGATGATTGCTTCAGAGTCTACGTGTCAGCTCATTTTTCTCAGCTCGATCGTACGCGTGTGGCCGGAAACATGTGTTTTTTTTGTGGTGTGGTGTTTTGGTGGGATAGTTTGACGAGTTGTTGTGTTGTTCGACTTTTTTTTGGCTTCAGGTTCGTGGTTTTCCGGTTGGTCCTTTTTTATTATGCAGAAAAGTATTGCGTTCCCTCTTCTTTCGTTTCTTTTATTTATCTTCTCAATTACTTGGGTTTCTGGTCTTATTTTTGGGGTTGGGGAAAGGGGCTATGATTGATTGGATACTGCGAAATCGGAAAAAAAAAAAAGAAGTTTGTGTTGAGAGTGAGAGGATTGGCGAAAAGTTTGTTGAATGGATGGAATTTATTTTATTTTCGGTTGTTTTCTTCCTTTCGTTTTTTCCGTTTCTTGGATCTCTCTTCTGGTCTTGCGGTTTCATGGGTTGGTGGAGGTGCTTGATTGGGTTTGATTTGAGTTGCGTTTGGTTTTCTTTCTTATATTTGATGGCTGTTGTCGGGACGGAATGGTCGGGGTGGCATCTCTCGCCTGGCGAGCTTTTCTGTTTGTTTGTCTGTTTTGCCTTTTTAGTAAAGAAAGGAGATATATGAACGATTATATGAGGACGGCAATACGGTAGCGTTTGTCCGTTTCTTGTTTTGCTAAGAAAGGAGGTATATAGACGAGAATAAGAGGAAGGTGATACGGTGGCATGGTGCAGTGTTATGGCTGGATTCGATTGTATTTCGATCGCCTTCAATTTGAGGGCATATTTGATGTGTTGGAAGTTCATGCTTGGGTTATAGAGCGGACGGTCTCGTCTCTTTAGTTGCTCAGAGTGTAAGATCATTGTGAAGCTTTACGGAAAGTGGTGGTCGAGCATCGTGTTGTGTTTGTAATAGGCAAGTCCTCTAGTTGGTAGCGAGCGATTATTGGTTGGTCTTTTAGTGGCGTTTGTGGGTTTCTTGCTTGGTGGAGCAGATAGCCTTACTCTTTTCCGTACGATCGGGTATTATATTGATGCAGCTCTTCGTTGTGCCATGGGTTGGCCGTTTCTTAGAGAGCCCTTGGACAATTCGATGCTTGCAATGAAACTCATTCCCCTGCACAGAGATTGCAAGGCAAACGCATATGAGAAAGACTCACACCACTAATCGAAACAAGTCTTGCCATCTTGCAGATAGTACTGGCAGAAACGGCATGTCTGGGCCTGATGCGCTACTGATTCTCTTATTCCTGCGGTGGAATAATGAGTTTTCACAATGAAGAGCAAGCATTCGGCGATTTGGCCTCCCTCAACTCGTGCAGGCGGCTTTCGATTCAAAGCGAGGATCTTTTGGTGTGCACTGTAGGGATTGCCTCATAATGAGCCACCAATAGGAATCCTTCCAGATTAGGGTGCTCTCTGTCCTCTGGATGTGCTCTTCATCGTAGCCCTTCTCCGTGTAAATCGAGCATAGAACATTATATGGCTAGCACGGGGTTCGAAAATAAACCGGGCAGGGGCGCTGGGAGAGTCCGGAAAGAGAGTCCGGTAAGAGTGTGCAGGACCGCTTTTATGTTTCAAGCTTCCTCGGCCAATCGAACTTATTGATCTCTTTGAGTAGAATGTATGAGGTATTGACATACTCGCTCTTCTTAAAGAGTGCTCCGTACTCTGAGACGACGGGTTTGTGGGCGAAGAAATGAATACTCTTTGCAAAGTGCCGTTGCCGCAACGGTGGAGGCAATGCTAGGGACAAGGGACGGAACTTCGAATGGCCGCCGAGCACAATGTCCTCTAGTTGGCAAGCTTTCAAGAATTTTGGTGACATATTTCGACAATTAGGGCTAATCATGGCCGAGAAGCTGAATTTCTGGAAATTCTTGTTGGATAGGGTCGATTTCGATAGAGGAAACCGGGCGCCACCAAACTGCAATAATACGTCAGCAGTTGAACAAAAGACAACCAGGAAATGCACAAATTGGCCCTATTTACGCCATTTCATGCCACCCCATAGGGAAGCTTCAAGAATGAGTCAATAAGGGACTTACCGAATTTGAAAGGTGTAGGGAAAAGGAAAGGCATGTGTCACTCGCAAGTTGTTCTAGATGTATCCATAGCTCGGCTGGTCACATGTTTGGAGTGGACGTTTTGTTGGATCAAACCAGCAACTAATTGAGGGAAAAAGTTGGCAAGTAGAAGGAGAAGGTATGACCTCCGCAATATGCTGGACACCATGATGCGAGGCATCTTCGCGAAGTTGGAAGCATGTCCGGCATGGGTCTTGAGCATAAGTTACTTGTAGCGAAACAAAGCCGTCCCGGTTTGGCTGGTTGTTGATGCATCAACCCTCCTGGCTCTGGCGCCGATATATTATAACACAATTGCTAGGTAATGATTCAGGGAAGTTGAGATGCTGCGTGGTGTCTCTTGGTGAGCCGTATTTTTGGGAATTATCCTCTGACTCTCTCGTAAGTTAAGGAGCTGCGAAGAGGACTAGAAACGAACAGTATTTTGTTGTCTGTTATGCTAACTGGTTGGTTGTACAGCCGAGCACTATTTTGTTTTATATTGTTGAAGGTTCAGTTGAAGGCTAGGTTGAAGGCTAGGTTGAAGCGATGGGTTGAAGGAAAGAAAACGGGCCAGGTTTATATAGCCCTACGAGTGGGTCCATGCAAGCTACCCGCCTCACTTTTTTTTAACAGTGAATGAGCAGATCACGTAATCTGATTATCGTTGGTAGCTGTGAGTACTATTTCGCCACTGGGGAAGATTACCAGCGCCACAGGTTTGGTGAAATTTGCTACTTCTAGCTCAAGCAAACAAATTAGGAGAAGTCGGTGTACCTTGATATGCAAAGGTACTAAAAGAACATGATTTAATAGCGGATTACCTCCACATTCTTCCACATTCCCTTATCGGAATCGTCGCTCCTCTCCCCCAGAAAGGGCCTAGCAGGCAAAAGAGTAGAGCAAATAGAGTCTACGTGGCAATGAACGACCACAGTAGGAACATACAGAGAATGGACCGGAATGATGCTTATGCATTAGCACTCAAAGTAAATGTGTCGCCAGCAACCATGAAAGCGTGGGAGCATGTTTCAAGCGATGATAGATGATTTCATGCGAATCATAGCCATCCCCTGTTCCTCCCAGGCGTTATCACTGTCAACGGTCAGCCAATAAATACTATCTTTCGTCAACTAAAACTTCTCCCGAGGGGTGTGCTAAGTTTCTTTAGGGATACAATGTCTCGTGGCTAGCCTTGACCGTATATATCCATAATAACTCTATGAAATTTCAGGCCTCGATATGGTAACGTACCACTGGAGTTTTGTGTTCAGTATGTACAGAAAATGACGCCAAGAAGTTGGTCGTCCTGCATGTTGGGCCTAGAAAGCTTATATTTTTAGACCAAAACCTAAATTATGCTCCCTTGTGAAACTGTTTAAGCCAGTGTTTAATTCATAGACACTACGATTCACAATAGAGAGCATCAGAACATAGGATTTAACGTCCAGAATTCTAAGACAGTGTCACTCGGTCCTTTAGTTATAATGGAGGATATCTGGGTGTTGCTCAAAGTAATCTTGTTTGAAGATGCTCATTCAATTACATACATAAACTCAAGACCAATCATGATCTGGGACCTACTCGTGATACCTCTAATGACACAGGTGCTACAAAGCACAGCGCTGAGTTGCGCAATACTGTGGAGAAGCCGTATGTTCTACCTAAAGTATATAAAAGCGCAAATTTCTGTACCAACATCACGGCTGCTCCCTGTTTCTTGTTTTCGCCTGGACTTCTAGTCAAAATATTCATTGAAAATCAAAGGGCGAAGTTCTAGAAGGCCTATTTTACCATTGTCGTTGTTCTCTTCTCTCAACTTGCAATGGCGGAGCAGAATCACGGGCCTCATGAACTGAGCAGCATTCATCATCATCTAGCTTTTCTGGAGACAGGCCGTTTTGCGAAATATCAGAAAAGAAAGACGAGCCATCAACGGGACCAATTGGACACCAGAAAATACGAGGTAATCGCCATACATGGACGTGGGAGAGCGCTGCAATGATTCTGAGCATATGTGCTTTGGCAACTTCGCTAGTTTTGCTTTGGGTATATAGCGGAAAACTAATTCAAGAATGGAAACTATTTATATCTATCAACACAGCTATCTCAATTTTGGCCACTATTTCTCGGACTACTCTCGCCTTCTCTGTGACTACATGTCTGGGACAAGCTAAATGGAACTGGATTAAAAAGCACCCTGACCGCTTAACCGCGTTCGAGAGGTTTGACGAGGCTAGTCGTAGGCCCATAGGCGGCTTCCGACTTCTAGTACATGTGCATATCAGGTAACGAATACATTAATTCATCAACATCAGTTCCCACTAAATTGTCAAATAGGCACTGGGTCGTTGTCGGAGCTTTCATGATCCTTGCCTTGTTGATTTTTGAGCCATGCCTTCAAGCTATAGTGTCTGTCGAGGGAGACGTGCGCGAGACACATCGGCACAGCCCGGCCACTATTGGAGCAAGCAGACTATTCAGCAGCGCTGGACCTTATGATGTCGTCACCAAGCCAATGGTATATGAGCTTCCGGATGGCCGTGAAATGAATTACACAGGTGTCACGGTGGCGCCTGTGACTCAGTTGATGGCAGCCTTGGTTTCCGGATTTATCAAGACGAATGAGACAACACAGTTCGAAGTAAAGTACAATTGCCCGACCGGGTATTGTACGTGGCCTCTTTACACTTTATTAGCTGTTTGCAGTTCCTGCAACGACGTCAAAGACCACTTGGAATATAGGGCTTCTGCATTTGGTCCTCACACGTCAACGGCTTACTAATTGCCTGACATGTCTATTCATATTAATGAAGATCGCGAGAAGAACGGCAGGACTAGGATCAGGTTCCCCAGTCTTGTAGCACAGATTCTAGTCAATCGAGGCCAAACTACATCGTTTCAACATCTAGATGCCTTGATCGTGGCGGTCGGTATTATCCAGTTGGATGAAGATTTTGAAGTAAAAGCAGCGTGAAAGACGCGTTCATATAGGCGACTGAGTGTTCTTTTTACTTCTCCGTCAATGCCTATAGATCCTATGCTTTGAATGGGTACTGAAAGAGGATATCGGATCACTGAAATCACAGAGAGTGGCAGATTCATATGCGCCAATTTATCCCATTAATCAGAGCACCTTCCGCGATGTCGAGATACTCGACAATCATTCCCTCGTTATTGGCCAATCTTGGCAACTCAATCGGAGAGATCTTCAATTCCAAATCTCACAAGATGAGTGGCGTCCCCATGACGCCGCAGCACGCGTTTTCAATATCACTCATACCTCAGCATGGAGCGCAGTGCAGGCAGCGGACCGGTATTTATTTCATCACTTCATCCGATGGCCTACTATAAATGAAACATATAACCATTTCCAATTCATGGTGGCTGGGGAACTTCATCGGTCACGGAGCGAGGACTTACCCATTCTGTTTCGCAATGTAGCGCAAAGTCTCACCACATTCATTTGAGATACTTCAAGCCCCCCTGGGGGTGGTGGAGGTCACCTCTAATTAAGTAAGGTGATGGTACGTTCTCATGCCAATGTTCACTACAATATGCGGGTGCATTTTCCTCCTTCTCTCCATCCTTCAAACGAGGAAATACCGACTGCCAACTTGAAAGAACCACACGCTTCCAGTTTTAGCCAATGGATTAGACACGAACACTAGAGAGCAGCTGAGATTGGCCTCTATCAAAGGTGATATGGAAAACGAGGCGAGGGAAGACATGGTTGTAAAGCTTGAAGAGAGTGAGAGTGGCCTAGAACTCAAAGCTTATCATAATGTAAAAGACGAATAGGAAGAACAGAAGGTGGCCATAGTGTGTGAAAATCCCAAGCACATATACCTATCTATGTATGGCGCTTCTAGCGGCATTGGGCCGTTGAAATCGGCGGTGATGATTCTCTCGGACTGCGTGGCAATAAGATTATTCATGAGACTTTTGTACGTGAAATCACAATTATTTGTCAAATATCTATGATATGTTTGGGTTAGTCAAATTAGCCCTTTTCAGCAGTGGTTCTAGAGGTAGTCGGACGTTGTCCGCTTATCGATAAAGTCCGGCTTCCATCCCGATTTGCCAAGGCGAACGCCCGAGCTTCAAATATGTGGAAGCTCAGCACCGCGCAGGATTAACAAGACTACAGGATGCTTCAATACCCCCTAGCACAGCCCCGAAGCGATGAATGGGGCAGATAATAAACCGAACGGCGTGAACCACGTAGCCGAACAGCTTCCCACACCTGCAACCTCCCCCCGACCGAATGATGTGCCCTCCTCGAATGACACTCGTGGCATTGAAATCGAAACCGATGGCTTGCGCGTATCGAACGGCGACAAGACAGAAGTTCAAGGCGCCCTGAGCCCTTCCTCACCCACGGGAGGACCGAGCATAAATGACGAGACAGCTGTCCTCTCTGACACAAGTGAGAGGAGCAGACCAATAATTAAGCGGCCTGGTGATGATCGAAGAAAGAGCAGCGTGTCAGAACACGAAAAAGTTCTTAAGCTCAGCCCTAGGCAGATCCAAGAGCTTACGAATGAGCCAGCTAGCATTCCGATCCGAGCGGCCAGCCCAATCCCAGAAGATGTGCAGGAAAGTGAGACATCCATTGAGGACACGAATTCGAAAGAGGGTGAGAGGGTGCTCGGTGTTGTATTGGAGCGAGTTGTTGAGCAACCTCGCGCACACATCGAAGAAGAGAGGAAGAGTGAATTAAAAATCTCTGAAGGGAGACAAGACAAGGAGATTGTTCTGGTCAAGACTGCTGGTGCTGAGTTAAAACATGGTCGACCAGCATTGAACTCAAGATCGGTTACTACACCTGGAGTTTTGCGCAGGAAGCAATCTAGCTCAAGGACACGGTCTCACACGGATGCGCAAGAAGGTGAAGAACGGCGAAACGGAAGGCATCTTCCTCCCCCACTCAACCTAGACCATTTAGACCACCAGCCTTCGAAGCCTCCAACGCAGGAGAGGCAGCGTGATAATAGGGAGATGCGGGAATCGCGAGATGTACGGGAAGGGCGAGATATTTCCTCTCCGATCTCAACGGGTGTTCCATTACCACCTTTCTCCATACCAACGTTCCTTTCGCTCGAGCTGTCCGCGGATCGGCCTTCGCCGCTATACATTTACCGTCCTGCGACCACCGAGTTTCCTTACGAGTCTTCCAAGATCAAATATGAACGTTTGGTTAATTTTTTAATGATTCCTCCAAAAGTCGAGGGTATTCTAGGTTTTGGGGCTTTGGCTTGTTTAGACGCTTGGATGCATGTCTTAACTATTCTACCAATACGCTTCCTCCTAGCCATTGCGATTTTGATTCGATGGTGGGGTCATGTGGCTCTCAAAGAAATTTACGATATCTGGAATTTTGTATACAGTGGACTTCCACGAGTCTGGCGTCGTAGAAGACATACCGATGCCCCAACACCTGCCGTCGCTACTCCTGCAGATGAAGAACCTCCAAGCTCGCGAAGAGCATCAATTTCAGGAGCGTCGTCTCCCACTTCAGCAGCGAAAACTCCAGCACGAGAAAATGGAAAACTAGCACCAGCATTCAAATTTCCTGACCCTAAAGAAGTTCAATCCAGGCGTGGCCGGCGATACAGACATCGACGAACAAAATCTACACCGTCCGCTCTGCTGCCCAGCCATAAAGCCGACATTCTTAAAGGACTACTTGTCATTGCCAGCAGCGCCGTCCTGATGCGTTTTGACGCCAGTCGAATGTACCACGGTATCCGTGGACAATCGGCGATTAAACTCTACGTAATTTATAATGTCCTCGAAGTCTGCGACCGTTTACTTTCCGCGGTCGGACAAGATGTCCTAGAATGCTTGTTTTCTCGAGAGACTCTCGATCGTAACCCTGATGGACGAAGTAAGGTTATTAGGCCATTCTGGATGTTCGTCCTTGCTCTGGTGTACAATGTCGCCCACGCTACGGCCCTCTTTTACCAAGTTATCACCCTCAATGTAGCTGTAAATTCGTACTCAAACGCCCTCCTCACGCTTCTTCTTTCCAATCAGTTTGTGGAGATCAAGGGCACAGTTTTCAAAAAGTTTGAGAAGGAGAACCTTTTCCAGATTACCTGCGCCGATATCGTTGAGCGCTTCCAACTTTGGCTCATGCTGCTTATTATTGCAATGCGGAACATTGTAGAAGTTGGCGGGCTTAGCATTCGAAGCGCCGACTCCTCATGGGCAAGCCTACTAGGTAGAAGCGTCAACGGTAGCTCTACTGCTCCAATGACGGCTTCAAGTATCCTGCCAATGAGTTTCACAATCTTCCCTAAGTGGATTGCACAGGTTCTGAATCCTTTCCTTCTTGTGCTAGGAAGCGAGATGGTAGTTGACTGGTTGAAACATGCGTACATTACAAAGTTCAACCAGACGAAGCCAGAGGTGTACGGCAAGTTTCTCGATGTTCTAGCCAAGGACTACTACTCCAACGTACAACTCACCTTCTCCCCATTATATTATTATCATCTTAACTCACATACACAGGCCTTCACCGATCCCAATCTCACCCGTCGACTTGGCCTCCCGGTCATTCCCCTCTCCTGCCTTTTTATCCGCGCCGCTATCCAAACTTACCACATGTTCATCGCAACGCACATGCCTATTCCTTTCCCTTCTGCCTCCACCTCCCTTACATCAAACCCGACCTCCTCTCCCTCCACTACTGCAGCCTTAGCTCACATCGACCACATCTTCCGGCGGGCGCTTGGCCGATCCTCCTTTGGCGCAGGGTCCGGCTCCGGCGCTGGCGGCCCTTCTCAAGCATGGTACCAAGTATTTACATGGAATCTTGACGATCTGATCGCCGGCTCTACCATGCTCCTCGTGTTCCTCATCGGCTATCTTGTCTTCCTCGTCTTCAAGCTCGTCCTTGGCATGCTTCTGCTAACCATAGCGCGGAACCGCTATCACGGCATGAAGGAGCGGGAACGCCTAAACGTGGAGACGGGCGGGAAGAGAATTGGCGGATGGGGCGTTGTAGATGTCGATGAGGAGAAGCGCCGGTGGATCTACAACGACGATCCTGATGGGCTCAGGGGTCTACGCGAGAGAGACGAGAAGCAGCGCAAGAAGGAAGAACAGGAGCGGGAGAGGGGTACGAGTTTTGGGCATGTGGAGCGGTATAAGATGGTTGCGAAGAGAATCTGGTAGGTGTAACTTGATTTGGTTATTGCTAGTAGGGAAAACAATACCAGAGGGGTTACAAATTACGTGGTGCGATGGTCTCTACTTCGACCTCGAGTTTGCCAATTCAGTATGCAGTGCAAGAACATTCTGCCACGACTTGCTGCTCCCACGAGACAAACCCTCGCACTTCTCTTCACAAGCACATACTACACCTTATTTACCATCCCCAACCCACAATCAAGATCACCCCAAGCCATACCCAGAGCAGAAAAAGCCCATCACTATCACCCACTGGAAGTCGGCGAAACCAAACAACACCAAAACCCAACCACCAATACACTTCCACCCCATTATCACCGACAAACGCACAACACAGACCCCACACTACTCATTAGCCCCATCGTGCACTCCACGTGAAATCCCGCAGCTCCACGTTTCAAGAGACACCGCACATGCACCAAGGCGTCTAAAGTGTACCACATACCCAAGGACCCTCAACTATAGCTAGCGCGCATACCGTCTCTCTGGTGCCTTGCCGCAGTTGCCAATTGCACCACCGACCCAACCCAAACAAGCAAACCAAGACAACAGAAACGGACAAAAGGCTAATAATTTCCCCCACCCCACTTCACCAGCCTTATTCGCCGAGCAGAGCATGTAAGTAGGTAGGAACTAAAAACGCCCGGAGGAGACAGAACATGCAAAAGCAAAGCTAAGCTTCCGCAAAGGCAGACATGTGTTTCTTTTGTTTTGATTTTGCACAAAGGGATCAGCATACACTGCATTAGTATGAGCTAAAAGATGTTTTCTCGCGTGGGAATATGTATGCCAAGTAAGTGGTATGGTATGTATGTGTTGCTAGTGAGGAAGTGAGTGAGTGAATTACGGATCATCTCACCCCTGATTGGATTCATTCAAGGATAGGATACCGGGAGATATGAAGAACCTTTGCAAAGCAAAACGGAAGATCAAAGTGCCAAAAAAGAACAAAGAAATGCGATCCGATCCGACACGACACGACATCATGATCGGATCAGAGCCAAGTGCAAGTTCCGGCACGGGATACCTATCTACAGATCTATATCTCTGCCGCATGTTTTTTCGAGCTATCTAGTCTACTTGCTTACTTGCCGTAGCTTTCGGCCGTATGGTCTTGGGTTATTCCCAGAGTAGCTCCGACTCGCTGCTCTACTGTTGTTGTGGTCCTCTAGCTCGAGGCTTCTTTTCCCGCTGCGTTGCCATGAATTCTAGAACAATGGGAAAAGGGAACGTACCACAGAACCACAGAGCCACAGATGCAGTCTCCCGCTGTTCCCTTCTTTCTGGCCTACGTGATTAGACAGATCTCGGTGCTAGTGTGCCGTCTACTTCAGCTCTCCTCCGATGAACCTCAAAAAGTATGGAAGCACGTACATCGCTTGTCGTCTTCCGACAACCCCCTGGAACTCAAAGCTACACATTCCCAACAACTATATCAGCGCCTTCCATCCACTCGCTTCGTGCCGAAGCATAATGCAAACAAAGGCTTAATCGAACAATAGGAACAAAGGTGGCAAAGAAAAAAGATATATGTATATGTCAAAAAAAGCCACCGAGCGGTACCCGAGATTCAATCTCCAAAGCTAATGCTAATAAGCACTCCCCCATGGAATAGAAGGGGGAAAAAGGTTCAACAAGCAATCCAGCCGACACGACACGGCAAAGTCGCCGAGGTCCCCTAAAATGCTTCCAACGTATTGGTTCACGTCGTGCTGTGAAACCCCGGATTCGTGGGGCGTGACCGCCTTGCGTTGTGTTTGCGCTCGATGCTCTCTGGCTAACGCTACGCTGCGGTACACCTTCCGTCTTTTTCATCCATTCACCCATCATGCCGGGCACTCGCCGAGGGCGATCTTCGCATGCATCATTCAGTCTACTATTTGTATTTCAGGATTATTACGCGAATGCGGCGACTCCGATGCGCTCAGCAAACCATGGTTTCGTTTTAGTTTGGCCGAGGGCAAGGAGCTTAATTGAGGGCTGTAGGAAAATCCTGCAGTCCGTCAAGTGCTTAATATCATTGGCGGGCTGATCGATCCGACTGAACTGCGCTGGGTTGGGACTTGACAGATGGATGGTGTCGAGCAAAATGGTCTTGAACCACTGGTACGGTAGTTTCCGACAGGACTTTGTGTCCCCGTCCGCTCAAGGGTTCAGTTGGACTAGCCGATGGCTAGGAGTCCACGGAGTCCGCCGCAGAGACGTTGGGGTCGCATTTGATGATTGGTTTGAGGGTTGATTGTAGGTGGTGGTATGCCCCCATGCCCCCCTGTGGAGATGTCTCCAGCATTTCAGCTCATGCTGAAAGCGGCAAGTCTTGTCGTTCCCCCGCAGAATGCAGAAATGCCAAAACATCTCACATACGGGGTGGCGACGAGTCGTGGTATCCCTTGTGAGGATCAGCAAACCTTGAGCTTTTGATGACTTGGCGACGATGGGACATGTCGCACGTAGGTGGTACTGCTGGTACCAGTAGATGTGTGGTGCAGCTGGGACGTCTGGCACGTCACTTTGGGTGCAGCCGCATAGACGTGGACGGACCCTCGGATACATTCAACCGTTCTGCATGAGCCGACTTGACATGCGCGGAAAATAGTTTGAGGCATTCAGGACGTGAGAATTGCAGCTGGGTCGCAAAGTTGCGATCCGGAGCGTCACCGCTCCATTTGCATGATGTTCGATGTTTCCAAACAGCAGGTACGATCCTAGATTGGCAACCGCAATTGGCGCCATGGGATTCTCAAATTCTTCTGGGCTTCTCACCGTTATTGCTGGAATTCAGCTCTATTTGCTCCCCACATGTTTGCCTAGTCTTCTATTCCCAAGCTCCTGTTTCAAACGTGCCATCCGTTGTCGTGAGCAAGCTGGCAGAGGCCCGTTAGCAGTTATAGGGCTATCCTGGATCGGCGGACGGCAGGCGTGCGGATGTGGTATAGGTATCCTTGGAAACGCGCTTCACCGGGCGCTTCCAGACCCGAAGGTTCAGAGAACCAGTTCCGTTGTAGAAAAAATTGAGCGGCAGACCTAACTTGAATTTTCATAGCTCCAACTCAAAGATGAGCTCTATCCGATGTTAGCAGCCAGGCGTCGAGAGTGCAATCTGCAGTCGCAAAGAAGAAAAAGGGAGAAGAATGTATACAAACAAAGGCAGATGAGCTTATAGACAGAGTTGAGTAAAAATAATGGGTATTTGAAACTGTGATATCCAAGAATAGTTAAGATACGGTCTCTCTCTAATCCAGCTCTCTCAAATTGTGCCATTCCACCGGCCCAAGATAGATCACGTCCACGTGTCTTTGTACTTTTGCGCACCCAATGTACAGCTATCCTACGTGCGCGTCGTGAAGCGTACGTCTGCCAAATCTCCGTAACGCTCTAAATAATAAGAATGCCTCCTCCGACTATAGCGTACAACTCTTCAAGGGCTGTACGCCCGATATGCAAAGGTGTGGCCTGCGTGAGAACAAAAATAAGCCGCCAACGCCTAATTGCATACCAACATTGGTATATGCAGATATGTTTTATGCAAAATATGAAAGGAGCCGAAATCGAGGCCCGATGACCAGGAGGAATCAGGAGCACGAAGTGGCATAGTGCCAAAATACGCCAAAAAGAACTCCACGCAGGTATATCGAGGTGAGAAAGAATCAAACGTAAGGGGAATCGTCATGCCGTGGAGAAGGAAGCCTGGAAAACGGTTCAGTCGCAGGATCAAGTGTTGCTGATAATCACTCTGGCACCCTCTTTACCCAGTACTCCTCTTTCTTTGGCCTTGGGGCTCCTGTCCCGACCCTTTTTACGGCTGAGGAAGCCGAGCATACCAGATGGTTTCTCGGCCGCATTGGGATTCTGTATGAGCGAAGAGCTTTGATTAGCCATCTCAGACCACGAGCCGGTCTCGTTGAGAACTACCTGTACGCCGCCGCCCATGCTAGTACTGCGCTGGGATCCACGTTGTTTCATCGGGCGAGAGAACGAGGGTGGACCAACTTCAGAACCGTCGGCGGGGAAATAGTCGGCACGCTCGCCTCTCTGTGACGAGGGCGAGCCAGTAGAGTGTCCTGGTTGATTCAATGCAGCCGTAGCAAGTGGTGGGCTGCCACTTGGTGAGTGTGTTGTGGATCGTGGATTGGTAGTTGAGCGGGTGGGGCGCAACTCTGCATCTTGGGAAGTCGCTGTCGGTCGACTCCAAGGGTCCTGAGGGGACGTTGACGACCCAGGCGTGTGCTCGCTGTTGCTCTGATTACTTGCCCTCGAGCCACCCATCGAGTCGACGGGGTCCGGAACAGCCACAGCGACAGGGCGGGCATCGGCAACCGTCAGATAGTTGAAGGGCTCAAATAAAGTCTCAATCATCTTGTGCAGCTCTTCTGCGCGGATTTCCTGCTCGGTAGCATCTTCCTTCAGCGCCTCACGAGGTTTCTGTCTCCGGGCACGTGCCTCCAACGGAGCCTCTTCCAAAAGTAATTCTTCCAGATCGTAGGTGGCATCAAAGTTGGTCTTGTCGCTCGATGGTTTGAAGATGGGCTCAATCTCTTTCCGCTCCAGGGCTCCAAAATCAAGGACACGGAAGAATGGATTGTCGATGAACGACTCGAATCCAATGGCTCCTATACGCTTCTTGCGGTTCTTTTCCAAAAGCGAACTAATAGCATGTAAGCAAGGCATGGAGACTGGTGGGTTAGTGACGGGATAGGTCGGTTCTCCCTTGAGGATCTTTTGCGCCAGTGAGTCGTGACTGTTCGCCTCAAATGGTCGCTGCCTAGAGTAAGCTAATGCCACAGCGAAAATCGTTAGATGTCCTAGCGCTCACCTTGTTGTAGATGCACTCGTAGAAGAGAACACCAAGTGACCACCAATCAACCTCGCATGAATAGCCTTTTCCTTCATACACTTCAGGTGCCAAATAGGCAAGCGTTCCCGATTTACTGGTCAACGGTTTATGTGGAGTGAAATCGGAAGCAACGTTCTGTTTGTAACGTATGAGTGTGTGAGAAGTTTGTAGATGAGGACAGACGACTTACGAAGTCCGCCAAATGGACGTGGCCGTCGGAATCGAGCAGGACATTGTCCGGCTTAATGTCCCTGTGCACAATGCCTTGTTGGTGAATATAACGCACAGCGCAACCAAGCTCTGCTATCCAAAAGCGAACAGCCTCCTCTGTAAAAGTCTTTCTTGAAATATGAAAGCGCAGGTCGCCACCGTTCATTAGGTCAACCACAATATATCTGTTGCCAATTAGCTTGCCAGCATTCTAGAATCCATGTCGACCCAACATACAGATACTCGATATCTTGAAAACTATATCGCAAGTTGCAGAGGAACGGATGGTTAAGGTGCTCGAGCATGCGACGTTCTCGGATGATGTTGCGAACGCTCTCGGACCGTACGACTGTGACACAGCGTTAGCATCGAGTGCGGCAAGCTGCTCGAGGCAGACACATGGACGGGGGGCAGCCAGAGCGCACCTTCATCTTTTCTGATGTATTTGAGGGCAAAGGTGAGCCCCGTGTCCTTGCGCTCGACGATGCGCACCTTACCGAAGGCGCCTTTGCCCACGACACGCAGCAGACGAAAGTGGTTGAGGTTCACTGGGAGGGAGGAATCGAGTTAGCAGATGGGACGCAGGTGCCGGATTGAGAGATTCTTGACGGGATCGGACGTTGCTAATGTGTGGGGACAAGGCGACGATTACTGTGAGACGGCGAGGTGGGAGGTAGAGGGGATGGAATACGCACCTTGGTCAGTGAAGACAACTGGCTTGCCGTTGCTCTGACCCATTGCGAAGTACAATGGCGGATGGCCTCGCAAATGAAAGAATGACGCCCGTTAAGAATGCATCCAGAGATAGACGGGAGGATAAGGATGGCGATGGGAATGGCGGGCGGGCCGGCGACGGGGGCGGCGGGGGGGAACA
>JAQGEP010000088.1:0-74022 GCA_028476805.1 Acrocalymma vagum
TATTCTATATTAATATTTTTAAAAGTTTATTATAGTTTTTTCTTAAAGTATTTATAGTTTTAAAAGATAAGATTAATTTTATATTTTTAGTCTTTTAGTATTCTAGTATAGTAGTCTACTAGGTATTTTTTAAACTAATCTATTACTCTTTTTATAAAGAATATTATAATATATTAGATTTTCTATTTCTCTTTTTCTAAATATTTACTATTTAAGTTAAGATAGAGTATTACTAAGGCTAGAAAGCTCTATAGCTTACTTCTAGTTCTATTAAATTTCTTAAGTTTTAAGAGTTTTAATAGTTTATATTATAGTTTTTACTCTATCTTTTTAATTTATTTCTTTATTTCTTTATTAGTACTATCCCCTTTATCTCTTAGAAGGGCTTATATTTAAACTATTAACTTATTATAGGCTTCTTTCTATTATCTACTTCGTTCTTCTAGTATATTAAGGCTATTCTTTATCTTAATCTAGCTAGTCTAGTTAGAAGAGCCTTTAGCTACTAGAGTAAGGATAGGAATAGGATAGTTTAGGGGCGCTATTATTAGTTAGTATAACTTAGTACGTACCTAGGTTAGTTCTTAAAATATAATTATTAAAGTATAATAGAACTACTTAGAGATAGTCTTAAAGGGGTTTAGTAAGAAATAAGGTATAGGTAGTAGTAGGAGAATTACGTAAAGTAAACGTTAATTAGGTACTAGAGAGTAGCTATAAGGGGCGTTACGTAGTAAGCTTTAATAGAATAGGATATAGGAGGTCTAAATTATAAATTAATAATATCTTTCTAGTAAAGACTTTCTACGTGTTTATATATTTAAGCTCCTAAGGTAGATTCGTAGATTCGTAGATTTACGGGACGAATTTACGAATCGCGAATCCTGTTACGTGATCCCTAATTACGTGTCTAGGTTATAGTCCTTAGGGTCCTCGTATACCCTATTAAGCCACTCGATCTCCCATTCGTCCAAGGCATAAAGATGAGCGTCCCGGGACCCTCGTCTCCTATGATAAGAGGTAAACCTGTTTGGTCTGACCATAACAGATACCTTTATCTATACCTATTAATTATACCCTTCTTAAGCTTATAAGAAACTAATTCTTATATATATCTTTTAGCCTCTAACTACGCCTTCTTTCTATTAATTCTTCTTCTTAAACTAAGCTTAAATCTAAGTTATATAAGAGTTAATTTCTTAATATATATCTCCTTAGCTTAAAAAACTATAAGGATCTTTTTATTATTTAATCTAATCTTAAAGAATAAAATCTAAATTTAGAGTTTTATAAGTTCTTTAATAGTAGGATGTATATAATAAATTATATAAATATTAACCTTAACTTCTTACTTCTTAAGAAGATATTAAGCTATTTAATCGTACGTAAGGACTTCTTTAAAAGTTATATAAGCTTAGTTTTAAACTAATTAAGATTAATCTCTAGTCGCCTATAAGGCCCTATAATTATCTATAAGTAATTATATAGTAAATAAATAATACTATTTTACGTACTAGTTATCTTCAAGAGCTCGTATTAGTATTTTACGCTATTAAATAATGTGTATTGTATATTCTACATGTGTGAGATGGTGGGGTTCGGTTAAATTTTATTTTTGTCCCTTCATCTCACTATCGTCCCCAGTAATACACTAAACCACAGTCGCTTACAAAACCGGTTTCCCTTCCCAGCACGCTGCGAGATTTTCTCCGCGCCATTCTTAGCAGCCGCCGTACCAAAACAAAGCTAAGCGGTAAACAAGGGTGGTACTTATGACTTTATCGTAGCGATCTCATGAGCTGCGCCACATGTACCTCTACTCTCCCATAACCTATATAATTCGAAACATCCACAAGAGTATGGCCGGAGCGGGTCGGCCACCCTCCCTGCCTGTGGTGGCGATATCCACTACGAAGTTCCTTTTGTTACTGTTTGCTATTGCTTGTAAGCATGCTTACGGAGCAACGCCGCTCTGCATTTGCACAACCTTCGGTGCTGCTGCTTTAAGGGAGGGAAATTATGATGGAGTTTAAATGATGCAAATTCGAACTGATTATATTGAAAGTACGTAGATCTACTCTATAAATTAGTATATTAATCGGTGTATTTATCTCTGGTGGCGCTGGTAAGGGCCCCCGGCTGCCCACTTTGGTCGGATACCACAGGAGACTGTGACTCGAGACACGTTGCATGGTATGGGAAGCGAGCTCTAATTGCGTAGAAAGATATCTCTCTCTTCATAGGACGGTTGAGTATTAGTTGGTAATGCCATAGTAGTTTTGATATAACGCGTCGCAAAATTTAGTGGGGTGCGCGACCCGCTTCTGAACTACGTTATAGAACAAAGGAATTGAAGTAGTAACTTTATTGGAACTATACTACGATGAGTCTAAGGAGTGAAGGAGTGTTAAAAGTATATAGAGTAACTTGTTGAAAGTTGGACTCTGAGAGCAAAGTGTTGGTGCATTGTAGATGCTGACTCAGTAGAACGACTGGTCAGAATGCGACTATCGTCCAGTCTTCGTGGCCCCAGCCTAACAAGCAACCGCTGTGAGCAATATCTGCGCTTTAATTGGTAACTGATTTAGCACTGGTTGCGGAATGACCAGATGTGGTTATCCAGGAAGTTTGGAACTGTAAATGCGTCGCCACGCTGTTGCCAGTTACTTCCTTGACAGTCCCGCTGTCTGGCCTTAATGTGAGTATGCTTCATGGAAATATGTACGGTTAACTTACTGGAAAAAGGTGGTACATCCGGGGCCACCCCGTACAGAGCTTGCTTGGTCACCTGCGCCGTTGAGATTCCCTAGACTTTGTCAATAACTGAACCTCTGTTTGTGAGTAAAAGTTACGCATACAGCAGGCCGCATCGTTGTTCCGGTTCTCGGAATGGGCCGCTCCACCGAAGTTGACATCATCATACAAGGTGAAGGATCTGGCTGAAACCACTGATGTAAGCAGGGTAGCGACGAAGACGGTGAGCTGCATGATGGGCAGAGGAATTGCTGAGATTATAAGGAACGAGGAACAAGAATTGAGGAATGAGAGTCTGATTTTGAAGAAAGGTAAGCTGAGTTGGTGGTGAAGATGCTGGTGCTAAAAAGAAAAGGAATTTAGATGTAGTAGATGTATAGGTATTTATACTCTGAATAGGTCCTCATAAGTTAGAGCAGATGTACTTAACCTAAGCTTCATCATTATATCGGCCCCCAACTCTCTGCTCCATGCCACCGAACTTTTCTTACACGAGTAAATGCGCCTACGAACGGGCGACACGAACGCAGGAATCAACGGAACAGCTACATCTCCGCTTAACCCTAACAGGATGCAATGCAGAGGGATAAGGCAAATGAAGAGGGTAAAAAGACCGGAGTAAGGCATTCATGCGGCTTATATTGGCTTACACTAGCACAAAGGCCGCACTTCGAAGTATTGTTAAATTAAGTAAAGCGAAGAAATTTGTTTTATTCGCCCCGCGCGTACGTTCTGTAGATACAAGGCACCTTAGAAGTATCTTGAATTTAGGTGCGAGCAGTAACCCTAATATTTTATAGTCTAATGCTCAGGCATAACGTAAGCACAGGAAGTTGTAGCTCGCCAGTATATGAACCGTCTCTCCGACTGAATAGCGAATTAGCGCAGTTCCTTCATTACTGACGGTGATAGACCGTGGCATAATTCGATAAGGCGTATTCGAATAGTTATTAGCGGGGCTGGTTAGGCTTCAGACCGTATGACAAGGAAATTGTATTACGCTGACCACATAGTACAGGGCGTTTCATTAGACGGACATTGGAAACTTGTGGCCCTTTTGGGGAGGGGATATAATTCCAGCAGCAGAGTCTGCCCGAGGATGCCGCTTATATTGATGTTCATTAGTCTATCCTCATCAATCATCGTCATCCCTGAAAGCTCCAAGACCAGTTCCTTGTGGAAGTGAAGCAAGGCGTCTCATACCAAGCGGCAGGTTGCACACCCTCCAGCTGAATTACGCCATGCTGGCATGGGAACATCCAGCGCGAAGGTTTGCAATCGCTCTGGGCCAGGCCAATTAGTTTCATCAGGCAATTTGTTTGTGGTTACATCCACCTGAAGATAGCTGCATATGCTACAGAGCGCCATATTTGCAGCAAACCCCCTGGGGACTGGAGTAAACCTTCACGACTATCTATGGTAGCGATATTATTATTGGTAACCAGCACCAGGATCCCGTATTAAGCCACAGCATAGTACGCACGTGTATTGGTAGAATTGACGCCCAGAATGCGTTTGCCTTTGAGGGACTGGTGAGGGTGTTGGCCACGACACAAACGTAAATTGGGCTGACTTTGCCCCACTCCGGTCACCGCCTGGGTTTAGGTAAGCCTTGTATCTCTTGACGAGGAGATGCGCCGTGCGGAAGAGAACGATGAGACCATGAAATTGCCTTCAGTTGAAAACTGGGCTTCCTTAATAAAAAAAAGGTATGTATGTTTCATATGGCTGGTCGAATATTTGCGGACGTTGTAGGCTTATACCCCAAGGAGTATGCGGGCCTAGGGTTTTCCCTCTTTTACATGCATAACAGGAAATTGTTGATAAGCTTCGATCATGCCGCCTTTAACACAAGTTTCCCTCATATATTCAAGACAATTGAATCTACTTTTGCTGCCACGGACTTGATACTGTCTTCACTCGATCGCCTTGAAGCTTTGTCAACCCATCCCAAGACGTCACACTAGAGAAATACCCCCTTTCAATAATTTTCCAATATTATTTATACATTTGCCGTATTGGAGCCTTACGTTGATGTCTTGCTCAGTAATGGACATGTCGCGGCCATCGTTTTGCTACACAAGCCAAGGACGCACCAACGCTGACACAAGATCTTTGCGCGCTGATACGTCATTTTCGACACTCCTCCATTCGTCTTCAATATTGTTCAACCATGATCAGACCTACACCCGAAGCTTTTCACTACTTAGGCAAGCTGCCTCCAGAAATTCGGCATCTATGATGAGCTTCCGAGGTTTTCTCGACTAAAAGATGATAATAGCTTCTACTTCACCTAGTATATAACGTCCTTTACCTTATCAACAAATACCCTTTCATCCCCAAGATCTGACCTAAGCCTCTTAGTCTCAACATACTGTTCCTACTAATAGCTGCTATCAATCCATGAGTAACCATCTGGCCATATTGTCTTCTTGGTAACAGCAGTGTTAATCGAAGACAGATATTTCCTCTTCGAGGTATCAGACCCTGCGCCAGTGTTCGAATACTCGTAGTAATGCCTGCAGTGACTAATCAGCGCTGCGCTAGTGGGAATCCATCAAAGAAAAAATATTGCTTACGGCGTAGCTCCCTCGGACATTGGAGCCCAGCCGTCTGGATGAACAACGGCAGTCAGTGTAGAGTATTGGTAGATGACACGGGATTGTTGCCTCCATGGGCGCCCAAGGAACACCTTGTTAGTCACATCTACACCCACCTTGTTCGTAACCTATAACAGCATCAGTATCTATACTTGCGGATCGGGATTACCAGTAGTGGCTTACCGTGCTATGATCGATCACGTACCATGCCGTGTCGTTGTCATAGGTCCTGGAAGTGGCAGTGATATAGCCACCTCCACTAGAAGCAAATGTGCATTCACCAAACCACGCGTTGGCGTTGCCGAATGCATAGTCCACGGCTCCTGGACAACTTTAGTGGAAAAAGCAATTAAGCGCAAAGACCAATCACATACCCTCGATGTAGCAGTTGGAATAGTATTGGTCGCCAGATTTGGCATACAAGGTATCTTGATAGCTCTTAAACGAGCAGCCATAGAAGCCAAGTCTCATTCCATTAGCAGTAAGCGCAACAGCCTTCATCACATCAGCAGCACTACCTCAGTTTGCTCAGATGGGAAATCATACCTGACCAGCCGTGCCGTAAGTATTCTCGACATTGATATTATACACTTTGACATCGCTACTAGCGATATTGATCGTCGAGCTCGCATCAAGTGATCCTGCATCGTAAGAGCCAAGCTTGTTTGTGAAGGTGACTACATTGTTCTTGTAGTTCGCCGTTCTAGTGCGTGTAATGGTTAATTCTGAGTGTATCGACTACCACAGGGAAACGCACTCAGTAGTGTATCCGTAAATAGTGAGCGGCCCTTTGTTCTTAATATACGTTACTCCTCCAGAATAGGTACCACTGTACACAAAAATGCAGCGATTCGTTGTGCTTGAAGTTATTTTATCCACGGCAGCTTGTAGGGTTGAGTACTCCCCATTCCCAGCCCCACTGCTTCGTACAACTAAGCATCCGCTAGGTGGACTGGTTCGGGACGCTGCAGAGACTAGCCCAATGAATACAACAACAGCATTAAACAAAATTGCCCTGAACAACATATTGGCGGCTTGAGCGCAATGAAGCTTGAGTTTTTGTAACGCTTGGTTTACATGCTAACTATGTTTATATACCCACACGGTTGTAGTCGAATTTACATTCGTCCAGGAATTTTTGTAGTTCATTATCATCATTCTTGGCGGCTCTATTGGTGGGTTAATGGAGAGAATAGTATGCAATCATCCCGAAAGTTGAAGCGACGCTAGCAAGGGACAACCCGAGCGCTCCTCTCCTAGATTAGTATAACTCTAACAATCAGGTCCGAGATGTGTAAGTTCCACCGGTCTAATGAGTCTTCATTAGCCGTTATTTAACAGAAACCTTTTCTACCGGCTAAATTTGCCCACGTCGTGTGTTCAACACGGAAAGTAGACCAACGGTTCGAGTGAAATCATCAGCCCCGTATTATCATGTGAGTTCGATACACATGCTATGCTTGGTGGAGAATTGCTACTATCTCATCGGAGTGGCGCGGATAGGAGCGTGAATTCATCCAGTGAGCTAGAATGTTGAAGCTATGCTTTAGTTTGAACTGCGTTAATTCAGCTGTAAATATAGAGAAGGAGAACGAAAGTAACTTCTAGGAACCACTATTCACAAAAATTGGTTGTCAGCATGTTGCTATTTACACAACTTCTTTTCCACTGTCTTTGCGCTTCGGCCACCCTTGCACATCTACCAGATCGAACACTACAGAAGCGCGCATCATGCACCCCAACATCAGCAGCTTCATCATCGATTGACGATGTTCCTGCTATTCAGGCCGCGGTCGCGCAGTGCGGCAATGGAGGCACCATTGTACTGCCTGCAGGTGTCCAATACACGATCGGCTCTCCCCTAGACTTTAAGGGATGCGTCAACTGCGACATCCAGATTGAAGGCACTCTTAAAGCGACAAACGACATTCAATACTGGCATGGCAAAGATGCATATGTGAGAGTTTCGGGTATAAAGGGAGGCAAAGTGCGCAGTCTGACTGGCACGGGAGTTATCGACGGCAACGGCAAGTCGTAATCCACCGTGATTCTCTTTATGGCTTATCATTAACACCTCCCTCAATACAGGTCAAGCTGCGTGGGACTATTTCTCCACAAATAGTAGCCTCAAGCGCCCAGGACTCTTCTCGGTCCGAGACGATTCCAGCGACATCACCGTCTCGGGTATTCACTTCAAGAACCCATCCGGCATTTTCATTTATGCCGGCAAAGGCAGCACGCGACTCAATTTCAACAACCTGTATCTCACTGCGGTCAGCAAGTCGGGCATAGCGCCCAAGAATACGGATGGCTTCGACGTTTGGGACGCATCCCATGTTACTATCACTGACACTAACATCCAGAACCAAGATGACTGCATTGCCTTCAAAGCAGGGTGCAACTATGTGACAGTCAAAAATGTCAAGTGCATTGGATCGCATGGTCTTTCGGTGGGTTCGCTCGGGAAAGAAGTCGGCTCCTACCATGTTGTTCAAAACGTCTTTGTGGATGGTGCGCAAATGATCAATTCAACGAAAGCAGTTGGCATCAAGACCTACCCCGGTGGTCCAAACCATGGCTCTTCATTGGTGTCCAATGTTACATGGAAAGGTATCAATGTCCAGAATTGCGAGTATGCGGCTCAGATTGGCGGTTGTTATAACGAATCTGAGGAATACTGCGACACATATCCTGCTGCATCCGAGTTTCGGGACATTAAGCTTTATGACTTTACAGGAACTACAGCCACAAAGCGGAAAGAGGACATTGCTGAGGTGTTCTGTCCTCATGGCGGGTGCAAAGTCGAGTTTCAAAATTTCAAGGTAAAGGCTGCGTCTGGCGATGGAAAGGTTTATTGCACTGGGCCAGAGGGGGCAATCACTGGAGTGACATGTAATACCCCTAAATAATGTGACCTAACGTCAGTCACTCTTATGAATCACCCTCCTTATCATGTAATCATGTCACATAACCAATAAGGAATATCTACCTTGCTCACGTATCCAGTGGATATCTTTGTACGTAGTGTTTCATAATAATGTTATCATTAGTCAATCGTCAAAACCACAGTCATTAATTATTCCCTCCACAAACTACGTACCAACTTCCCATCCAGCGCGACGGTAGAGGATCATAACCTAGACACGTGAGAAGGATTACGTGACTGTATTCGTTAATTCGTTAGATGTATCCTCTGAATCTAGTTATACACTTAAAAATATAAACCCGTGGATAATTATAGATAGGTTCTTATCGTAAATTTATAATATAGTCCTCCTATATCATGTTTTAATAAAGCTTATTACGTGAAGTCTTTAGCAACCCACTCTTCTACTAGTCCTCAATTAACATCCACCTACATGTGGCTGAACTACCCCTTCCTAGTCACCTCATCTCTCACAAACCCCTTCGGGCCAACCTTCACGGAAGGCAATCCCCGTTACACTCGCCTTGAACTTTCCTTTTTGAGCAACTGTGGATGACTGTATCTCCTAGCCAGAGCCTGCATTTGGGCCATCAAGTAAGGTGTATTTTGGCCTAGCTCACTCGCTGAAAAAAAATGTTATAGTTATGGGCTTGATCAAGAAAAGTATTAAATAGATTACCGAAGCTAAGCAAGTTCAATTGTCTCCCATTGAGAACATCCCATCGCCTCCCCGTCCATAATGCCGTCCACGTATGCCTCGCCAACAATACAATATTGCCTACTGTGTTGATGTCGAAGAATGAATGGAACTTGTACACCTCTAATCAATACAATCAGATCACCCTGGTTAACCTGCTCAGTACAAAGAACCAAATTACCTTTTGTGCTAATGCACGGAAGTCTTCCCAAGCTCTTCCCAATAATCTCTGACCCAAATCCTAGATTCGCCATGCCTTCATAAACAGCCATGTTTTGAGTGCCCTTCCCTTGTAAAAATTCGTGGAGGGAAGATTTTATAGGACCCTCTCTGATAGCGTTAAATCCATTTCGAAGCAGGGAAACAGCATCAGGAAAGCGCTCGTCTCTAACCCTTGTTAGCTGCATATCAGGCCCGAACCCCACACCCCCAATCGAAGTTCTAGCTGCTGCACGTATCCGATCTCCAAAGTCACTGTATCCTCTTTCGCCGAGGTACGTAAGTCGTATAATTTCCATTAGCCATTCAACTGGCCATGAAAACGTCTCCGAAAGAGGTACTTCAAAGCTAGACAATCGACCTGGAAATGACCCAACTGTAAGTATTCTGCCGTATATGTGACATCGTATTGAGATTCTCTTGATAATTCCATTCTCTCTTATAGCTGTGATACCAGAGTGTAGTGGTTCCGCTCCAGATGCCTTGAACTGCGGACAGATGGTAATGTGGTCGTTTTCCACATCTTGCAATTTGTGTGTCAGGGAATGAGACCAGTCCGGCACCCAGGATGGTAAAGATGATGAACCCTTTGAGATCTCGCAAAATGACAGAAGCGATAGATGACCTTGCTCTAGTAGGGCTGCCATGGTTGTTGTGTATGTTTCTTCTTTGGACTTGTTGTAGTCAGGAAACACACCCGCTTGAAACAATTCCTCGCTATCTGCAGCTAAACCCAATAACGCATATATTTTGTCTCGCGGATCAGTTGAGTCTAGATGGTGCGGACCGTGGCGTTGAAGATTCTTACTCCCTACACATGTTAAGCGGAGCAGGGCTGCTAACGGGAATCTCTCGAATTTATACAGTCGCCTAGAAGATAGCATGACAAGAGGCCTATGGTGAAATTCCGCCATAAGGATCTTCCCCTGGTGACGCACCGCCCCAATCGGGTCTTTACGAAATTGACATGTAAGGGAATGCCATAAAGCGTAATATGCGTTGAGGAATGCGCTGCATCGCTGTCGGGTGATCTGTTTGGTTCCGCAGAGAATTTCAGCATTTTCTGGAAGAGTGATTTCTTGGAGAACCCATATCCGACCCCACCATGGCCTTGTAAAAAATCTTTGTATTCCGTCCAGTGGTAGCAAGCTTGCCTGATTGGGTGTGCCACGGAGGGAATCGAACAAAGCTTGCAACGCCTTCAAGCTCACCGTGATTTTCCCACTAGGCATTTCTATTCGAATGTTCGATCGATTTTGAGCGTATGTTGTTGCAGGTGCGGACGCCATCTTGCGCCAAATTTCTCGAAATGGGTCCACTCCTATGTCCATGCCACAAGCCTCGGCCTCCTTTCCAACAGCGTTCAAATAATCCATAATCGAATCACTATTTTCATCTGCTGGGCCAAGCCATACAATGGTCTTGCATGCTTTTCGGTATATATCTGCCATTCGACGGACCTGACAACTTTTTTCTTGATTGTCTGATTGATTGATGCAAACGGCGTCTATCCAAAAGTACAGAGGTCGTGAAAGACTCTTTCCAGGAAAAGTCTGTCTGGTCAAGGCCACTCGACTCCGCCGTAGCTGCCAAAGAGCTTCCTTCAGATTTCGCGTGATGTTCAAGAGCTTGCCATCGCAAAGAACGGAGACAGTGTTTTTGGGATCGCCCCATGTGTACGACAGAGCGATGTAATTGGGGGTGGCATCTAAGGAGCACTCATGAAGGTCGAATTGGATGGTTTCCTCTTTACGTCCATATTTGAGGTCGAGAAGACGAATGCGTTCAGATCGCAGGCTATTTGAGTAAGTGAATTGCGCTCTAGTGTATGTTAGCGCCCGGTCACATCGTTCTACCATAATCATATTAAAATGTGGTAAGAATTGAGGCTGCATAGAGGAGTGCTATGTAGTAGTACCTGTTCATCACAAACTCCCCTGGTAGAACCTTATGTTGGTATAAATTTGCCATCATATAATATATGGATTTATTTTTGATAAACTAGGAAGGTATTGAGGTAGACAGAACTAAGTATTAGGGCAAGAAGAAACGGTTGATAGTCATAAACTACAGCTACGCTCAAGGCTCTCTGTGTTTCTTGTTCTTTTATCCCTCCCGGTACGATCATGTTGTACGACATAGTCTGTTGTGTTCGATTTGGAGCACAAATAGAATTTTGCCACGTGTTTTCAATAAGATAGCCGCCCTTATGGCTGCTCACCGGTCAATTGTTGCCTAGCACCTGTGTTGGATACGGATTGTCTTCTTTTGCTTCAGCTTCTTTCAAGAGCTGTGAGAGAATACTGACTTTATGGTTAATTAAACTTGTAAAAGTGGGTCGAAGATATTGCGGTAGACTGTTTACTGTATTTTGCTACTTGCGATGCATCAAAGGTAGTAAGTTAGATTGAGTATGCGCAGGCTTTTGACCCGTCGACTGAGCTGCACCCTGGCCCTTGCCGGGAACTTCAGCGAATGTACTGGACTCCCCAGCAGCCACAACGCAACCCCACCAAAAAGTGCTAGAACTTGACATCTGCATCAATCAACAGGCTTCCTCTACCTTCCGTGAAAACGGATCAATCTCCTCAAAGGCTATGGAAGCAGCAATCGGCAAAACAAACTTTCATTTCTCAAGAAATATTGAAATACCTATCAACCGCCAGAAAATGACGTAGCCATATCGGCATTCTATGGTCAAACTAAAATTATTGAATCCATGTTTACTAACAGCTTTGGTATCGAGGAAGGCCGTTTTGGTTACACCCCACCCCTCTCTCAATACCACTCTCCCTCGAAACGCCACACTGATGGAACATGAGCCTTGTGTGAGGCTTCTCCTCAAACGAGGTACTGATTGATGTGAATACCACTGGAGCTTTCGGCGATGCCCTCTAGGCAGCTAAGATGAAAGGTCATCTTTCGATGATCAATCTTATCCTACAGAATAAAGCCGATATTCATAATAAAGGGAATTACTACGGCAATGATCTCCAGGCAGCAGCGCACCGTAGGCATCTCGATGTTATAGAAAATTTAATCAACGCAAGCACTAGAATTTAGATAGTAGGGCGTTCCAAGGACGCTTCTCATGCCGCTCCCGAAGCCGGGCATAAGAACATTATTAGTCTCTTTATTAAGAAAGGATACCGATTTCCACCAAGACATGAAGATCTAATGCGGGGCACGGTTCCACCATTATACAGGAGTTTACTACGAGAAGCGTCACCTACTCGTTTCACATATCACTCGCCTTGTAGAGTGGACAGACTGAAGTTTACTAGTAGCTTACCAGAGATTCTCCTCTCAAGTTTTCGGGATGCTTTTAAGGAAGCAAAGAGTACGAACTCGAAGGATCTAATAGAACACCGTGTGAAGCACCCATCAATGGCACGACTTGCAAATATGGGAGATGTCCACGTCATGGTAACAGCGGCGCGCTAGGGTTGGGACGTTGTTCACCGAATGATTGAGGGTGAGACACAAATGCATATGGAATTAAATGGCATTGGAAATGCGTTTGAAGTTTCCTGTGTGAACCGTCACCTTGGTTTTGTCGAGACTATTATAAGTCTTGCTGGTGATTTTCAACCGTGTATTGGTCGCTGTTTGGAGCGCGCAGCCTAGCACGGTCATATTGCCTGCTCGATGCTATTGTTCAATCCGAGGAAGCACTATCGTGGGCTGTTTGCTTGGATCTTTCCATATTGGCCTGATAATGGTCATGATATAGCCACAGGGAGTTCCGATCACAAGCACAATTCACACGTAGACCTATGATCTTAGTTAGTAAATTAATATTTACAATATATACGTCAAACTGTCCTTCATGGGCTAGTGCTGTCTTCTAGTCACTCTATCTGCTTGCCGTGCAGTCAAGCTTGACAGTTTACAGTGGCCATTCCAACTGGCAGAGAAGATGGAAACACTAAAGAGCATTGCTCTCAAAGAAGCCGCCACATCAAATAGTCTACATTTTTTAAGCCACCTGCTTGCTAGTTGTACCACCACTATAGCGCATGAGGCACTTTTTCAGGCACTGAAGGGCGCTGCAATGCGCGGCGCAAAATCATATATTATGCAGATTAAGGAACAGAACAACAAAAACACGCTCCAGGCCCTAGATAACAGCGAAGCTTTCATTAAAGCAGGTTTAGGGAATCATTTGCAACTTGTGAGGTATTTTTTCGACCAGTGTCCGGAAGCATGCAGTCCCCAGTGGCTTGATCGTCTCTTTGTAGAAGCTGCAAAAAAAGATTCTTTCCAGGTCCTGGAGCTTTTTGTGCAAGAAATCCGTCGATATGATTCCTATCAGTCATTCCTTGGTAAAGCCTTAATTAACGCAAGCACTACAAGCCACCACTTTCTGCAGCAATTACAGCTTCACATCTTGAAGTCATTCGAATATTAATTAGACACGGAGCGGATATTCAACGCCCTGAGCCACTATGGGATGCGGTTGACGAGGACAGGTTAGACAACGCAAAACTCCTTGTAGAATCTGGGGCCGATATCCGCCATGCAAGTTTACAGTGGGATGCTGGAACTTGTGACTTCGTAGAGAAAAGCCTTCATCCTCTTTCAAGTGAGGGAGGATAAGTGCCTTGGTATTGCTGCGATGATTTGTTTCGAAGTATATGTTGTTTTGAAGCAGCAAAGATCACCAAAACTTGCTTAGCTTAGTCGGTCCAAGATCTGAGGCTAGGGTTAATGCCTTTTGTCGCGCGTTTAATAAGTCGATTTGAGGAATGCTTCATTATGCAGTTTCTTCGGTCTTGATTCAAGATCATATAGTTCAGTTCTAATGTACGGTCGAATGTACATATGTTTTTCTGTCCTTTTGCCGAGCTGAACTGCGAGGACATATTAATCCGAGTGTTTACTACCCTTATGAACAATGAACTGTTGTGTAATGTGTAATTAAGGCTTTGAATACACTAGAATAATTTCGTTTCCCCTATACGATGGAGACAAGCTCCAGAACTGCAGAAACCTTCAACAAAAGTAAAGAGATCACTGCACCCTTCAACCTTCCATGACATAACACTGCCCGCTAAATCATCTATGCATTGACCGCAGTCCTCCTGTTTCTGCACCTTGTTTCCTGTGTAGCCATCTTCTTGGTAGTCTCAAGCAGCAAGTATCTGCACTTTGTGCATTCAAGTCTTCTCTGACATCATAGGGTTATAGGTTTGAAATCCCTCTGGGAATGTACCCCCCAGCCCACCAAGGAAAGCCTCAAGACCCGTCTGCTGTCCTGCGGCGGCGATGATATTTCCGCATTGTGCGTTCTGTGTTAGTTGTATACTGTTGTTTTCCACCAGAAAGTCATGACTGAGCATGTAGCTCAACGCTGGGTTTTCGTTATAGGCAAGCTTGCTCTCCTACTCAGATGGAGTTCAGATATGCAACACCCATGGGGTACTAATTGGGCTAGGTGGCTTTTGGAATCCGGATACAGCTTCGGTATGATCTGGCGCGTCCGCCGTCTGGCATGACTCGGCGTCAGCGCAAACTTTGCGAGATCCTAAGGACAAAGTCACACATGCTTGACCTTTCAGACAGTTGTCAAACAACTCTCAGGACTCACCATTGGGATCGAGAAAGGAGGATGAGTACTGAACACAGAAGCCAGTACCTCCCCAGTCGCTCGTACATGTACATGTTTGAGCGTTGGGGCCATACCGCAGCTGAGGAATGCATCGGATTCACCCGCAAATCGACACGAGGATCCAACGCAAAGGCCACTATCACATTTACCACTTGTGCACTAAACCTTCTTATTAGCTGAGTTCATGACAGAGTTAGGGATTCCCTTAAGTCAAACACTTACTACATGACCGCAAGTACCGTAGTTCAGAGGATCCGACAGTCATAGAAAGATTGCATCATCGCAGGCCTTCGGATATAGTATAGACGTAGATTTCCCCAATTTAAGAGTTCAGAGTTAGTGCTGAGCCAAGAAAGGGTGGACATCCTCTCTGTTTGAGCATATCAACCATCGTTGCGTTCACCGCCATATGGCTCAATAGCACGTGACATTTACCTTTATAGAAAAACAAATGAGTAATAACTCTTATTACTTAAGGCACTGGCATATCTACTCTCAAATTCCGAGGTCAGACTGTAGAGGATCTTACACAATTATATTAGAACGCGAAAGCCGTCTTCTAAACCTATAAAACCTGGTGTTAAAAGAGGAGGCACGTGATCGGGTGCCACGTCAGAACGGTGTGGGACTCACCGACTCGCGCAGTTGGCTGAAACACAACATGGGCAATAATAGATGATAGAATTTCTTGCAGATAATGCAGCCTTGTTTCTCAAATGAACCCTTCTTACATTCTCTAATTACAGTCACTTCTGAGGTACCTACCTACCATAGGAAAAAATGAGTTCCGATATATTCTCAAGAATAGCTGGAAAAAAGACCATCAAGAAGGTCGCCCAAGTCGCCGTGGAAAACATTCCAATTGTCAGGACCGTCCAGGCCGGACAAGCGTTTCTCAAAGTAGGGGAAGCTATTCACAATGTGGACGGGGCGGCCGCCAATTTGAACGACTTCATTCCAAAAGCGTCCAACGCGATAGATCGCGTCGACAAATTCATCCCCTCCATGCAAGTGATAGGCCAATCATTCTGCGACAGTGTCAAAATCTTCAATACTTTCAATATCATCGCGACATCAGCCGGCATCGCCGCAAATCTGGTTCTGACCTACCAGGGAGTCCAAGCCCTCCAACTCATCGCCGCCAGGCTCAAGGACATATCAACGAGTCTTGCGGCCCAAACCGCCCTCATAGCGCAGAGGGATTTCCCACAGTATGTATACGACATGATCCGAGAGCGCGTTGGCCAGACCTCGGATGACCCGGATTGCAATCACTGGTTCTTTCTTTTCCACCCAGACAACGACTGGTATCCCAAATTCTACCGCCTACTCGAGGCTGAACCACTCGGTCCTGCATTTTGTGGCTACACGAACCAGATTGATACTGTGTTCAGCTTTATGTTAGCAGCAAGGCGGCGTATCGACAAGGACGAACAGCGAGCTAGAGACCGAGGCCGACCGGTCCGCCCTGTAAGGCTACATCTATTGATCCCGGCGTATCAAACCATCCTCATCACTGATGCGCTTAAAATCCCGGAAGAACTCGGTGACTTCGTTATCGAGGGTCGAATCCACAGTAATAACGAATTCGTCTGGCTCAACTTGCCGGCGGAACAGAGCAGATATGTCGTGGGCATTGGTCGGTGGGTTCCTCCGACTCCGGGGTGGTGGGAGTCGACCATGTCGATGTTTGGCCTAGTAGGGAATCCGCCTACGTCTATGAAACCCAGAGTTCTAGGGATTGAAGGAGTTGAAAAGCAACCACCGGAAGATGATGATGAGCAAGAGGACAAGGTATCCGAACCCGGTCACGACAAACAGCAAGGTGAAAGTAACCGGCAAAATGCCACACCATTACACAACCGTAGCCGGCGACGGCACAAACGACGTGATCGAGAGAATCATAACGAAGTTAAATGATACTGCCGTAAAAGCGTGTCTCAGAGCAAGCCTGATCGCGAGTAATAGCTATAAACGCCAAGTCTGATCACACTTTCAACATCATAAGGGCAGCACCCAGATTAGCACCAATGTGGAAACGCAATGGTTCAATGAGTGCAATGTATCGTACCTTTCTCAGCTGTCTCCTCAATCAATTCAGCATCTGTAAATGCAAGAAATCCGGTCTATAATCTAGGAAAGAAGGGTCTGGGCCACGCAAGGATTGCAAGCATGGCGTTCTGAAATTTCGACAAAGGCGGTTTTCCGATGTCTCCGAAGAGTTTGGGGCCTTTGTACTGTACTTTGATATGTTTGCCGAATTCCGGTGAACATTGGAAGGAGAGTTGAATCTTATAGAGATTTATCAGCCATTATCCTCAAGGATGGGAATGGTTGGGATGTATACGGTGGACAATGAGCCATTGTGTCAATTTCGTCCAGCTGTTAGCGAGGAAACGGCCTTATCGGTCGTTTGGCTGAATATTTGCTACATGTATATAAGTAGACTTCTGGCCTATTTTTATTTCTGCATCGCAGCAATAGATCGATGACTCTGATGGAATTAATACTGTTTCTAGGTTGGTTGATTGTAAGCCTTTCGTCTCAGCGTGGTTGTGTCTAATAATGACATGCAAAAGTCTGCTTTCTATTTAAAAGTCAGCTTACAGAAGGATAGACATGTCAGTTTTACAGTACCTTGGGCAGTCACTAGCCACCATTTCACTAAAGCGGCAAATTCTGAGTAGATCACTGTTTACATATGCCCTCGGCGATTGTCCTTGGTGGTATACCCAAATATATACCGACAACGAGGGCTACCCGGCAGTACCCGCTCCAATAAGCATCAACCCCGCCTTTAGGCACCTAAACATGGTATGTGCCCTCACAAACTCCTCACATTTTCTTCTTGACCTCAATTCATCCTCACATTTGTGCTTGCCGTCATTCCTCCTCACTGCTGAAGGCTTATCCGGACCTGAAACATGCAACTCGCAACTGCAGAACGACGGCTTTCCATAACAATGTTAGCCCAAGAGTTGATAGACTACATCACCCAGTATATCACGTCCAGTGATATATTCCAGCTTTCCATGACATGTAGCGCATTGCGTTCTGCTGTTCTCCCCCAGCTGTTCAGGAACATCAGAATGGTCCGGGGAAGGCACTGCGAAGAGGTTTCTGGGCACACCATTCAACGCAAGCAAAAGATGCTATCATCGCGGATTTTGAAGTTGGCTAGTCTTCTCATTGAGAAGCCAGACCTTGCAAAACTGGTCCATTCCATCGACATTGATTTTAAAGCCCGGACGCCCCACAGCGAACATGTAAAGTGGGTGAAGACAGCCATGCCCAAGGGAATCTGCGACGTGGGTTCATTTAGGTCTGATATGGGTAGCGCAGACTCTCAGGAATGGGAAAAGTGGGTACGCATTATCGAAAAACACGGATTAGATGGTGTTATGTTACTCTTGATCTCCATATGCCCAAAGTTGGAGTCTCTAAATTTCAATTTGGAATACTTTAGGGAGAACGATGATTCAGAAGAGGACAGTGTCAATTCGGAGGACACCAGTGCTTTGGGCAGACTACTTCGTGCGTTGGGCATTAATGATCATATTACGGGTGAAGCAAATTACTCTTACGACGAGAACGAAGAAGAAAATGAGGAAGAGGACGAAGAGGACGAAGAGGACGAAGAGGACGAAGAGGACGAAGAAGAGGATGAAGAGGATGAAGAGGACGAAGAGGATGAAGAAGAGGATGAAGAGGAAGACGAAGAAATCCAAGACCAGGACGAAGACAACGAGGATGATAACGAAGGTGCAAACGAAGACGCAAACGAAGATGGAAACGAAGACGGAGCGGAAGACGAGGACAACGAAGACGAAGAAGATTGGGAAGATTACCAAGACGAAGACAACGAAGAAGAAGGGCAGGAGGAGAAGGAAGCTGCCTTGACAGATCTCAAATCAGATATTTTTGGTGAAGCATTATCAAGCCCAGCGGTGCTCCAGACACTCGAAATTCATGATACAACATTACCTCTAGCATATCTTCATCAAATCCTGCGCCATACAAGCAATCTCCAAGTACTCACCTACGCCCACCATATGCACGTGGATGGCAAAGGACTCAACTGTAAAGACCTTCAGTCCGCTCTTAACCAAGTTAAGAACACACTAAAGGAACTTACAATTATATCTCATTTCTTCTCCGAGGATGGGAAAACAAGTCTCAAAAAGTGCAACCGCAGATTCGTGTCCAGTCACTGCACATTCAAAGACTTCCCTGTTCTAAGCTACCTTCACGTAAGCCCAGAAGTTCTGCTAGGCTGGCGTGCTGTTCCACAACCAGACCCAGAGGCTGTCCTGCCACCAGATTTGCAAACATTGTCATGGCGCCCGGACTTTGCCGAGTGCCCAGATACAGGATGCGATGGCGCTAGCATAGAGTGGTGGCTTGACAAATTTATCCGTAGCAGGCGCCATACGGTAAGCACTCCTCACTGGAAGGTCTTCAGAATCTGGAATGTCTCGTTATCGAATTCTGCCTGGGTTGATGATGAAGAGGAGGAATATTTAGGGAGGCTTCTGTGTAGCCGCAAGGCTCAGATCATTAAGCTCGATGTTATTCCTAGCTATATCTAGGGAGGAGGTTCATATTTCGTACTACCGGGTTGCATTTCTTGTTGGCCTGAACCATGTTTCCATAGTTTGAGCCAAGCTAATTATGACTTTTCCAGCTCGGGCAACCGCTGTATAAGAATGAGGGTCCACCGTTTAATGTATCTCTCCTCTCCATTATCGCCTTTCGGAGCACATCTCGCAGTGCGCCGGTTCTCTTTCGTCTGCACGATGAACCCTTCGATAATGGTGAACAAATATTTGGGGAAATATGCACCCTTTGTGAGACCAGTAATCTCATGTTTCCGCAAATCGAAGTTCATTTTTATTTTGGAACGAATGGAACTATTTCTGTGACCCCATTTATCATTTTGTGATTCGACCATCCAACATCAGCGGAGGCTCATCTTTGACTATATAGGTTTTCGCGCAGGAAAGCTTTACACAAGGTGACCCGAAGTTCACAGCCTCAGCTCTGGGTTAGAAAAATTTGACGACTCGTTATCATGTCCGACCAGACGTTTCGTCCGATGATTCCGTGGCTTGGGTGGCTTGCCCTCCCAAGGAATTTGCCCTCTTCACTGTGTTAATATGTCCGATGGTCGGGCATACATCTATGTCCGGCCAATATTCATTGGCCAAACGCTCCCCGCATTAACAGATACTTTAGCAGACAGCAAACCAGCCGAAAACGGCTTATCCCCACGGGGTAATTGTTTGAACTGTCGCGTGGATGGTAGGGGAAGTGCCTTGAAAATACATAAGTACCGTTTTCCATCCCAGTCACAGGCTATGACTTTGGATACTCACCATCTTCGTCTCTTTTCTCGGTCCACACTTCACAACTTCGAGTATCAATTAGGCACGCCAACATTCTGCCGCTTCACACTGGGCAGTCATTATCATGGCAGACATTAAAGACGCAGCCCATACCATTGATATCTCGGCCAACACTCCTGAGTCCAAGGGCGCCGTACACCTCGAGTACCAGCAGTCCGATAAACAACTGTCCACTGAAGGCTACGACAAAAATGGCATTGGCGGAATAATCCGGTCGCCGTACGTTTTCGGCACAGCGCTTTTGGCCTCCTTTGGTGGCTTCTCCTTCGGATATGACCAGGGCGTAATCTCTCTCATCCTTACAATGCCGCAATTCCATCGGCATTTTCCTGAGATTTCACCCGGCCATGCCCGCTATGGATTCAACGCGGGTTTCATGACGGGCATGCTAGAGTTTGGCGCTTTTGTTGGATGCCTCTTCTTCCCTCTGCTTGCGGATCGGTACTCGAGAAAACGAGGGCTAGCTGTGGCAACTAGTTTCTTTTGCATTGGTGCCATCATGCAGACGGTCGCAAAGAACTATGGGACACTTGTTGCAGGACGCACAATTGGCGGAGTTGGAGTGGGAACGCTCGCGATGGGAGCTCCTTTATACATTTCTGAGATTGCTCCACCCAATCTACGAGGCTCTCTTCTTGTGCTCGAGTACATCTCAATCGTGATTGGCGCAATTGTTGCATATTGGATTACCTACGGCACCCGAGCTATCGATGGAGACTGGTCGTTCCGCTTGCCTTTTCTCTTGCAAATGGTTCCAGCTTTGATGGTGGGCTGCGGCATTCAACTTTTCCCGTATTCACCGCGATGGCTGGCAATGCGTCATCGAGACGATGAAAGCCTGGATTCTCTCCAGAAACTCCGACGGCTTCCTGTCACAGATGCCCGTGTTCAACAAGAGTGGAAAGATATCTTGCAAGAAGTGAAGCTCCAGGAACGAGTGCTAGAGAAAGAGCACGGCGCAAATACGAACTCTTTCATCCTTGAGATCAAACAATGGGGCGATCTTTTCAAGCCAAAATTCCTCCGGCGTACGACGATTGCTCTTGCAATTCCATTTTTCCAGCAATTCTCAGGTGATTTCATTGACCCTTTAGTTTATCCTCTATAGTGGTTCTAATCAGTGACAGGGATCAACGCATTCGTATACTACGCACCCACCTTCTTCGCTGCACTTGGCCAGGACTATGAAATGTCTCTAATTCTCAGCGGCATGGTCAACATCTGTCAGCTCGTCGCTGGCATTCCAACCTTCTTATTCCTCGACAGCTTTGGGCGCCGTCCGCTCTCTATCTTTGGAGGCATCGCCATGGGTGTTCCGCATATGATCATGGCAGGCATCGTTCGCAAGTACAATAGTAGCTGGGAAAGCAACCAGGGAATCGGCTGGTTTGGCGTGGCTCTGATCTGTAAGTAAAATGTAGTTTCACAGCTTATCTCATCCCTTTGCTAATCAAATAGACATCTATGTTCTTGCCTATGCCTCTTCTTATGGGTCTTTAGCCTGGACTCTACCAGCAGAAGTTTTCCCCAGCTCCAAGCGCGCAAAAGGCGTTGGCGCTGCGACAGCCATGGTTTGGCTTGCAAACTTCATCATTGGCGTCATTGTCCCCGAAATGCAGTTAAGACTCGGCTGGGGCACGTATCTTTTCTTCGGTTGCTTTTGTTTCGCCGCATCAGTCTTCTCGTTTTTCCTTGTTCCGGAAACGGCGGGTAAGAGCTTGGAGCAGATTGCGGCAGTATTTGGCGATGAGATTGGGGATGAAGAGCGCGAGCTGGAAAGACATGCTGTTGGAGGAGTGTAAAGGAAGTGTTGTGGCTGTTTCATTCCAGCCTGGAGACATATTACTCATAAAACAATCGTCTTTGACCGTAGAAGAGCAGAAAAATTATGTATATTCTGTAAAAAAGATATGTCTTAAATCGTAATTTATGCATAACGCAACGACATTCGCCCAGGCGTGATTACTTAAAAACCAGTTGTAGCAGACCACTCCTATTCACGAATTTCAGCGAATTATCGGCGTACACACTTTGAAAACCGAACATATTACACCACCATCGAGATTCGATTAGCAGTCTTTGTATTAAAATGTTTTATTTTGTGTAAATGCCTTGCAAGATGCCGTTCTTGAATGCAGAAGATTTAACCAACTTTATGGATGCAACCATATCAGCATTCTAATGATTTCATGAGAAAAAAAAGGAATTGCGAAAGCTAAATAGTGTAATCAATTATAGAAGGTCTCCATGACGCTAAATCTATACAGATAAAAAAACAGTAAATATTCTCATAACCATACCACATGTTTTATCCCGCTTTCCAAACCCTCGTTCAACCCAGCCACAAGCGTCAACTCATCGCCTCGCGCGCCCCCAACACTATATATTTCCACACCACCGCCCTCCTGTCCAACTACTGCAATGTACTTTCCATCATCTCTAAAACTCATCCCTCGAATGACGTCAAGACCTGTCCGCAAGAACTTAATTCTCTCGACTTTCCGACCATTTTCAGAGAGCAATATAATTGTAATCGCATCGCCTGATGGAAGTTCCTTCGGCAGATTATTGAGGTATGGTTCCCTTTTACCAATGTGTCTTTCCCATCTGTTGCTGACATATAAGACGTTCAAGATTTTGGGATGAATACATATTTCGGCTGAGTCCATCATGAGTTGATGGCCCGGGTCAACGCTTGGAGGAATGACGTTGGGTGCGAAGCCTGGAATGGGCTGGATATCTTCAGCGGGAGAAGAGGATAGATCGAAAGCTACGACGGTGTGTGAAAGCTCTCCGATGACATACATGATTTTCTCTAAGTCTGCATCAGCATCCATGTATGCAGATTGTCTTTAGGGATGTGAGAAGAAAGGACATACCGTCAGGAGTAATTACAGCATGACGAGCGCCCGTTTCAGGTGGACATTGAAGCCAGCCGCAGATTTCAAGCTTCTTAGTATCACGACGAAAAATCCATACACGATCTGCACCTAGGTCCGGGGCATACAAAAGTCCTCGTTTATCTTCCAGTATCTGGTGTACATGGCACTGTCGCTGCCGGCCCTCATTTGGACCATGGCCGGCTAATTGGTAGGGGAAATTTGGTTGGACTTCGGTTCGGGGCTTGTCCGTAAGCAACAACCCTTCTTCTTTGGTGATGGATATAGGATATAGAGCAGCAGATCCACCTAGGTACTATGTGATGTGAGTATAGAGTTCATCGAAAACTTACCTACATCTACTTACTGTACTGAGAGCAACAGCAGACTCATTGCAGAGTGTAATGACTGTTGAAAGTTAGATTAATTGACTTGGAATTCTCGAAGTAACGCAATATTCTATAACTTACAATGCGCAGGTGCTCCCAGAGTCGGTCGCTGACTCGTGATTTCGCAAGTTCTTCGTATGTGCTCAATCTCGAATGTATACAAAAGCCCCGATTCAGTGCCCTCGGAAAGGCCGATTAGGCGGTCCAAAGTGCCTTGAGAGGCTGACAATTCGACCCATGAGACATTGTATGGACTCGGATAATTTCCAATTACACTTAAGACTTTTTGCTCAAGGTCTAAGGCAAGCGTTGTGAAGCTAGATCGCGCCCCGGAGATCAGAAGGTTGGGTTTCATGACAATCAGAGTATCTCGAGAGGAATGTCCCGGGTAGCAGAACCTTTTGACGTGATGATTTGCAAGAAGCCAAAAAAATATGCCAACCCAGCAAAGATAGATAATTTTACATGTTCCATTATATCACCTTTAGAACTTTAGTGTCAATGATAGATCTCCGGGTTGTATAATCGCCTTTACTCCATATCGTCTGTTGCTGGCCAGTCGGACCGATCATGAACGCGCCACATCGGACATATTATTTTGTTAGTAACTTAAATGACCGTGGCTGAAAACGGACTAAACAAAAAAGTCCGATCCGGGATTTTGATTTCCCCAATACTGCCGATGACATAATTGAGGCAAGGAAAGCTCCACATTAAGTGCATGTTTGTGTATCGTGAACTTGCAACGTTTTGTGCATCATTGAATTCTACACCATACCCACCGGGTTTCACCGCTTTCTATCAGATCAGTTGTTTTCAAGGTCCAAAGCAAGGCATATTTTCAAGCCATGGCTCCGCCTACCCATTTCACACTGAATACGGGCGCTCAGATCCCAGCCGTTGGCCTTGGTCAGTATAAAGTTGACCTCTTACAGAAACGAATACTTAATAGTCATGAAGGGACCTGGCAGTCCAAACCCGGTGAGGTCCGAAAAGCGGTTTCTTTCGCCCTCAAAGATGGATACCGTCATATTGATGCGGCATTGTAAGTCAATGAGAATTCTCTGGAGGTCTTGATTTTCGCTAACAAATGTACAGAATATACGGTACGCTGCTGAAATCGCTTTTCCCCTCCACTGCTCTTACAGTATTTTCTAGGCAACGAGAATGAAGTTGGCCAGGGCATCAAAGATAGCGGAGTTCCGCGTGAAGAAATTTTCCTGACTTCCAAGCTATGGAACACGCATCAACCCAACGTCAAGGAAGGTCTGGAGAAGACTCTCAAAGCGCTCGATGTGGATTATCTAGATTTATATGTAAGCGCAAGGTGTTGTGTATTTGACAATGAGCGCAGACTGATCAAAGGCGAATTAGCTGATTCATTGGCCGGTCCGGTTGGTTCCTGTAAGTTCGGTACCAGGATCAAAATTGGCTGTGCCTACATAAAATTAATCAGGCCGCAGAACGAAACAAGCGAACTTCTTCCCGTCAATCCAGATGGCACTCGCGCTGTAGATCGTTCCTGGGATCAGTCCGAAACCTGGCGCCAGATGGAAGAGGTGTACAAATCGGGCAAAGTCAAGGCCATCGGTGTAGCGAACTGGTCGATTCCATACCTGGAGGAGCTTCGCAAGACATGGACTGTGGTTCCAAGTGTAAACCAAGTTGAGCTGCATCCTTTCCTTCCTCAGCATAAGCTCAAAGAGTACTGCGGGAAACTGGGAATTCTGCTCGAAGCTTACTCGCCCCTTGGCTCTACGGGTAAGTAACCAGATAAAGGACATTACTTCATCGAAGGAAATAGAAATGGGGTGCTGACACAACCTTTTCTAGGTGCTCCCATTATGTCCGATCCCGAAATCCAGAAAATCGCCGACAAGAATGGTGTTTCGGCTGCCACTATTCTCATCAGCTACCATGTCAACAAGGGAGTGGTAGTCTTGCCGAAATCAGTCACGGAGAAACGCGTTTCGAGCAATAAGGATGTGATTTCGCTTTCACAGGATGACATAGAAGCGTTGGACAGCATTGCTGCCAACGGCAAAGCGAAGCGCATCAACACACCTTTGTGGGGATTCGATCTTGGCTTCGATGACTGGTATAGGCCTGTAAAGTCGTAGTGACAGCTTTTTAGAGAGCGCATCTAGTAAAATGAATTGAGAATGGTGTTACTTATAAGTGTGGATACATTAACGTGTTTAATAATCGAGGACTCCCTTTGGAAATGCAAAGAAAAATAAAAAATAAAGAAATCGAAGCAAACCATGCTGAAAAAAAGCAATAAACTACCTCGAATTATGTTCCTGCATAATGTGAAATGAGGAAAATGTATAATCATTCATCGAAGTAGAAATCGTTGAGCTGCGATCAACTAATTTGGCGGCAGTGAGGCGGATCAAATTGGGTCAAATGCATGGAATCAAATGGTACCAATGGCATGCGCACAACGAAATGAAAAGCCGTCGTCTCTGGTCTCATGAACTGAGGGAATTTTCTTCACGGTATACCATACAATGAAAAGTTGACGCCCGTATGGAACGAGGCATTCCACTGATAAACATGCATTAAATCCCATATCTAGCAACAAAACTACAACAATTCTATTCATCTATAAAATCTAAATCTTATACGGAGGCGACGCGATATTCTCCTTCAACGCCTTCAACCGCATAGCCAACAACTTCGAATGAAACCGCGTATACGGAAGATAACCCACCATGATCCACAAATTAGGCACACCAGTTTCGCGATACGCAGTCTTAAACTCGCCTTCCTCATCAATGCCCCAAATAGGGCCGCACTTGCCAGCTATCTCATCACCAAGAGCCGCGCGTACAGACTCAATAGCATTCGTAAACCCAGTGGCGAAGACGACAAGATCGAATTCACGCTCTCGACCGCCGCTGAGAACGACCTTGTCTTCTGTGAACCTTTCTATGTATCCTGGTTCCACTTTGATCTTGCCATTGATGATGTGCTCACAAGCGCCAGCGTCGAAGTAAAATCCCCCATTACGGGTCTGGCCTAATGTTGCGCCGCCAGTGCCACGCTGGCCGCGCCATGTTCGCAGTCCGCGGGCATTGAGACCATCGAGAAGAGGCCTGTCAAGGTCTTCAATTACCTTTGCGTTTCGTCTCGAGAGTTCTTCCGCTGGGCCAATGGGCGCGGCAAAGAAAAGGCGGTCCTGCTCTTCGATATTGGGACGGTTACATTCGCTGTCTGGTCCGTATTTCCCAATCATGCGTGGGACGGAATGAGTGAGAGACATGATGTAGGTTGGCGACCGCTGGAGGAGAGTTACATCGATGCCACGGCGGGAGCAGTCAAATGCAGTGTCAAAACCGGATGAAGAGGTGCCCACCACGCAAACTTTCTTGCCAACAAATTCGCGAGAGCTGTCATGCTCAGTCGAGTGACGAATGGTGCCCTTGAATTTCTCCATACCAGGGACAGCTGGCGACATTGGAGAACCGCAAAGCGAAGTTGCCATTACAACATGCTTGGGATGAAGTGTTCGCGTATTACCCATCTTATTGATCTCGATAGTCCAGTTTCCTTGGTCATCTCGCTCAGCCTTTGAGACTGTTGATTTTGTCCACACATTCAGCTCGAGAGCGGATGCGTACCACTCCATATAGATACCCTGCTTCTGAGCGGGTGTATATGTAGGCCAGTGCTTGGGGTAGGGGAAATAAGGTAGGTCGTCTGCCCAGTGAGGGAAGTGAAGTGAAAGGTATTCGTAGCGCTTCTTCCATACATCGCCAATTTCGGCATCACGCTCGATGATAAGCGCGGCCATTCCCAGAGCTTTGCATCGAGCAGCTAACGCGAGTCCGCTGAAAGATTATTAGCATAGTGAACGTGTATTATTGCATCTTGAGAGAACTCACTTCTGGCCACCACCAACAATAAGAATCTCTGGGTTAGCTTTGTCAATATCCTCAGCTCTCTGCTTCTCCCAGCTAATGGGACCGGTCATGTGGCCATCAGCGACGGGAACCTCGGGAAAGTGCTTCAGCTTCTCTGCAACAGAGTGCATGGTATAAATTCTCCAGCCATCTTTGGTGAGCACTGAGTTGATGACGGCCGAAGCAACCACCACCTCGGTCTCAAAGGACACAATAAACTGCAGCTGGGCGAAATCGTCATAGGGGCGGACAATATTGGGAGCGGGATTGAGGAACTTGAAGTTGGTGGCCTTGGTATTGGGGAAGAGATCAGTGGCGGCTTTCAAGATTGCGGGCTGGAAGTTGAAGGTGCGGTAGTCCCAAGTGAAAGATAATTTGTCTCTCCAGACACCTTCGGAGCCAATTGTCAGTTATTCTAACTTCTCGGTGCCGGACTATTGGGAGAGTACAACGTACCGTAGTCAAGAAATAAATCAGTGAAGCCCTGAGCATCTCCCCTCCCCATCACCTCTGAAAGTCGCGCTACTATGGTTTCGGCCTCTTTCTGGGCATTGCAGTCGATGGGAATTTGAGTTTCAAGGATGTCGAATGTGGGAAGCTTGTGGTTGTACTTGAAGTCGTACATAAAGTCATCGGCAACGGGAGGTTTTGCAGTAGACTCAAGCTTGACATCTTTGACACCGACTTTAGTTTTGACATGGTCAATATCAACGACTCGATCAAGAGAAGACTCATGGGCGGAAATGTAGGGTGCCATGTTTGCAACTCGGTTGTTCACAACTGAAGAGCTGGTGAGGAGCCATGTTCAGCGACGCAATACGCATATATTCACTCTTCCCCATGGGTTTGGTTATATCCGATAAATATTCCCTTAAAACTGAGAGATGGAGGAAATGGTATTAGGATCGGATGCGACGATATGACGCATCGGAGATGAACAAAGAAAAGGCCCGATCCTCGTGTTCTTTTCTCCGACCTCGGCTGTTAATGATGCAATCTCTCTCCGTCGCTCTCCATCACTACTGATATTGTCATTATCATCATCATCTCCGGTGGTGTATTATCGCATACCTCCTGGAAATTTTGAACGGAGCCCAGTGGCCGCATTGTCTCTCATCGGGAAAAAGAGATGCAGCGTACACGCACCAATCACCAATACCAAAACCAGGACGAGGCCGGAGAAGAGCTGAGCAATCCGAGACCTCGCAAACAACCAAGAAAACAACGGCCGTGCTACAGTTGTGCAGGTAAGCCAGACTACTCATGGTGCCGTAGTGCCATGGTGCCAATGCATAGGAAGCTAATGCTGGCTCGATAGAATGCCGCAGACTCAAGATGCGGTGCAATCGGCAAGGTGAGAATAATGATACTCCATAGTAGTTGTTGAACCTTTTGAACTACGAGCTGGAACCTCTCTGTAGTGCCTTGCTCCAACTGTGTCCGGCGAAATCGCGTAGAGTTTTGTACTCCGGCAATGGCTTCAAAGGAGCCACCACGGTTGGTTCTTCAATTTCGAAAAAGTAAGCCCGATCCAGCTAAGTCTTGTGTTGCAGTCGAGCATCCAAGAAGAAAGATTCAGATGGGCAGAATGTCGAACAAGCAGAAACCTATAGTAGTGAGCATAATTCAGACACAGTAACACATCATCTTAGCTTGGCCGACCAGCAAATACGTCAAGAGCACCATATTCAACATTTGCGCGAAATACAGCATCAGGAAAATTCACAGGTACTGAATCCGGCCGGACATCTCATGACTGGTCTCCAGCATCCACGCACACAGGGAGACCAAAGGAGCCAGAATGATCCTAATCACCAGGGCGAGCTAAACCCGCTCGCTATTCTTGCTCATGCTCTTGAACCGTATGCCGTCCAGGGTCCTCCTTCGCACATGTCTCCCATGTCAGCCCCGTCTGGGAGGATGGCTGCCGAGCCTCTCTACAGTGTTTCCACTATAGCCAGCGCCTCCAGCAATCCTGCCTGGCACTCTGTTGAAGCCGAAGAGCAAAGTGGCTCTTACGGCACACTGATGCTTAGCAAAAGAGGACGATCCAAATACCTAGGCCCCACTGCGGGAAGTGAATGGCTGAAAGAGGTATGTTTTGAGGTAAGCTTATTGAGAACCAGGATTATAGGCTAAACCGTGCTAGTCCGAGATGCAAGATGCATTGGACTCACCTTCACTCACTCGTGCCCCTTCTCCGGAAATATCTAAGGAGGCGAGTCGCAATGCTCCAATTGGCTTTCCGCTGAATGCTTCTGCGGCTCGAATTAGCACCCGAGATTTACTTTCGTTTCTTCCTCCACGAGATGAGGCTTGGGAGCTAGCTGAGTCTTACTTTCGTTATTGTGCCTGGCAGTGAGTGATGCTGTAAATAAGAAAAAATGAAAATCCTGAACGCTGCTGAAATACTCCAGTCATGATGTTTGCCCTAAGCCCTCATTTGAAAAAACATTCGATCGCGTCTTCGGTCTTACAGAAGGAGCATCTTCATCACCTTCGTCTCCGCCGGTAAATCCGCAGGAAATTGCACTTGTCTTCATTGTCATGGCGCAGGGCACAATGTTCAATATTGAAATGCCCAATTGCGATTCATCCGCTGAAGACTGGTTACATTTGTCGGAGCGGGCTCTAGTCAAGGGAGACTTCCTTTCACACAATATGGTTGCCGGCTTGCAAACTCTGGTAAGTTGATTCTGTTATATACCTTCCCTTCCGTTGCTAATCTTTGGCTTCCAGCATCTCATGGCGCATTTGCATTTACATCTGTATGCTCTCTGAAGAAAGAGTACTTCATGACACTGCTGATGAGAGTAGGCAACTAGACAAAGGCCGACGTGGTGACACTGCGTGGCCATTATGGGGTTTAGTTATGAGACTGGTTCAAGCAGTCAGTACTTTCTGTCAACCAGCTCCCAGATGCTGATATATGAGTAGATGGGCATGCACAGAGACGGTGACCGCTGGAATCTACCCCAGGATGTCGTCGAAGAAAGACGCAAGGTATTCTGGGAATGCAATGCTGCCGACATATTCCAGGCCCATTGCTTTTCAAGACCGTGGGTATTCGTCTCGTCTCGAATTTCAATCCCAGTGCAGATGCTCAGTTTTTACAGGTCTGCAATCAACCCTGAACATTGCGACACTGCTTTTCCGTCCGAGCCGCTCAATCGAAATCACGAGAAAAGCTATTCTATAGTTCGGTTTGAGCTATCTCAGCTTTCGTCAGAGTATGTAATTTAGTCTCTCTTGGATTGACGTGATCGCTTAAAGTTACCCAGAATCCTCAATATGGCAATGAAGGTGCGGAAGCCGCCGTATTCTGATGTAACCGAGCTCGATGCGAGACTGTACGTATTTTCCTCAGGGTATGTTGTATCAATCTAACCATCGTAGATGCGAATTTGAGCGCAGCGTACCATTCTCCCTCCGTTGCCGGACGGCACTTTTAACCATGCCCTCTCGATACCCCCAATTCGAAGCAGCAATTGAAGCATCTCCCGAGCCTTCTCGAAGAGCACTGAAGATATCCTTTCAGGTATGGCCATATATTCTGTTGACTTGTGCGTTGGAACTGACTTCAAGAAGCAAACAAACCTTGCGTTGAATATTTCCGAAACCATGATTAATCTTCATCGACCTTACTATGCGAAAGCACTCTACAATGCAGATGACGCCGACTCTATCTATAAACCCTCGTTTTACACCGTCATTGAGCGATGTGCTGTATGTTGACAAGTTTGTTACCTGGTGCATGTCCAGCATTTTGACTGCGATAGATTATCATAGCCATTGTGACCGACATCCACTCTCGATTCCCAGCCGTCAGTACCAGGCAGTGGAACTTTTGGGTAATAAAATCCCCATACCCTTCTCTATCCTCGATCGATTTCAGCTTACCATCATCCCAGTACCATGTATTTGGCTCCGCGCTTTGCCTAGGAACTCTAGTCCTCCGTGACCCAGCAAACGTAATGGCTAGCTTTGTCATGGCCCAAATAGATGCTGCCATCAGCTTATTTACATCGCTATTCCAGCATGGAGCGCGAACGCCACGGTACAGGCGTAATCTACAGTGGCTTTCGAATCTGCGCTCTCGGGCACTCAATAAAATCGCAACTGTGTCTGCTACCCAGGGCATGAATCCAGAGCAGCGCAGAACAAGCGTAGATGGTGAACATGACGAAGACGTGGAGCTGCTTGGATGGCGTACCAGACTGGTCGAGCGTGTGGGTCAGGGGCGTCAAAAGACCATCAAAACCATTCATCTTCCTTCTACCCCAAATAGCTCGACCAGCACGGGCGTTGCAAATCCATCGCCGAACAACAATTATCTTATGTATCCACCTGGAGTTGCCGAACCAAGTATACCCAGTGAAGTACTATCTATGGCCAACATCGACTCGACAAATGACATTGTAAGAGTGGCACCTGCAATAATTGTTAATGTGTATCTAACACTTTATTTTCAGCTACGAGAGTTCTGGGACCCCTTGCTACTACAGGATGTTTTCGGAGCTCAGTCAGATGAACCAAATGTGAGCTGGAAGAGCTATTTTATGTTACATAGATGGCTGATGAATCTTTTAGTCCTATACTTTTAACAACACTGCTTGGTGGGATGACACCTCAAATGAAGCACACCCTACTCATACGCAAACGTGAACAGTTTAAATATTTCTCTTAAATCTGCCTATAGGGCGTCGCGTTAGAAACTCAACTGTTGGGTCTAGACCACTCATAACATCAGTGACCATGACAACTCCCACCGAAGTTCTATACTGTTGATGCCTCCATTGAAAGCAAAACTTCTATCGAGTCAGCGAACTACAGTGCATTACTCTTTAGTCCTCTCCATGATAGGCAAGCCATCATCGTCAAAGTAAACCGGCACCCCATTACGAAACGAATACTGCAAAGCAGTAGCAATTTTCGCCGCCTCATAAGCATCATCCGGCGTGCAAGTAAGCGGCCTATCATCAAGAACCGCGCCAGCAAATTCCTCAAGATCATTAAGAAACGACTTCTCATAAAGAACAAAGGCATCCGGCGTAGTAGCCGTCCGCACACCATGACCGTCGCGCACCTCAACGCGATTGATGGTAGAATTACCATTGACAATGGAGTGACCCTTGGTGCCGCAAACGCGGGTACAACTCTCGAATCCGTTTGTAAGAGTGCGGCCGAGGTGAGAAGTGAGGACTTTACCGTTGGCAAATTCAACCATGGCCCAGCCGTTGTCGCAGTCGCCGTACTTAGCCAGGTCTCCGTAGACCGCTTGTTGGCCCATGGCGATCACTCTGTTTACTTGTTTCTTTGGGTTACTGAGACCGGATTTGGCGTTTAGATAGTAGCGGCCGATGTCAATCTGCAATGCGTTAATGGAATGATTTCTATCATGAATTGGAGAAAAGAAACTTACGTCGTGAACGCCCATGTCCACAAAAATCCCACCGGATTGTGCCGAAAAAGTGACGAAGAATCCTGTTTATTCAAATTAATCAAAATAAAGTTTATAAACTAGTTTATCGACTAAAAACTTACCCGTCGGATCCTGCTGATCGAGACATGTAGTCTCCACTGCATGAATCTCACCCAACGAACCACTCTCGACCATCTCTTTGGCAGCGCGATACGAATCGTCATCTACAACGAATTAGATAAATTCTCTTTGCGTACAAAGCTTTCATCCATCATGCTCACATCGTCTGCAAAACGGAACCAAGAACTTGAGATGAGGCTTCGATTTCGCCTTTGCCAGAACCTTTTCGGTAGTAATGACATCGACCGAGATGGGCTTCTCGCACATGACATGCTAGGACATATTAATCCCCCATAACCAAAACCACTAAGGGAGGCTTAGTATTAGCTACCACAACTTACCAAGCCCAAATCAAGTCCCAAACAAATCAACGGCGCATGAGTAGCCGTAGCCGTCGAAATCAGAACAGCCTGTGCACCACTATTCCTCATGCAATCCTCGGGATCCGCGAAATACTTCACGGATGGAGGAAGGTTTGCTGCTACCCAATCATCGTTGCCAGGTTTGGTGTCGCAGGCGGCGACGAGTTCGATGCGAGGTTGCTGGAAGGCGAGGATGCGGGCGCGGATGGCACCGAGGCGGCCTAGGCCGATGAGAGCGATTCTGAGACGCGGTTGAGGTGTCATTTTTTTTCTTTTGACCTCTGTAGTGCAGCTGATGAGATGCCCTTGGAAATTTTAATGGTTAACAGAGCGTATTCTATTCATGGGAGTATTAAGCACTCGAGAGCGCCCACCACCGACGGCTATATCGCTTTGGCCCGACGCCTTACTGTTTTATAGTTCTTCGAGCATGTATATCCGTGAATTATTATGATCCCCACGTTTTCCCCCCCTTAGACTGAGACCCCGGGCTTTCTATCCCATCTGAGGTTTTCTGGGCAGCCTGCAATTTATGTCCGATCACAAAGGAATATGTCCGACTCTTGTGCTTTTGGCCCGAGGAACGCTCTTCTACGGCCTTTTTCTTCCAAGGGCACTGGTCTAGGCAATTCTTCCGTATCTGAGAATCCAAAGTATGTCTGTTACGAAGGATTCATTCTTTGGATGACCAAGGTAGAATGAATGAAGCCATCTTTCCCTGCTGCAATAGTGATTCTTGGAGTCTCCGCACTTGCCGCTCACTCATGGCTTGAACCAAACACAGTGCCCTTACTTCTGATTTTGAGTTTGCATTCAACATTTCACAATGACCAAATCATCTCACTCCCGGGCAATTTTCATAGCCAGTGGTCCAGAAGGCACGGGAAAGACCACCATCGCAATATATCTTTCCCAAGAACTAGATATTACCTATATTGAAGAAGATGCTGTACCTACTACCATTCTACACGCCTTCACTAGATAATGTGCATAATCTGATAGTATCCTAAGTACCATTCCTCCGCCAACAAACAAGAAGATGAAGAGCGGATTATCACTGACCGACCCTGACTGATGGGATTGGCTCACCACACTTCGCTCCACAGCTATCACACGGTTACAAATCTCACGCACCACTATCCTCATATGCTCTGCATTGCGGCGGAAGTACCGCGACGTCTTCTGTGAATTGTCTTACGATGGCTTAGATGTGAAGGTATGGTTTATTAACCTCAAACTCGATGAGGAATATCTTAGAGCTAGATTGAAGGCGAGAGTGGGTCATTATATGAAGGAGAATATGGTGCAGACTCAGCTGAAAATTCTGGAAGAACCTGCGCCGGATAAGATGGATGTCATTACGGTTGATGTACGGCGGAGACAGATCGATGTTTGTGGAAATGCAATTGCTTGTGCTATATCGACAGAAAATTAAGGTGGACAGATGGAATTCGAATCATCATTACTTTGGCCTGAATGGAATCGTTCTAACATTATCAATGATACCGATTCTCTAATTATCATCACACAGACGCCGCCATACACAGATTCCGACCTTCAAACAACGGCAACCATGCCTCAGCAGCAGACTTCGCATGTTTCAAAGCAGCCACCACACCAATTGGCCGTGGCTGCTGCACAATAGCTCCGCCTGCAAGTAGCATCGCCTGGGCCTGATTCTCCGTATCCTTCAAGTCCTTCCGCACTGCATCTTCCTCCTGTGAGCGTTCAGCCGGCATAAACTTTTGCTCCAACGCATCACTTTCGTCTTTGATCTTCGACAGCTGCAGAGCGACCTCTACTCGTGCCTCGTCATATGTGACCTGCATCTGTAGGAGATCCCGCTTTGCGTCCAGGCGTGTCATTTCGGCGAGAGAGCTTTCCGCTGCGTCGTTGATAGTGAATGGCAGTGATATATCGAGATTTAAATCGTCGAGGTTTGCCAGATCATCTAGCCTTGACAATATTGACTCCGTGTCCCATTGTAGCTTTTCTGCTTGGGTGAGGTTGTGCTGCAGTTGCGTTGCTACTTGTTGCGTATTTTCCCGCGCAATGCGTACAACCTCCATAAAATGACTGCGGTCTTGTTCTTCAAGTTCGAAATGCTCTGTTCCTACTAGGGAACTCAGATCGAACACTTTTGCAATTCCTTCCATACTGCCAGCGCGCAGGTAGCAGCACAACTCCTCTTCCATTGAAGAAGGGAGTGATGGCTTCGATGAACGCGCATCATTGACGATGCACATATCCTTTTCGCAAATGCCCAAAACCCTTCGATACTCCTGCTCAACATCATACAAAGCTGCCAACTTCTCAAGCATGCGTTGCCACTCACTGCGCTCAGATTTCATATATTCTTCCAACTCCTGCTTCGTGCGTCGCAGCTCGGCTACCTCATGCGCGTTTCTATCTGTACGCCAGGTATAGAGCTCGACTGCAATGGATGTGCTTTGCTGGGGCTTGATGGCAAATTCTGCATAGAACATTCGTTTGTTTTTATTGCATTTGGTATCTTTCCACGTTGCACCGCTGCTGAACCGTTGGTAGTACTCTCGAATTGGCAACGATGACTCTATTCGGATTTTGCATTCTGATTCCAGGTTCTTAGGCGTGTAGTTGAAGTTCGATTGGCCGGAGAAGTCGTCTTCACTCAGCCTTTCTAGGTCGTGGGTGTCGATTTCGCAGCGACGGTGTTCGGCTGCGTTGTGGGCGGTTTGTGCTCTGTCGATTTTTTGTTCTAGAGACACGATGTCCCGGCCGAGGTTGTCTTGCTCGAGCTTATTCCGCGTTAAATCAGCCCGTAGCTGGATGGCGAAATCTTGAAGCGTGGTTTCGATGTAGTCAAGGTGCTCTTTCAGACTCTGTCTCAATGTTTCGTCCATGTTTGACCGGGTGGTGAACTCCGTTCCTGGGACTTTGAATCGTGATGTAAGGACGTATGGCAGCGTTCTCGCGTTTTCTCGCAGCTGAAGGAAAATGGTGCGCAGTGTACGGAGTACAGCCTACGAGATATGACGGACGAATTTGGAGACTAACATACTCTATTTGCTTCCAAAACAGGCATCATGCCAAAGGTCATTCGCATGCTCAGCTCAGTCGAGAGTTATGGCCAAAACCGGGGTTATCAGGTCCAGAGCTTAATCGCCCGGATGGCGTTTGGGGGCTTATTGGCTCGGCCGCAGCCTTGCGAATACGAGGTGTAAGAGAACTCCAGCTGAAAATCGCCTGATCAAGAATGGCGCGACCTCGGTCTAAAATATCCATGGAGCTAAATCGAGAACCACATTGCGCCGATAAGCAGAAGGTTATTGTGGACAAGGCTGAGCGAGGAGAAAGATATCATCGCAAGGAAGGCAGCTGATTTTGGTTTCTCACACAGCAACAGAGAATATCACATTCTGATTGTTTCAATATGGCGTCTCAAGACGGAAGATTATCTATTCTCATAATTGGTCCATCGCAAAATGGGAAAAGCACATTTGTGAATAGACTTAACAACTTAGCAATTCGCAAAGGCAAAACGGCAGCAGAAGGAGATGGCAGCTTCAAACAAACAACAAATTGCGACTTCTACGATATCGATCTACCTATCACCGAATATAAATTAGTTGACATTGCTACCGGCAAAGACCACGTTGTCCCTGATATCGAAGATGAGGAAAAGATCCTAGGAAATGCGTGGTATCGAAAGCAAGGCCGGTCCAAGTATCGCATGGAACCTGTGAATCGCAACAGCCCCGTACTCAAACTGCGGTTGATCGACACGCCCGGCCTGGACGATAGCGACGGAGCCGATTTCGAGAACATGCGCGATGTACTAGCCACGCTCAACGACCTAGCGAAATCCAAAGAAGAGTGGCAGACCAAGATCGCCGCATTGATTCTCGTCTACAACGCAAACAATGCCTTCTCTGCCAGTTTCCAGAACGTAATCAAAGACTACAAAAAATGCATGCCGAATCTCTTTGGGAACATGGCGGTGGTGAATACTCATTTCAGCATCGCCAATCTGTCGTCAAAACGCCAGCATCTTCTGCGAGATAAATTACTCGCAACTGGCGGCAGCGCGAGAAGCAGAATCACGCACGAGCGCGGGAAAGAATTCACAAAGATCCTGGGAGGAAGCACTGTCCCTATGCAATTCTACATCGATAATCGACCCAAGGACTCTCTGGCGTATGATGAGTTGGTGTCCTGCAATACAGTCACCGAGATACTTCGCTTCTGGTCCTTGTGTCGGCCCATGCGAATCAAGCAAATGCGTCTCGTCAAGTCTGAGAACATGCAGGCAGTCGATGCCCAGCTGAGGAAATATCTGAATGCAGCCATCGACGAATGGGTCCGTCAGAAGGACGTGGTCATGGAAACGGTCACTGAGAGCGAGTCATACCGCAGCACATTATCGCAACAGAAGCAGCAATTCCACAACCAACTTGAACGAATCAAAGAAGATCTAGACCGTCTCGACAATGATGACGATTTCCCATTGAACACGCACAAGGTCAAGCGGAACGTAGGTGCTGCCGAGAATTTTGGACGATCGATTGTGAGACGCGGCGTCAAGGGCACCGAGTACATCACTGAAAGCGGGTACGATTTTTTTCAAGTCCAGACGTTAAATGACTCTACTGGCACATGGACGTCTGAAAGATTCGATCCCCCGAACAAGCAATGGGTTGGAATGTATGAAGGAAGGCCAGGGAAGACGCCCAGCCTCCTTGCAAAGACCTTCGTTACGAATCGCGTTGCCAACCGTGATACCATCGAGAAGCTACGAAAAGAGGAGCGGTCCGCTCGTATCAATCTAAAAGACAACGAAGCAAAGTGGGATAAATATTTTGCAAATCGTACTACGGGGCTGAACAAAGCTCTGGAGAAACTTGTAGATGCGATTGAGGCTGCGAGAGATCTTGCGGAGATTTTAAGCCAGGAGAATCCGCCGTTAGATCGCAGTATGGATGAGGCGAGTCGAGTACGGTATAGGAAAAGTGTGGATCAGGTTTCATTTGAGGATCTTTTGATGCTGGTTAGAGTGGCGGCACCGAAGCTCGTGGATCCTTTGAGGAAGGTTGATCTTTGAGGGATACCTATGGCTGGCTTCGTATTCTCTGTAGCGAACTTTGGATTTCTTCCTATCGCAGTGGAACTTTTCATTTTGGTTCATTTCAAATATTCTTATTGCGCGTTGATGACACAAGAATTGTGACAATTTATTCGGTGCAAATAGATGTCCAGCAGAGAATGAGAGTTTGTATCACTGTCGGTAATATAATGATATGCAAAATACATTCATAATTGACAAGAATGCTCCTTCTCGTACCACGGACACCTTCAATGAGTAAAACTAAGAATAGCTTCATAAAGAAATTTAAAAACTGTTCGTAATACAGAAAGAGGCACTATATCCTCAGGCCGCCGTGAACAACAACCTCGCCGTCTCAGGATCATACACCTCCAGAAAACCAAACACTTCGCCCTGAGCAGGCGCACTCTGCGCCCCGTAAAACCCTTTCAACGCCGGCCAAAGCGCGACCTCAAAACTCTCTGACTTGATCTTCTCAAGCGTAGCCGTAGCTCTCTGGATATCCTTACCTAGGCTAACTATTTCCGCATCATCGCCGTCCTCATCAAGCGCTCCATCATTCATAGCCAAAGTCTGCTCATGGAAGGAAATCGCTTCCTTTTCTCTACCAATAGATGCCGAGATGATTTGGATTTCACTCTTGTATCTCAGGCGATTGGTGGAGTAGAAGGTTGCGGAGCCGTTGATGCTACGGAATATATTTGCAGATAAGGTAGCAGACCAGGATTTCTTGCCGCGCTGTTCGTTGGTCCATTTACTCCCACCCAAAGCCGTTCTCTGGACATCCGCAATCTCGTAGTCGCTGTCGAAGTTCACCTTTTTCTCTTCAAGCCAAAGGGGCAATTGCAGTTCGAGGAGCCCGGAGACCACGGTCTTCACGCCGAATTCAAGGTATTCGTTCTTAGATCCCAACAGGAAAGGATCTTCGGTGTTCATGCTGTCGAGTCGGGATTGCTCGCTTTCGATTTGTGTTTGGATGCGGGTGATTTCGGTCTTTGCGCGGAGAGCTTCGCACTTGAATCTGTCTGCTACTGCAAGTTTATCGGTATGTCGCTTTTGCAGTTTGGGAATCAATCTCTCCAGAGCCAGGATCACATGGACTTCAAACTTTGTCATACCGGGAGTCTTCAGGAGTCTCAAGTTGCGAGTGGCTAATGGCAGCTGGCTGGACAGATGTTTCAAGAGTCGGTAGCACCCGTTGAACGATTCCATGAGCGCAAATGGATTGTAGTCGTCTGGATCATTGTCGAGGAAAAAGTGAGCTAGTTCCGTATTGACTTTACTCGCTTTTACAAAGGCTTTTTTTCGCTCCGCCATGAGGTCAATCTTCTTTGACAACGCCTCTTCGATTCGGTCGACGGTGAACCCCGTATGGACAATCGTCACACCATCGCACAACATTGGCATGCACCGCTGCATGTACTTGTAGAACTCACTGAAAGACCTCCCAAACGGCTTGTTCAGATTGCGGACATAGATGACGGCATTCAGGTGGGGAAGATCTCCTGCTCTTCCGATGATATTGGCCATGATTTCCATGTCGTTGCCATCAGAGTCGTCTAAACCAGGAGTATCTATGAGCAGGAAATCTACCTTGCGACCCTCGTTGTCGGGTGGATTTTCTACCAGGGTGGCATCGTCGTCGGTGAAATTGGCGAGATCGGAATAGCTCTCGTTCTTGATTCTTCGTCCTCGGGCATCTTGGAGATGGTAGCTTTTGAGGACGGTGGAGATTGGATGGTCTTTTACGACTCTGGTGCAGGATACGTTTCCTGGTTTGTTTAGCTTTAAAGTGAATTGATTTATGGGATAGTGAAATTTTACCATAGCCTACATCAATATCATATTCGGAATTGCCACCGTATCTTGCCAGATTTCTGATCATGGTACTCTTTCCATTGGCTGTCTCTCCCACAATCAGCACAGTGGTAGCGTTCGACTCTGGCCGTGGTTTCTCAGAAGGCAGCGATGTCTTGTTCTCACGAACATGGCTGCTTAATGTACCACCAGCAGTGTAAGGGGGAGGCGGCGTTTGCGTCATGATGATTCGAACTGGGCCTGAAAATATCGCTGTGCTTGTGATATGATGTTCTTTTCTCCTGTCTTTTGCAAGTCCAGAAGTGAATTCTCGAACAACGCTGGTTAATATTCTTGTAGGTTATCTTTAGTTTCAAGAACCATGTAAAGCTGCTATCTACTTGACCGGTCATGCTGAGCTGCATTATCTACGCAACTCGGGCAATCAGCTATTTTCAGCTCACCCCATTCAGCATACAGTACCCCATGCTCAAACAAGCGAAGTCGCAATAGATAGACTCCAAGACTACTCTCGCAATTTTTTCTCATTTTCGGAACCTACACAAGCCCGATTCTGGAACCTGGATAAATTTCAAAACATTCGATGTGGTCAAAAACAGCCTCTTAGAGAGCAGCGATTCGGCCCGTGTGGGGGCTAGGCGCCTCCAAATTCAGCCACCACGACGCCCATCCGGATAGGAAAACGTGGTGGCAAAGCCGAGGCGTTTCCGCAATCGCACGACTTGTAAGGCTTGCTCCAGAACTGGTAATCGACCCTTGGCAGCTGAAGCAAATACGGGGTCACGGCAAGGCTGGATTGTAAATCAGGCTGTGGATAGATAGTGTATCTATGGGATTTGTGTGACTTCAACATTATGACTCCAACATCGTCGTGAACACAGGGAGGCGTCATCCTTCATTCACTTTTGCCATCATGACGACTACTTACACCAAGTCCAAGTCCAAATTTCAGCGGCACAAGTTTAAATCTTGGTCTGCTGTCATTGGCGGTCCACACGCGGTAACGAGGGAGATATTTGACCAAGCGGTGGACGATGCAGAGGAAAAAGTCATTGTGCTCGTCGGCTGCACGCAACACGGCAAAAGCTCACTGATTCGAGCCATTCTCGACTATGGGGGCCTGCATGAAGAGGCCAAAGCCGTGAAGGTGGGCTCTTTTGGCAATCGTTCAACTACAAAGGAGCCGAAATCCTTCCACTGTCAGATTGGTCTCAAAAGCCATAATCTTAAGAGCGAGGAAGGCGATATTGTGAGCATTGGCTACGGCGACACAGAGCCAGACGACTTGCAGATTCCTGGATGCTATACACCTATCTCTGAACCTCGGAGCCAGAAAGTTCGCCTTCGGATAATCGACACGCCAGGCCTGGATGACTCCGACAATGCCGCCGAAGAAGAGAAACGGACGGCAGAACGAGGGTATGATGCGGCCAACGGACGCGTAGTCGATGAATCGCACAAGTTTAAAGTGTTCAAAGAGATAGCTGCGGCTGGCAGCATTCACGCAGTATGTTTCGTGCTGGATCTCAACAACAATCTCGGAGACGCCTTACAGAAGATTTACAAAGAGTACATGCGCGTCTTCGAATTACTGGGGTTATCAGCATCGTATCACTTTGCGCACACCAAAGTCACAGTGGACGAGCTATTCGGCCAGAAAGCGCGAACGAGACCGGCCAATGTCGAAAAGGTGTTTCCTTTGGCGGGCGTTTCAACCAAACACCACTTCATTGGCTTCATGGATCCAGATGTGCAAAGGAGAGATCCTATCACGCATCATTTTGCTAATGTAGGAATTGCCCAGCTCTTAGAAAGTTTCCAGAATGAAAAACGCCAGCACGTCACCGATATCAAGTACCCCAAGACGATTCACAATCTATGGGACCAAGCCCTTGGAGAGAGCTACCAGGTCCTAAAGAGCGATGCCAACAGCGACATAACCAAGCTTCGCAAGGAAGTTACAGACCACAAAGACTCACTGGAAACCTTGGAGCGACGCGTCGAAGTCGAGAAATCCCACTGGAAAATCCTCGACGAGAAATACGAAGCGATCGACAATTGCGACTTAGTTGAAATTGGAACAATCCGCAGATATGAGCGGGCTCATCTGTTCAACACGAATCGACTGTATTTTGACATCTCGGCGAAATGCCCCATAAGAAGCTGGGATACTGACAATTGTTGCGACTCGTACTGGCAAGAGATAGGGCTGAAATACGGTGAAAAGTCCGGATATGCCCGGTTATACGGCCGAGGTAAAAACCGCTCCGTGCAAGGTACTATCACGTTGAAAGGTTGGAAATGCGACGCGGAGGCCGATGAGTTGAAGCGTCTTGGGAGCGAGCGATCTGAAGCTTTGAGCGAATGGACGAGTACAAAATCGAGCATCGAGGACCATAAGTCTCGGTTGATGATCAAAGAAGCAAAGATTAAAGGTTTGCAGAATACCATTTCCACTTGGGACAAAGCACGAAGTGGCCTGAAGATCAACCACATACCATTCCAGAAGCTCAAATTCAACGGCGAGTATTTTGGATGTCCGAGTATCATCGCATATGCCTTTGGATTAGGCATCTCTGAAAAGGTATCGGATTTTCTCTTCTCGCCCAGAGTGTGGTCTGGCAGGTCCATTATGAAGAAATATAGAGAAGAAGAGGGAAACATGCAAGCTCAACTGCAGGTGTGTAAGGACACGGTTCAAGTAATCAAGAAAGATCGCGAACAGATAGACACTCTTCTATCTAGGCTCCGAGAAGTGCTCGCAGAAATAGAGAAAGAGATACAACGCTGCAGAGAGGAAATCAACAACCTTCAACCATGGAGAATGCAAACCGCAATACGGAACTCAACGGATGATGGCGAACCAGAGCAGGAGGACTCAACTATTGTGGCGAGCTGTCACGATCTCGAAGACCGGGCGGAGCGCGGACTCCAGCTACACGGAAGCATTCTAGTCGATAGAGCAGTGGCACTTGAGGCCCGTCAAAAAGTTTATCAATCAGCAGAGTCTGGGATAATAGCGCGACAGCAGCAAAACATGGAGCTGAATCAGAAGTGGGAGAGAGACGTGCTGGATCGTGAAGCCGGCACGGCAGCAGCGAAGGCAATGGTAAAACTAGGCGCGATGCGAGAGCTACCTATTGCTGTATTCACTGTCGTTCGGCAGAGTGGTGGTGAGAGCGGGTTCACTGCTGAGAAAGCGTGGAAACGTTTGTATTATGAGCTCAAGGATGTTTATGTATGTAATCCGAGTCGCTGGGACGATGTGCTTTATTCTTTCACTTGATGGAGCTTTGAAGTGCAAAAGATGGTGGATTTACCAAACTTAGGACAGCCAGAGCATTCAAAATTGCGCGTCTCTCATAATGGGGTCATCGCGTGATATCAAAGTAACATTGTGTCTTGGAGTTAACCATGGTATTTTGCCAATAAGTCGTACTTATTACAAAGTTAGTAAGGACTTCCACTATGCACAACAACCTAATTGAAATATTGTAGCAGCGTGCTAAAGGCTATGTAACCCATGAGAACTGGTCGTTCCAATGAGTAGTCTGCGGCACAGCTGTTGCTGTGCCACCACCTTACAGCCTGCGAAACAAATGTTGTTTGGCTGCCAACACTGTTTTGAGGCTTCTCAATTTTTTTTCGGACTCCAAATGATCCATAAATTTCTGGGATAAAGCAAGTATAAAATAGGTGTTCTGTTGTCCAATTTCCCTTAACCATTAAGGCGCATGTACACGGCGCTTGGACAGACACAATGGGTACAGTTGCACACATGCTCTACATCAGCAGCTTGAGACCCACTATTGCATAGGTGTTTGCCTGGGCCGTCTGCCTAATCTCAAACTATCTTGTATCATCTGTATCTACTTGTTCTGATTGGGAGCTGCGCATGCTAACCGCTGAATGTACCCTTGCAAAACCCAAACGCGAAACGTCCCATCACAACTCAGCCTCACAATATGTATGTAAGTCAACTACACAGCCTCCAAAAAATTAACCCTACAAGGCACATATATTCGATAACGTGTGCCTACTGAAGCCTAGTAGTCTACTTTATATTACTTACATCTATACACTTCAACCTTAATCCTCGTGACTTCCATACTCGATTTGAAAACAAAAAAAAAAGAATAATGAAGCGAAAGACAGATGAGCAACTTGATTTGCAAATACGTCGAAAGAAGTTCAGCAAGGACCACAAACAAAGGAGAGCACAATTCATGGTAGACGCGAAGAAGTGGATAAAACAGGGAATGAGCCAAAGCTAATAGCTTTTGTTGAAAAACCGTCCGATATTGACATGGAACATTTCGAAGGCAGCGAAGAGGAACTAGAGTGGGCGGTGGAGCAGTTGTTTAATAATGACGGACTGTAAGTATCCTAGGAGCAATACAGTCGAGCCCCTAGGTTTTATCATGTTGACCTTCGAGTAGAGACTTTGATCCGAAATCATCGTATCCGCCGTCAATGATCTCAAATTACGGTCAAGAATACATGCTCAATTCCCGGGGGATATATTATCGTAGACTTTTCTCTATCAGTAATGTTCAGGCTAACCGCCAGGTTTGGGTCCCAAGCCTTCCTCCCGCCACGCTTGAGGATACGCCAGAAAATCGACAACGACTCTCAAGAGCGCAAGTATTCGCGGCAAGTTCAAGAAACAATGAGAGCTGGTGTAAATCCGAATATGCATGGGAAGCTGACGCCTGGACTCAAGCTTTTGGGCTTATGCGTGAGGATTCTTGTTTAGCTATGTATGTACTATATACCAGCCTGGAACTACTTAACGTGTGGCTGACTCTAGAACAGAGACAAACGGAAATACTCAGACTACATCCCAAAGGCAGACGAAATCTCATGCAAACTAACTGGTGAATATGTCCTCAAAGAGCGGATCCCGGATGCGGTATTTGGTATGTCAACATTCGCCGACAAGGATGCTGACTTACCTTGCTGGACATACAATCTGGATCGCACTCGTTTAGAACAGGTTTTACTGCATCCCAAATATGGCTTAGCCGCGGACCCTAAGAGAGACGATAGCATCGGGATGGCATTCCCGTTCATGGTTTATGAGGCCAAAGGATGGAGAGGCGACTGCCGTGACGCACGACGGCAGGCGTGCTCAGCAGCTGCCTTTTACTTGGATATGCTTGACCAATTAGCAAGAGTTCCAGGCCCAGTCGATACACCCAGAGTCTATCAGACAAAGACAAGTCATCACTACCAAGTGTTCGCACTCACGTCATTTGGTGCTTATTGGCACTTGTTGGTGGGGTACCGCCGACCGCGATTAGAAGAGGAGCATGCTGGCATACAGGGAATGAGTGATACTGTTTACGTAGGTTTTTATTTTCGAGACGATTGCAAGTAGCAGCCTTCTGAAGATGATCTTACAGATGTTTCAGAGAATCTGGAGCGGCCATGTCACCTGTGAGAAACAGGCATTTGAGCTTCTATCGCTTCTAGATGATATTCACATGTGGGCCATCACCGAACATCGATCGTTCGTGCTGGATCATCTAACCCCGTGGCACGAAAGCTGTGGCAAAAACGAATTTCTGGAATGGAAATCAAGATTCGACGTGGGAGCTAAGATAGAGCGAAACCGGGCATTGGAAGAAGCAAGGGAGCTTAGTATGCCAGAGTGGGTATCACATTTCAATGAGCGGAGCCAGCGAGGTATCCAGTTACGAGCAAGGCGAGCTTTAGAACAACTTCTCCGGGATGAAGATGAAATCAAGAAGAGATTTGACAGCGATCTGGCTACAGTAAAGTGCATGGAGGATGATTGCTCTCATAAACTGGCTCCAATACCCCAAGTATTTGTGCATCACTATCGAACAGTTCATTATGCGGAAGAAAGAGAGCTGGCGATGATCCGACATAGAATCCAAGAGGCCATAATAGACGTACGTGTCCAGAAAAGGATAGAAAAGGGAGTTACATTAAGTGGGAAAAGCTCATTCTTATACAGGGCTTTCCTGAACTGGAAAAGTCCTGATAAGCCGGGATCAAGCAATGTGACACGCTGTTTGGGTCAAGAGGAAGAGTAATTAGGCATTAGGAATAATAATCCACTCACCACCCAGCTTCCTCCCCACTCCACAAAATCAACCTCCCCCCATGTGACTCCTTCGCCGACGCATTAATAACCCGGATCATACCATCACAGCACTCACCGATCGGTATCATCGGGAAATCCGTTAAATCCTGCGCCCGTGTCCCTGCACGCCCCATATCGGTATCCGTCAGTCCTGGCGCAAGAACAAAAGCATTAAGCCATGCATCTTCCGCGTTGACCTTAGCAGTCAGCCAATGGGCTACGGCTTTTCTAGGGCCGTAGAGGGCGTTTGGGACGGGTGGTTGGTCGCTGTGTCTGGGTGTTAGTAAGGAGGGTGTTTGTGTCGGTGTTGATGCTTGGTGTGTTGGGTGATGTATGTACAGTACCTTATACATCCGGCTTTGGAGCCTAGTGTGATGAAAGTGGGATTCTTGGTCGAGTTTTGTAGTAGTGGTCGCATCGCTTGGTATAATGTTATGATGCCGTATGCGTTGGTAGACATGTGTAGCTGGAGGTCCGGAAGCTTGATGTCCGCAACGGTATGGAAAGACAATGCAATACCCACGTTAGCAATAATTATGTCCAAATGATTAATTCCATGCAACTCTTGTAGTTCTTTTGCAGCAGTGAAAGGATCATGCTCGTCAAGGGCATCTATCTTGACGACGATTAGACGACTTGCTTGCCCTGCTGGTAGATTGGCAAGGGCTTTGGAAGTTGGATGGTCTGGATTGCGGTTCCCGGCTATAACGATGTGGTTTGGCTTTAAGAGATATCGTTCAAGCATTCCTTTTCCAATGCCGCGATTTGCACCGGTTATGAGGACAGTGTTTGGAGACATGGTTGTTGTGTGGGAATGGGAGTTCCAAGTGAATCCAGCAGTGGCAGAAATGAGCAAAGGCAGAAGATATTGACTTGGATTGAAAGTTGAGAAACATGCAAGGCTTTATACCCATTGTGAATGATTGTGGAAAATGGGTCTTAAAACTATTAAAATGGGTCATAGTGAGATGGAATACCCCGACTAGAAGGTAGCGTACACAGAGCCAATCACAACACAGTAAATGCGGGTGGGTCCGTATTTACAGCCAATTGCATGCATTTCAGACGCTTCGCTCCGTGTTCGTGAAGGGTTCGGTCACCATATCGGTAAGTAAGAGCTCACGAAATTTCGAATTTTGTATTGTATGCCACAATCCTCTAGGTTAATAATAAGGACCTGAAGAGGCAGTTGATCGTCATGTGTGATTTATTTCATATTCGAATGATGGAGTAGTCTTGGAATTGGCCGGGAGATTAACGTCAAACCGTGACACTCGTACCGCACAAGAATTCTAATAACGAGTCTTCATAGTTGTGTACAACTTGCTTCAGTTTAGAATGAGCAACAGAGATGAAATTTTACACTTACCATAATAGTACGCCTCGCTAAACTTTGCATATGAACACGTTGTATCAGATGAGCTTTAAGTGACACAGAAAAAACCTCTATTGAACTCCATTTCTAACCTCTATGTATTTGCAAACCCAATTCCGTTATCCGACACTCAATCCACCTAAACTTCATATCATTTCCATACCTAGAGATTAACACATCACCCTCCACCTATGCCTTGAAAGCTATCCCGCGTCGACCCTTCACCTGACTAACTGGTTCCTCCTCCACAGCAGGCCTCACTGACGGCATCTCTTCAACAGCTGGTCTCATGACCGAGTCCGGCATGCTTGATTGCTGCGGACGAGGCGGCTTAACCTGAGGTTGTTGCAAGCCAGGACGTTGGGTACCATAGGTAGAAGGTTCATCGTTGATTGTGTCTGGGATGCTTTGATGAGACGGCTTCATCACCTGGGGCCTTAAACGAATAGGATTATACATGTACGGAGAATCCGGTGTAGGCTCCTCGTTCATTTTATCAGGAATGCTTGCATAAGACGGTTGTACCTGCGGTCGAGGTCTGGTAGGAGTTTGCATAGAAGGATCATCCAGTGTAGGCTCGCCGTTGATTGTATCGGGGACACTTGCATATGATGGCTGTACCTGCGGTCGTGGCCGTGTAGGCGTGTCCATTGTAGGCCTATCACTGGTTGCGTCTATAGTGTTCTTAACAGTCGGCCTAGCATAGGGGCTTGGCCTGGTAGGGATTTCCTGGGAAGGATCTTCCATTGTAGTATCGGCCATAGAAGGGTTTTCCATGTTTGACTGCTGGGGAGCGGGAGGTTTTACTTGCACGTTCTGACGTTGCGTTGCCGGGTCGTCATTGATGGTGTCTGGGATGCTTGCAAAAGACGGCCTCACCTGCGGACGTGGCCTGGTCGGAATTTGCATAGAAGGATCCGCCAGAACAGGCTCTTCCATAGTAGAGTCTGGTATGCTTGATTGCTGTGGAGCTGGAGGTTTGACCTGGGGTTGCTGCAAGTTTGGATCTTCCACAGCTGGTTGTTGCGGAGCAGGTTCCTCCGTATCTACCGGCTGCTGTGCTTCCGGCGTAGTAGGCTCCTCAATTGGTTGTTGTTCCTCGGCTGGCTGCTCCTCTTCTGGCTGCTCCTCTTCTGGCTTCTCCTCTTGTGGCTTCTCCTCTTGTGGCTTCTCCTCTTGTGGCTTCTCCTCTTGTGGCTTCTCCTCTTCTGGTTTCTCCTCATTCTTGACCTCCTTGACTTCTCCTTTGGCCGCGTTTCCTGGGACATCTTTGATATCAATCGTCTCGCACTTGACAACTCTATCAGCATAGGTCATTGACTTCACAGTTCCCTTTTCCATGACGTTGTATTTACTCCCGTCCTCCAATACCGTCTCCACCGTACCCTCATAAGCACCTTCAAATGCCCCCATCACTGTTGTAGCAGAACACTTTGCTGCTTTCTGGGGAGGAAGAGGGGTTTCCGGGTCGCAGTCGAAGTTCCAGGTGAATTTTTTCGTGTGGCCTTCCGCCTGCGTTTTGGACTCAAACTTGGATTGTTTGTACTCGGCGTGGTAGGTGGTTTCGACTGAAGCGCTAAGGACTGGGATGCCAACACTTGCACCAACAGTGACTGAGACTCCTCCACCCCATTCATTTGTTTGCTCGGTGGTGATCTCTTCATAGGTTTCCACTTCTGTTTCGCCGCCTTGGTTGTAAGTCATATTGGATCCGCCGGGCGGGTTTCCGTTGACAAAGTAGATTGTTTCCAGGTCGACATTCTCCATGCCCTCCTGTTTCTTGTTCAAGGTCTCGAGATCGGTGGCCATTTTGACGTCAACTAGCTTGGCTGACTTCACTTTAGATTTGAGCATCCTAAATTCAAGGTAATGAACCTTGGCACCAGCGTCAGCCTTGACGGCAAGAACCAGGCCACCGCCCATGTTTGCCCCTGGATTGCCCAAGTCTCCCCGGTATTTGTCGTCAGATCCTACATCTAGGATAGGTCTGCCATCGTTGTGAGTAACCACAATTCTTGCAACGCCTGGCCCCCAGTCTTGTTTCTTTCCGGTGTAAATTTCAATCCCTATATCGCTCATTAGCCTGGTCCTGCATATCGGTAATAGAAGCTTTTTGCGTGGCTCTGGATAGTGAGTACATACTAACTTGATCCGTAGCCGACCATTCCCCACTGAATCCCTCGTCTTCTTTGACATACTCGTCAATTCGGCCATGCGTAGTAGAGGCCCAGCCCCGCTTAGAATACTTGAAACGAATTGCCTTGATAGACGACTTTGCTCTCCACACATGCATGCCAGTAATGACCTCGCCGTTTGGCCATTCGGAATGGCATTTTATTGCGGGATCTCCTGGTTGATGATTCCAGTCACCACCCCTTGGGGAATCACTTGCAAATGGGCCGTTCTCGCACTTTTCATGATCCTGAGAAGGATCATTAGCGGTGACTTGTCCTAGTACGGCCAGCGTGCAAAGGACAGTCTTGGTCAAAAAAGAGAAGTGCATGGCGCTGGAAAAATAAAATGGCGACAAATGAAAATAAAGAGCAGGAAATGAATGAATGAGTGAAGCAATGAAAAACAGTACGTCAAGCACTGTTGGAAAGAATGGACTTTCTAGAAATGAATGTTGGTTGATGAGAGTAAATTTGTCGATAGAAATGCTCGAATATATATGCTCGTTATTACCTATGGTATACAACTCCTATTGCGCTTTTACTCGTGTGCCACTCTCGAATAGTACATAAAGTAGGATGACCATCATCCGGACATTAAATGAGGCCGGGACCGCAATGTGTATTTCTGACTATTTCATACAGCCACAATTACCGAACTCAGCCACGATTGGAGAGTATGGGTAGTCATTTCTCCACGCTCTATAAACTTGCGGCTGCTGTTGATTCATGTTTTTAGCATTATTATATTTCTGATCCAAGAATATTTCTTATTTGCTCTTCGGACGTGTACATGGACGACCTAGTCTTCAGAAGGGCAACGTTTCCGCGAAGCTGGTAGTCAGGCTCATTCACCGACAAAATCGTCCCTGCGTTGGCACTATATGAAATCCGGCAGGAATGCTTCGATTGAACTGCATTTGAACATCAAATTATCCGTTCTAAAAATCCTCTCCTCCCATTTTCCGAGACCTGAGAGGTTATTGCCGTTTTTTCATATTCTCATCGCGGACCCCAACTCGTACCGATACGGCCGTAGGCTTTCGGCCCTTCGGAGTTGTACCACCAGCAATTGAGAAGCTGCACTCGCTCATTTATTTCTGCTTCGAGATGCTTTTCGACGAAAATTACATGCATAGCCACGGATTCATCCTTTGCGACTGTGCGAAAACGCAACTACAAGGCCATCGTGGGCCGGATAGCTTGTACTCCACTCCATAAGCTGGTATGCGCTCCTTATTTCTTAAAGCTGAGCCTCATCGGAGACTGACGGTATCAGAAATCAAAATATTTTTCAACTACCCTTCGTGTCGAATTACAACAGGGAAGTCATCTTACGCCAAGTTAGACAAAAGAGTTTCTATTCAAAGAAAGCAATCAACTAAAATAAACCTGGATCAAAGTGTCCTCTTTTGCTCCTCAAACCCCAAAACACCTCACATATCCATAAATAACAAAAGGTTTCACTCACTACATAACCCAGCTATCCCCACAGCTTCCCTCGGCCATTCAAGCCATCTGGCCCAATAATCCCCCAGATAACTCGCCAAAGAAGCCACCAACGATCTTCCCGCGTCTCTAACAATCTAATACTCCCTCGCCTGATGCACCAACACAGCATAATACGCCAACACCACCAAAGCCTCCGGTCTCCGCTGGCCTATAATCTCGACGAATTCCGGCGACACGCGCGTAGGCCACTCCTGCACTACTGACATTTGCGCCGTGGCAGACGTACGACTGGTTTCGAACATGTTTTGCAGGGCTTCGATGGCGGTGAGATAGACGTGTCGCGCGGGCTGGACAATTCCGTTGACGTCGAGGAGGTGTAGTAATGGAGCGCATTCGCGGTCTTGCATTGCTTGTGAGAGGGTTCCTTGGTATGTCCATTGAGTGATTTCGCAGCCAGATAGTAAATGGATCTTACTCCAGAAGGGTTTGACGAGGTTGTGGATTCCTTGGTGCAGTTTCATGCAGTATACAAATCTATCCAAGATACCAATTAAATCCCGCCCCGAGGAAAATATATCGAATAATACGTGTTGGCCAAGGTACGATGAGTACAAGAATGCGGCGGTGGCTTGGTCCTCGGGAATGTCGGTCTGCGAATTGAACTTTGTGAGAGATCTTGTTTGGAGGCGTGTGGATTCTGTGCGGTAGAAGGATTTGTTGGAGCCGGGGAGTGTGCTTTTGTGGGCGGCGGAGAGGGCGAGTATTTCGTCCATTAGATAGGGTGTTGAGATGGATTCGCGGAGGGACCATTCTATGAGGCCGTCTGCTACTGCTACAGGGAAGAAGCGACGTATTTCTACGCTTAGTTTGTGTTCGGCGTGGCGAAGGAGCTCGAGGTGCAGCATGCTGTAATTTTCTTCTAGGAGGCTTGAATCTGGAGCATGTTCGTCGCTGATGTTGATAAGATTCGACTCTTGAGAGTTCAATGGTTCCGGTGATATGGTACTGTTGTTCACAAGGCTCGAATCCGTATTGTGCGGTCGGGGACGAATGATTGATAGGCTTGTCCTCGTTGAGCGTGTGAATGAGCACTGATGATGACTTTTCACACAGTTGCTGCACCTAGGGTGAATTTCATCACATTTGATATGGCGTTTCTTGCACTCTTTACATCCGAGGCGCGACTTGCGGTGTGGGCTTCGCCTTGATCCGGTGTTAGGGAGCATTGCCAATGGGCATCTATTATCGCCAAATTCGTCATGTATCTTCTTCAGCAGGCCCCCGTGTATTTTCTATCTCACGGGTTCTGCAGATTCGATGAAATTCTTCGTCATCACGTAAGCAGAAGGTAGTCTCAATTAGTGGCAGCGCAATGATCCTTCCGTCTTTCACAGACCTTGGCACATGGAAGCCGGCGCATTGGAGGCCGTGTAATTAACAAAAACTCCCAGATTCCCAATTGTGACTACTTTACCTTCCCTGTGATTTGGTTCTTGATTAATTATCACGTTTTTTTCTCGCAAAATCAATATTTTGTATTTTTAAAAAATAAACTTACGTCGGTTTGTTATAACTAGTTATCAAACGATGAAGCCAAACATGAGTTGAACTCGTAAATACATTACAATATGACTTTTATAGTGACCATATAGCCACCAACTTATAAAAATAATCTAATTAAACTTATTCTCATATAAAAATAGCTTGATATATAGTAAATGATCTCCGGGTATCTATTCGATGTTAGGCTTGGCAGTGAAGGGATATGCAACCAGCACAAATAACGTACAAGATGACGTATTACCGCTGCAGTAATTATAATGAATACTACGGGAGTGACTACGTAGTGCGTTTGTACTAGGTAGATTGTGTTACGTTTCCATGCTCAGACATGCCTTTACTTCTCCTCATCCAGCATCACTGCAAAAGTCCAACAGTCTAACCCTTGGTGCAAAAATTCACAATTCATAGAAAAGAAGTCCCATATCTCACTGGCATGTGAACATGACATCAATTCGCACAGTTCTTTATATTCCGCACGCTTCTTTATCTCAGCGCCGTTAATGCCACACCTCAGCACCCACCCGTAGCACTTCCCCCAACACATGGCAACCCCGTACACTCAAATCCCGCCTTATCCACAACATTCCCACACAAATACGATGCTGGCTGACTCCCATTACTATATCTCAAGTCCACATCCTGCAGAGTGATACCTGTACACGGCGCAACAGCACTACACTGCAAACTCACGACCCTACGATCCCTCGTCGTCCCCTTTAACCCATCAATCCTCACATCCCTCACCTGAAACTGAGAATTCGTACAATTTCCCACTCCCGGCGCCCCGCTAAACCGCGTACACTGACTAATTGTAAACGCGCCCCCACGCATCGCCTTGGTAGTAAGATTCTTCAACGCCATATTCCGCGCAAATCCCAATCCACCCCCACCGCCATTGGGCGGATACCCCACCTGATCGTCCGTCCACGTCTTGACGTAGAACGCGTGCAGCGTGTCCTCGAAGTAGATGTTCTCGGCGCGGATGTTCTCGATTGTTTCGAAGTGGTCGTTGTACTGGCCGATCGAGCCGATGGCGATGCCGAGCCCGTGGTAGAAGTGTGAGTCTAGGAGTGTGATGTTTGTGCTGTTTGCTTTGCAGGAAAAGGAGTCGTCGCCGTTGTAGACGGTCCAGTTGCGGAAGAGGAGGTTCGAGGAGAAGAATGTGTCTGCACCGTCGGTGTTTGCTGGATGATGGACGGGGGTTGGTAAGCATGATTTTCTTTTTTCTATTTTTTTTTCGTGCCATCGAGGGGTGGATGGAGACGTGGAATTGGGAGATATAGGAAATGGAAAGCTTACAGCTGGATACTCGGTTGCCGGTGTTGTTGATGAAGATATCTTGCCACACGCTGTCGTGGCTGTGGATGATGCTCATTGTCCACATTTGACTCCGGAGAAACCTGAGTCCTTTTACAACCGAGTTGGTGAGGCCATTGAAGGTAAGCTGGTGCGGGCGGCCGGGGTAATTCGATGTATTAGGTTGCTGTCGAATCCATTCGTACCAGTAGTCGCCATTACCGTTGAATGTGCCAACGCCATGACCATTGATGCGGACGTTATTACCACCGAGGATGAAGGCTGTGGATTGGTTTTGATAGCCTACGGGGAGGGAAGCATTGAGCCAGTATTGGATGTTTGTGCTCCACTATGCATGTTGTAAGTTATGAGCGAGAAGATAACCATACAAGATATACCCACCAGAAGCTCTCCCTGAATGTCAATCTCCACGTCTTCCAGTCCCGTGATGTTAAGCACCGAGTTGACATGGTAGGTCTTTGGCGCAAAGACAACCTTGCTGTGTTGTCTGCATTCTTTAAAAGCCGCAATTATCGCCGGCGCATCATCAGTCGTGTTTGTACCGCCTGCTTCGACTGTGCAAGTCTTTCGAGGCTTTGTCAAGCTTGCAGTGGCTGCTAAAGCATACCATAACAATGTCAGCGCACTTAGCATGAGAACCTTCATGGTGAGGGCTGGAGCTGAAACTATGAAGCAAACTACAACAGGGTCCATTCCTGTGTCCACATACCAGGTAGTTAACACATTTACATCAGCGGCTGGTTTACCACATTTGGCATGATCCGTTAAGGCATTCGGGGCAATTGAAACGGGTGAACGGTAAACTCCAAGATCCGGAAAAACATTGTGGAGGGCAATAATGCGGGGACGGTTATACGACATGGTTTTGCGCCAATCGGGTGATTTGCAAGACCGCCCCTGGTCGATGATTGCGCTGATCTTGCGAGGATTACCGGACAACAATACGCCGAATCTAGATACTCCGCATGGGTGTTAACCAAGAGAAATCATCAGCTTTTGGGACGGCGGGTTGTAGTTGGGCTTGCACGTACTGGTTGCGAAGTTGTTGTGGTGTTGTAGGAATGAAGAATAAGAGACAAACGCTTTCTTTCAAGTTACCCTGTGCTAAAATCATGTGATTGAAAAAGGTATAAAGTTCTGCCTCTAAAGCCTATTGGGTACCCTCACGCTGTATTATACCGAACTGTAAGGCATAAGTAATTATGAAGAATATTTTCATGCTAATTGAGACCTAGCTATCCACTGATTTTCTAAATATGCAACAACTTTTCTCCTAAAATACCATAGCTATCTATCAAAGCTTGTGTGTTGGCGGCTCGAAATTAGAAGCTGGAAGCTTCAAAACGCGAATAGCATTCATCCCCATAAACGCCTGCACCACACTTGCTCGCAACCCCTTTTTCTTTTCCACCAAGTGCTCATGTACATCATCTACACAAGCCTTCCAGCCCAACTGCGGCCAATTCGTGCCAAACATAACCTTTTCCTTCCCCGTCGTATTCGCAAAGGTAAGGAATGCTGCGTCGTAATACTTTGGCGACCACGCACTCGTATCAATGTACACATTCTCATGCTTCCAAGCCACAGCTACTGTTTCTTGCACCCACGGATACCCCATGTGGCCCATGATGATTTTCAGTTTGGGGAACTTGAGTGCTATCCTGTCGATGTGCGGAATGGGTCGCCCGACATCGCTTGGACATAGAGGTCCCGTGTGCCCGACCTGCGTCAGGAAGGGAATATCAAGCTCAATACATTTGACAAACAGCGGCCAGTAATGCGCATCGGATGGAGGAAGATCCCATAGCCACGGCACTATTCGCAAGCCTACAAACCCCTCGTTCTTCACATAATGCTCCAGCTCCTTGACGGCGCCTACGGGATCGTGAAGATCGACCGTCGCGAGTCCAAATATTCTATCTGGATACGCGCGAGTGTATACTGCGACTTGCTCGTTTGAGAAGATCGTCTTGCCGGGCCTACTCCATGCTGACATGCAGATGTGCGAGACGCCTGCCTCATCCATCTTTTCAATCACCGCCGCTGGCGATATGGTCTCGTGAGTAATGGCTGGATCGGAATGACTGTATGCGGATAGTCGAGATACCTCTGGTAGGGCACGACCTAACTGTACCAGATTAGCTTTTTCATAGCAATGTCGCTTTTGCTCGAGCTCGATCCTTACTCCGGGGGGATTAGCCCATACGTCCACAATGGGATACGGCCATTTGGACGGGGACGTGGGCTTGGACATGATTGTGAATTATTTGATCGAGGTAAAACTCTTAGATTTTTATTTAACGGTTATCATCGCAGGCATTAGAGGCGAGTTGGACATGCACTTTTGTTAAGTGCGATTCCAAAGGTGCGCCGACCGAGGTTACAAACAGGTCTCCGCGCCTATGATGATTCAGATCGCCATTTTACCCCAGGTAATGCCAGAGGTCTCAGCCGAGAGTTCGTCGTGTACCATAGGGAGTATTTGGCATGTGACGGTTCGGAGTGCAGAGTAATCAGAGTTCTCCAGCTAAGACCATATGTACTTGGTAAGCCTCGGTTGAAAATCGCCAGTAGCAATGAGGACGAGAAATTATCTTCGCAGACATAGTGCCTTGCCCCTTGGTCGCAGTCGCTTCCGCTGATCTTTCCTTTTTCACTTGCTCACTTGTTAGACTAGGTACATCATAACATTACGGATAAATTCTGTTAGCTCTCTACAATCCATGTGATTTTCACAAGACAAGGGGCTGAAGGGCTGGCTAGAGACATACTAGCGCATTTCCTATGTCCCTATCTATTCCTTTTTTTTTTTTTCGTGCGTTGTTGTGTTATGCAACTCATACGAGTAATCTGAATAAAGAAGAATAACCGTGTACTCTAGATTTTCAACGCCTTAATCGTGCACTTTTCATTATTCATTACTCTTCGGCGCTGGATGATTTCAAATCATCATCCATTCCCATTCCCACCTCAACCTTGCTTCATCCTTTGCCCTTCCCAAGTTCCAGGAGCCAAGGATTTGTCGACGTTCACTCTACTGTTGGGCAGAAAGCATCCCCAAAGGACACTACGAGTTATTTGTCTTAGCCCCAAAGAAGCTAGATGCCTGCAGCCTCCTACATGGTCGGACAGAATGATAGTCCTCATGACACCCGAGGAAATGAGGCAGGTAAGCACCAACCAACCCAGGTCAGCGGCTACTACATGTGTACCAATGACATACACCTCTGGAGCTCTCTTTGCATACGCGGCCGATTGCGTTGAGGCTGAGAGGTCTCTGAATCCAGATGATCTGATAATACCACCGATACCTTTCATTCAACGTAATCCTCCGCAACAAAGCCGGAGTTCAGCTCCGCATTGCCGACCCAATGGAATGGAGCCCAATTGACTTGAAATCGTTATTGAAGTGAGGCTGTGGTCACCAGGAATACCGTGGATCGATTTGAGCCCCAGGAGCTGGATGTATCTGTAGGTACTCTACAATGTCGGACCGGACTACCTGTGCTATTTCCGCGCAACCTGGTCTCGGCATTCAAGATTCGACGAAGTCCACATCTAGACTCTGGATATGCTGGTATTGGTTCTGTCTGAGCAAATTTTGATCAACATTGGCTCAGTTGGGGAGGTTGTGGGTTAGTCAGATTGCACGAGCTCGACTCTTGTGGATGTGTTTACGCAACGTTTAATAAGAGTTTGTCACCGTAAATCCAATCGTATACGCAACTGTCCCCGGCGGATATTAGGAGTTGTCTGGCTTCCGTACTTTGCAGACGACAATCCGCCATATCCGGAGGAATGACTTTCGGCATCATGAAAGATTGGGATCCGGGGCGAAGCCAGGTCTCTCCACAGCTCAAGATAGGAGCTTATGCGCAATGTTCGGACCAGTTACTTCGACCTGTTTCGGCGGTACAAGAGGAAAGTGAAGCTGAAAACAACCTGGCCAAAATTGATACGTCGTGCAGTGTTGGATTGACGACAGGTCTGGCGTGAAATCCGTCTTGATTCGGCATTATTTGCTCTGCTTTGAGATATTTGTTCAACCCAACTGCTTTGTGAAACTTGGAATGTCCTAGAGCCTTAGGAATTAATGCTGATGCGGTTCGACTTCATGTACAGGACATACCTTGGCATCTTCACAGCGCTCTGCACATGAGCCCAATTATCCACCGCCCCTATTTCTATTTTCTGAGAACGGCAGTTGAGACTGATTACTGCCATTGCTGAGTTGGGACTTTTCAGCTGCGACGTCATGGTGGTTTTGGGTGGAATACAAGGAGCATCCCAGGATGAACAGAAAGAAGGGTTACCCATTTGAAAATGCGTTCGTACTCTACCACCTTCACCCAAGCCAATTTTTGACCCAAAGTCACGGGAACAAGAGGTAATATCGGGCTCGGAGCCATGGAGCCGTATACCAAGGCGATTAAAAAAGGACTCCAGCTGAACGCTGCAAGCATCTCAAGTACACCTGGCAGCAGGCTGTGTAAGTGCAAACGTCAGACAGGAATCTGTGACATCCCCAACCTAAGTAATTATCTAGTGTGCAGCTCCCAACAAAGTAGACCTAGGTGCAGTATGGGGAAAGGCACTATGGGAAATTTCGCCTCAAAAGCTCCGACCAAAAAGCTCCGACGCATGGTGCACGGGAAGGGCTGCGATCCACCAGTTCGCGCTCAGACGGTTGAAACATTCACATCTGCCCGTCCCTGCGCAAGCCCCAAAAGCTACGTAGCGAAATGAGGCGATTTCACGTTATTTGAGTTTAGCGCTCGACGCTCTGAGTTCAAGGAGAGAGTTGTAGGAGGGAGCCGCTGTCTCCATGGCCTTGGCTTGCAGGCTGGCTTAGCAGGGTCTATCTTGTATGTACTGTATGTGCCTTGCGGAAAGGTCCGACTCGTGACCGTGGCCTCGCGCTGCTGAAGGTCCCCGAGGGTTCCGGTTGGATGGGATATTTGTGATCAGCAATTGCATGTCTTCTGCTGCATGTTTGGGCGCCTTCGGACGTATGAAGACGACGACGATGCATGCACACAGGAGGTTGATGTTTGGATAAGGAGTTACACGGTCACATACATGTGTGGGCAGCAAGTATACCATAGGCCAATACCTACGGACACAGATAGGCGGAGCAGAATCTTTTGTGTTGACTTGTAGCTATAGCATACAAGCTATTGTGGAACCCGTGTAAGCCTCGAAACCTTGGGAAAGACAAGACGGAGAAATAAGCTCTATCGTATTCACGTATTGTACTGTACATAGTAAGAAGCGCGACCGTTGGAAACATGCAAAAGAGCCAAGCCAAGCTCGCAATCGACACCCAATTCACTCCCAATGGGCATCCCAATCGACCTCCCTCAACGAGCAACAATTACTAATAATTGGTGCAGGTACCCAACTCTTAAAAATTCTTGGAAAGGGCTTGTGCACTTTAAAAATGCCAGCGTCGGCCAATTAAACACACTCGGCCGTTGGTCCGCCCCTACTTCACTCTGAAACGCTGCCTCTCCGCGCAAATCCGATAGACTTTGTGACCAGTGGCAGGTCCCGACCTAACTTCCCTAACACGGCCAGACAGCGCCAGAACATCGCTGAAGAGAGTTTGGCTTGCTACTTGATAGGCCCGAATGACCCTGGCCTGCACAGGAGAATTGGCACCGTTAGGTACAGTGCGCACCGGTATCATTCGCTGGCAACGGTCTTTTCGTTGAAAGCTCGTGGCCCGAGACCAACTTTGCGATGTGCCAAACGTCGCCATGATATATAACTCATGTATGTATAAAGACGGAGGTGTCTATTGCTTCACCAGTTGTTCCCCGCTGGTTCTGTGGAACCTTTTCCCCATATCATCTCTCAGTCTCCAATTTTCTTTCCTCTGTAACAACACTCCTACGGCGTTTTACCTATTCTTTTTCTTTCTTTTGTTTTCACGGTCCTTATTTAATCTCAAAATCATAACCCGACATGGACGTCATATTACCCGCATCATTGCAAGACCCGTATCCAGAGGTCGAGCTGGCTCCTCCTCCCCAAGCCCACCCCATCATCTCACCACGCCTCATGTCTCCTCTCCCACATGGCCTCGACGACGAAGATTACGAGCGTCCGGCTTCGTGTCTGCCCAGGAGCCCTAGCAGCGCACATTCCAAGGCGATGAGTATTGCGGGATCGGTATCGGCCCGAGCGAAGAAGCACGAGTCGTACAATCTCTCCAGCACCAGATTCCTCATCACTTCGGCTGGCCATCGACTCAAACTGCCAGTGCCGTCCAACAGCAAATTGGATCCCCTGAATTGGAGTTCGTGGAAGACGGCGCTTGCTTGGGTGTCGGTTTCGTTCTACTCTGTCGTAGCTTTGACCGCTGCACAGGCCGCGAGCGTTGTTCTCGATGGTATCCAGGCCTCTTTCCAGTCCGAGGTATGTTATTTTGATTGCATCAAAAATTATTAATTGAGTGGCCTAGACTAATTGTATACTGCTTTGCAGAACGTTGAGCCATGGCTCCTGAAATGGGTCGTCACTGCACCAACCCTGCTCATGGGACTGGGTTGTTTCCTCTGGATACCATTGTCCATTGGCATGGGACGAAGACCTGTGATACTGATTGCTACCATCACTTTAATCCTTTCCTTACTCGGTGCTGGTCGAGCGCAAACGTTTGCCCAGTTGCTCGTTGCAACCTGCTTCCTTGGGTTATGCGAAGGACTTGGTCTGTCTCTTGTACGTCTTGATCCAGAACCTCTCCGTATTCTGTGCATATATAGAGGAAATAGTCCAACTAACATCATCTTAGGCCTTTCTCATGGTCATTGACATGACTTTTATCAACAAACGACCGCAGGGGGTTGCCCTCATGTGGTCCATATCCGGAGCCTTAGGCACCTCAGGCGTTGCATTGGTGCCCATCATAGCCCACCACGGCCAGGACTGGCGCGAGTTCTACTACTTTTGGATGATCCCGGCCATTGCTTCCTTTGTCTTTACCTTTTTCTTGTACCCGGAGACGTACTTCAAACGACCAGCCGTCGCCTTTGACGGCATGATTGTGCTGCAGAGCGCCACGGAGAAACTCACCGTATATCAAGACATTGAGCAAGACTCTGAGATCTACCGAGACCTTCCTGAACACCCTACACGCACTGGGTTTGCAGGGCTCCGCGACCGTCTCGGTCTCTCACGGTCACCGTTTGCATCGTGGACGGCAACAGGGTATTGCTACATCCAAATGTGCTACTGTGCGGCAAACCCGCTCATCTTCTGGGTGTTTATTACTTCGTCGTTCAATTTCGCCGGCATGATGTTCATTGGCGCAACATATGCACGAGTACTCCTCCGACCACCCTACAATCTCTCCCGTGACATTGTCGGAACAGTAAACTGCGCATCAGGCGTCGGAGCCCTCTGCGCCTTCGTTGTCGGCTGCCTCATCATCTGTCGCCTCATGCAACGACATCGCGGCGCCCCCGAGGCAGAACACTATCTTATCGGCTACATCCACCCCGTACTCTTCGGCGCTCTCAGCTCTCTTCTCTACGGCCTTGCCGTGCAATACAAGTGGCACTGGGCCTTCTTCTACCTGGCATACGGCCTCAACGGGTTTTCCTTCGTGTCCTTAATGACAGCCAACACGCACTGGGTGATTGAAGCGTTTCCGCGATGGGCGGCGCCTGCGTTGGCGGTCGTAGGCGGCGGATGCTATTTGATTAGCTTCACGATGAGTTTTGCGCTGGTGCCGTGGATCAATGCTCATGGGTTCAAGTGGGTGGGGATTGAGTTGATGATTTTGCAGATTTTGGGCGGCTCGATTGCGTTGCCGGTTGCGTTTTGGGGGAAGAATGCTAGGCAGGCTATTCAGGGGCGGTGGGCGGATGATCGGAGTGGCGCTTTGAGGCCGTTGTGAGGTGGTTATGTGATGTTGTGGATGTGAATGAGGTGGATGACACGGCTCATTCATGAGTTTTTTTTTTTTCCTATGCTTCGGCAACCTTTCGTTTGTTATTGTAAAAGCTCAAGAACAGATTACTACTTCTAGGTCCTCTTACCAAGCCCTCTGCTATGTGTGATTGTGACTATGACATTCAGAGCATCCGTAGATTCCATGATTATCGGCTATTAACTTCTCCATATAAACCTCAATCCAAAGCGATAGTTCCAAGTGTTCTGAATGTGTGTCAGCCGTATAACCAGACAAGATACAGAAAACATACCAAGCGCCCACTCCACCCTGGACAAGTCACACCTAGAGAACTAAACCTAGGGCTCGTTGCAGCTGACAGTGCTTGTCGGTCGAATTATCAAGATTGTCAGCAATCTACCTACCTAACAACCGGGATTAGACGCTGAGTAACTGTTCAAGAACTGCAGTATTAGGCAAGAAACCTGCAGATCGCGAACAAGTCATCTGCAGGGTGGTGTGAAAAACACATAAATCTATATATGCCCCGCTCACATAAACAGGCCAGGGGTCATGTCTCATTCAATCAGATTGCTGATTTGGAGATCTAGGGCTGCCGGTTACAACGGTTGACCCAGCAGGGCCGATTACTATTCCTAAAATGGCCGTGTGTATCCTTGCGACTAAGAGATCTTACTGCTATTAATTGAGGGTTCCCAACGGCCTGGTGGCAGATTTCAAGCTGTCACTGTCAGGGTCCTATGGCGACAGACGCCGTAGATAAGATACGTTTGTCCAAAATTCGCCTTTGCTGTCCTTCGTCGTCGCTTCTTCGTAGTCACTTCTCATTCCTTGCTAAACACGACCAATATGGAAGACAAATACAGCAATGCTCATAATGAAACCACGCAGCGCGGAGCTTTAGATGGCAAGCAGGAGATTGTGCGCTATGCTGAGACCAATGAGTGCGTCGTGTTTTCTGCTCTTCATCCTGTCCCTCTCTGACCGTAGTGCGCCATAGACACAGCCAACCTCAGGTCCACTTCGACCCGGCTGAAGAAAGACGAATCGTCCGCAAGATCGATTGTTACATTGTGCCACTAGTTTCCCTTCTTTACCTGTTCTGCTTCATCGACCGGACCAATATTGGTACGCCACATCATTATTTACTGCCATCAAGAAGCCGGACATACATAAACTCACATGTACCAATAGGCAATGCGAGACTAGCAAATCTAGAGAAAGACTTGAACCTGCGCGGTTATGACTTCAACCTCGTGCTTTCCGTCTTCTACATTTCGTACGCGCTGTTCGAGATCCCTACAACCATGGCCTGCAAATGGATCGGACCGGGCTGGTTTATCCCAGGCACTACACTTGGCTTCGGCATCTTGACTGTTGCCTTTGCTTTCGTTACCAATCGGGCCAGCGCTTGTGGAGTGCGATTCCTCCTGGGTATTTTCGAAGCTGGAATGCTGCCAGGCATAGCATACTATCTCTCCCGATGGTATCGACGCGCGGAGCTCTCCTTGCGTCTCGCAACTTACTTGGTGATGGCGCCGCTGGCCGGTGCATTTGGTGGACTTCTCGCATCCGGAATCCTCAGTTTGAGTGCGTTTGGCTCTACTCACACCTGGCAAATGATCTTCGCTATCGAAGGAATAATCACCATTGGCCTCGCTCTCCTCGCGTTCTTGTTCCTAACAGACCGTCCCGAAACAGCCCGCTGGCTCACTGAATCCGAAAAAAGCATAGCAATCGCCCGCATCAAATCCGAACGCATCGGGACCACCAAACTCCTCGATAAAATCGACACCACGAAACTCCTCTGCGGCATCCTCAATCCAGTAACTATAGTAACGGCTTGTATATTCTTCTTACTATGTATCTTTGTCCAGGGATTCGCCTTCTTCGCACCGACTATCATCAGGACAATTTATCCCACCCGCTCCGTCGTCTACCAGCAAATCATGACCGTCCCACCCTACCTCGTAGGCTCCGTATTCGCCCTCCTAACAGGCTGGTTAAGTACGAAAACCGACCGGCGCAATATTTTCCTCGTACTGAGCCCATTGCCGGTAGTAATTGGCTACTCTATCTTTCTCGCGATTGAAAACGCGAGAGTTAGGTATGGAGCCCTGTTCATCATTGTCGTAGGTGCTTTCAACGGTGCTGCGTTTTGCTTCGCGCTCGTTGCTGCGAATGTCGTCAGTGATACGGCGCGCTCGTCTGCCATTGGATTTACGGTGATGTGGGGGAATATTGGTGGGCTTGTGGCGACGTGGACGTTTCTTCCGTTCGATGGGCCGAATTATCCGATTGGGAATGGGATTAATCTTGCTGCGCAGGGTACGGCGTCTTTATTGGCGTTGGGGCTTGGCTTGTGGATGGTAAGGGACAATAAGAGGAGGAAAAGGAATGATATTGATGCGCTTTTGGGGAATATGACTGAGAAGGAGATTGAGGATCTTGATTGGCATCATCCTGGATTTGTATGGCGGTCGTAGATGGAAGATTTGTGGTGTGAGGCAACGAAATATAATATTGAGAGTCATCAAGATCGGCACTCGGTAGTGAGTGAATGGGCTAGAATGAAGACTTGAAGAATATTTCTTAGATGGATAGCATATCATTTCTAAAAGGCTAAGTATCGCACTTATATTGACCCTCACATATAGACTATGAATCTTTTTACAAAATAGGATGCTGTTCACTTGTCAGAGTTGCAATTGAGATTGATAAGTACACACCAATAATGACCACGATCTCAATACAGTCGGCTGGGCTGCTATTTCTGCAACCCCATCCCTCACAGCAGCATAATCATCAATTTTGTACCAACTTTTGGTATGACGATACGGTTTTCCATTTCGTTATAATTGCATCTGCTACCACAGGACACTGCGTATAGATACTACAATTCTGTGAATACTTGAAGTACTTCATCAAGCTTTGGTCGCTCCTGTATACGCTTGCTCGGCTTTCCAATCACTGACTTGCGTCGATCATACAGAAAATCCTCTGCGCGCTTCATCTCGGGGATCCACCAAGCTGTTGCAGCAGCCTGAGTTTCTTCTCCGGTTCCTAACAGCTCTCCATCTCTCCCTGTTTTCCCATAAGGATAAAGTTTGCCACCACTCAGGACCACGCATGGATATCTTCCCTCCTATTCCGGAGCTCCTGCCGTACACCGCTTAATCATGCCCCTTAATTTTGTTGGCGTATGTTGAAACGTTGGAAAGGTGAATGTGCTAGCTTCTTCCCGAAAAGATTCTGGGTTGATAACCATGCCATTCATGGATCCCACACCTTCCAACAAGCACCAAAGTAACTTTCCGAGCATGTAAACAACAGCTGCTTCCTGTCCTTCTGGTGTCAAGTAGTTCCAGGATGTACTGTATCCGTGTTGACAGCCTGTGTACTTCGATCTTCTGGATTGTGGCTTCCATCCAGGTACAATCTCTTGCAACGTTTTCCGGTAAATAGATTTCTCTTCGTCAGACCCATAATTTGCGAGATATTCGAAATAGTCAAGGTAATAAATTTCAGGCGGTGACCATGAATACCACCCACCACGCTGCTCAAAATCAATGAGAACAATCCTTACGCCATCTTGAGAAGAAGACACGAGAATATTCGAAAGCTTCAGGTCCGAATAAAACCCTTGAAAGTCTCGTTGAACGTGCAGCATAGCTGAAACCAGTTGCTTTGAAGCTGCAATGCGCTCATCAAGTCTTTTGAGTGCATTGCTTTCCCGACGTAGTGCGTCGCGTAGATTTTCCCCGGTGTGGTAATCTAGGATAAATCCACACACACCGATCTTCCCTCCAAAGCGGCATCTGCTGGTTACCAAATATAGAGGCTTCGAGATAATGTTTGGATGTGGTTTCATTTTCAGTAGGACTTGAATCTCGTGATACATGTATTTCAAGCCTGAAGTCAGGCTCTTGAAGACATACAGCGCAGAACCTGATTTTTGAGGTATGCTAACTAGGCTAACGGCGTCATGAAGCTGGTAGAAAAGAGACAGATCGCCAATGTCGAGTAATTCAGGCAACTGATCGGATGGTATGTCCCATATCTGCTGTAGTTTTTCCACGGAGAGCCACTCTCGTTCCACGGCGTAGTTTGGAAGAAATTCGATTTTCATGGCTTTAATATTGCAAGCAGTCGAGTCCACAATAATTTGGGATCCATATGGCATTCCTGTGTACTCTGCTTCAAATCCAGGGTTCTTGGATGACCAGTAATCCAGGGCTCTCAAAAGGTGCTGAGGGATACCCAGTCTGTAGATCCTGGAGCTTGGGACCAGCATAGTGGAAGCGGTATCCAATACTTGGCGCAAAGGCTCAGAAATATCATCTTGATCCGAAGTGAAGACATCAATTTTTTTCGGTGGTCGTCCAATCGCAAATTTGGGTACTGCGTAAAACCGTGCGCCCTCAGTCTCACCTCCATCCATTCGCCAGCCCAAGATTTGATCTGGGTTCAGGCTTTCTACCCGGTCCTTGGGGTTCAATAGGGACACATCCCAGGACGTTGGATAATCTCCGGAGGGTGTCTTCGAACTGGATGCAAAAAGGGCTGTAGGGTACATGTCGTCAAAATTCCAGCATGAGGCTCCATCTTTGAATGGCGAGTGGGTCCCAAAACAAGATGTTCAAAAGATGGAGATAAGATCGTAGAAAAGAATCTCAAAACTTCTATTATTGCACGGCAAAACGAATTCGCTGCTTTTCTTGGTAAATACACGATGGTCAAAGGCCAATTGCAAGAAATGACAGAGCCTTATGAGCTCTCCCTACATGTCCCGTTCCTCTAGCCAAAGCGATTATGAGAGCAGTAAGCTACACCCGAATGTGAGCATGGCCCTCGGGTAATCAATTAACACCGAGTATATTCCAGGGTGTATAATCCCCCATCAACAACATTCATCTGAGTTTAGGCTCGATACAACTACAGCCTGACCCGTCCTATTCCCCTCATCCGAGATTCCAATGGAAATGTAGGAATCGAGTCACATTCATCACACATGACCTCACCCCGTAGTATCCGATCTGGTTACCAAGAGTTCCATACAGCTAAAATGTCCATTGGAGTATTATTCCGATATGGTGACCATGGTTGCATCCCACTTAGCATATCACTTAGAGTAATATGCCAATAGGGTGGGCAAGGTGGCAGTTCATCTATTATGTCAAGGTCCTCACGATCTTCGGCGTCTGCTGTTTGAGACCGTGAAGTGGGAGGGTCATATGGCTGCATTCCACTTGGTATATCACTTGGAATATTATTCCGATATGGTGACCATGGTTGCATTCCACTTAGCATATCATTTGGAGTAATATGCCAATAGGGTGACCAAGGTGGCAGTTCATCTATCATATCAAGGTCCTCACGATCTTCGGCGTCTGTTGTCTGAGACCATGAAGTGGGAGTGTCATATGGTTGCTGGACAACATCATGATTGTCGGAACTAGTAATGGTATGGACACTGTGAATGATACTGTTACAGATACTGTAACTACTGCCGTCGGCGGTACTGAGCTCGGATACTCCCCGCCTGGTAACGGTGTTGATACCGTTGCCAATACTATTAGCAATGTCGTTGACAATACCGAGCTCGGGGAAGTCCTGAAAGTTGAAGTTCGAAGCTTTTGCCTCTATGCTTGAGCTTATCAACCCGTCCAATGTTGGCATAGGGGGAAGGTCCAATGGGAGTGGGGTGCTATTAGTAGCTTGGAGGGCTAATTGCTGGCCACTGTTAAGGTCTGGTGGGCTTGAGGAAGTTAAAGTCGAAGCCATCCAGTAGCCCTGGGGCAAAACTGTTGCTGTAGATGGGGTGCGAGGAACTTGCTGTGTGGTGGTGTCAGGAAGTGTTGATGGAGTTGAAGTGGAAGCCGGTGCTGGTGCTGGTGCTGGTGCTGGTGCTGGTGCTGATGCTGATTGTAAAGCTGACGCATATGCATTTGTGGATACTTCGACGAAAAATGTGTAGGACATGAATGCTACCTTGCAAAATATCGGCAGCGTGCCCTAATAGCCTTTGTTCAGCGGGTTCAAGAAGGATTATTGGAGTAGTGGCTGCTGGTGGTTGAGAAAGGAAGCGGTCCGCGGGGCCTTTGAGGTCGAGCAGAACATTGATGGGAACATTCAGAATGTCGGCAGTGCGCTCTATCACCTTTTTCTCGATGTTGGAGAAGGCTTATGAAGTCAAGGAGGGTTGAGAATGAGTGTGTTGCATATGATGAGTGGATTGTATGTTGTACTTGGTTGCCAGGCGCAAGGCTAGACTAGACTACACAGACATGCAGGCTAGAACAAAGAAAGACTGCGTATATGGCGGCGAATGCAACTAAAGAAATGCAGCGCTGTGTTTACTGTAGGTGGCAAGTGGCAGGTGGCATGATAGTAATATGTTGGGAGATTGCCGGATGGCAGTGTCATATGCTCGCTCTTGAGCATGTGTGGGACATAAGATGTGAGCAGTCAGAAAGATTATTGATTCTCTAAAGAGCTAGCTACTTTGGGGATATATCCACGGTCACGTGCATTCCCCCAGGCATAAGCTTATGTCATACTATGACAGGCAGCCTCAGCCCTGCACACCCCTGAGCTCCTGTAGCTTATGCCAATCATCAACCTTCCCCTCTCTCACCGAGCCAGGTCTCTCTCTCACTGATCACGTGCTAGGCTGGAGAGCCTCATTTCACCCATATATTAGAAGTAAATAAGGCTTCTCGCTAATATATTCGCCCTATTGCCCCTATGACTTTATACGCTAATTTAATACTATCTTCTTCTTGGCTAGCCTAGAGGCATGCCCTTAGAGGGCTATTTCATCACGTCTCCCTCCTATTATAATTATGTGTGAGGGATGGCTAGCAGGCAGGCATGGCACGTGAGATGTAATGGGCTTGTACTGATATATAGAGAGACAAATCCTTAAGGGAAGCTCAAGGGTTTAGGGTTCGGAGTATATCCGTAGGCCACGGGACCTGACTAGTCCCCGCTAGGGGCCGAGCACTTCCCGTAGGGGTCCCGGACTGTAATAGGTGTCACAATTATATTATTTTAGCGTACCGCTGCCACTATAGCCTTTCTATAGCATATACTTGGTGAGTTACTACGAATATAGCAGGTACATGGTTTAACTATCATCTCAACTTCATCCCCTGCATATGTCTGCTTTGCTCCTTACTGAGAACGCCTGACCGGCAATTGATGACATGATAGCAACATCTTCTGACCCGGTTATAGTACATGCTCTGTACGTATGTTTCTGCCACCAAAAACGCTCTGCGCATGCTCGCTTGTGGAGTACGTTATGCCAAAAAAAAAAAACCCTCCATTGCATATACCGTAGGATATATGGCATGTGCTAGTCTACCACATAAACAGTAGGGGTACCCGTCACATAAACAGTAGGGTAACCCCTCATAGACACCGTAGGGGTACCCTTCACATACACTCCGTCGGACAATATAGAACCTATTCTAAAAGACCGCGAAACTAGGAGGCCCAGCAGTACAATTATAGCGACGTTGGTGCAAAGAAGTAATACGAGTAGAGTCGGAGTTGCCTTTGACTTCTTGACGGTTGCGGGCAACGTAGCTGTCGGTATCTCCCCAAGTGGTTTAGGAACGGCAGGGGCGGACATATTCTCGGACACTAAGCATAGAGATTAGCTAATGTCCTACGTGTAGCTTGAACGTTAGAGCAAAAGCACACAAGTAATAGTGTACTAACCTACGCAAATATTCGATGGCTGGAAAAATCTCAGGCTGTATTATCCGTCAGACGAGGAATCAAAAGTTTGGAGAAGGGAGTGTGTTGTTTTATATGTACCTCTCCTTCGTATTCTTCGCTTTCTGGCTGTCATAGTGCGGACCACGGCCAACGGAACGCGCAGGGGTGCTATAATCTTGAGAGATGGTGATTGGTCGGAGCGGGACAAAACCCCCTTGAAGTAATGACCCATTTATCTACCTGTGTGCGTGAGTACGCACCCTCTTCAGTTTCTTGTACGCTGCCTTCTCTTGGAGTCCCGTCGGTGGTGGGTTCTCGTTGATCCAGATCAGTAGCATCGCCAGTGGATGTAGTTACACCACATATACCAAAGCTGGCCTCCGTGATCTCTCGTCGGTCATCATCGATTTGATCCTTTGTAAATTCGTCACAGGTGAAGTCACATAGTTGAAGTCGTATTCCTGGATGGTTTGTGGGTTCCACTTGCGCATCGCAAAACACCTATAGGAAACGTTAGGGATAGAAGACGAATAGCGGGCTGCGCGTGGCGATGGCAGGCGCTGACGAGATGGATATCCTCATCAACAAGTCTCTCTGCCTCATTCACTTTCGTTGAGCAGGCGGACAGATAAGCAAGGAACGGGGAGTTCTCTTGAAGCCTGCAGCCGCGCAGATCTGCTACTGTAACTAAATTATTCTCCCCTTCAAGGACCAGGCAGCTCTCCGAGGGCTCGAGAGGATTCGACCGTCCGTGGAGTATCATGCAGGCACGCAAATGCGCCAGAATTTCGTCCCGTCGTGGGACGGCCCCAGCCCGCGCTATCCGTGAATCGCACTGGTCCTCAAACACATGGACGAAGCAAAAGTGCAAGAATATCTCGGAAGAGAAGAAGTGATGCAAAACTTGACGCTGAAGGATGGTGACCTAGTATACCCTGGAGAGTTTGTTTGGGTTAAGGTCAAAAACTAGAACATGAACGAGGAACCTGTGCATATAAGATGGTGCACGAACGCACAAGTTGTCCAATCTAAATGGGCTAGGGACATGGGCAGTAAAGAATGGGTATTAACAGAGCAGGTCGATGCGCTTACGTGGGATGAATGGGCCCTTTCTCCCCCCAAAGGCAGAGCGATTCCTACTTTTATCGTCTTAAACAGGACCCCGACAATCAGTTATTTGGTTTTAGTGGCTTATCTGTTCAAGATGTGATGACCTGCGCATGCCGCAGGGATTCCTGCAACGATTCCCTCTGCCCAGACTTGGGTTATGCATATTGTAGAAATTGCAAACGAAGCACCTAACTGAAGCACCTACCGGCTGACGGTTACAATAACTTCACAACCACGTACTCGAAAACTGTCGCAATTCTGGCTGGAGGTACTTTTGACTACAGCAAATCGATCTATATACCTCTTTTTAAAATCCGATACGCCAATCATCAACCTACCCCTCTCTCACCGAGCCAGGTCTCTCTCGCTGATCACGTGCTAGGCTGGAGAGCCTCATTTCGTCTATATATTAGAAGTAAATAAGGCTTCTTATTAATATATTCGCCATATTACCCCTAAGACTTTATACGCTAGTTTAATACTGTCTTCTTCTTAGCTAGCCTAGAGATATACCCTTAGGGAGCTATTTTATCACGTCTCCCTTCTATCGTAATTATATTGTTCTAGTACACTTTTACTACCCTTCTTACTTTATAATTCGCCTTATTAGTTAGGCAGCGGACTCCTGCTATAGCTTAATATTCTATCCCCGTTCGCTCTGCTGTTGCTAGCGATCTTGACGCTCTTACTGCCGTTGGCTTGTCTGCCCTTCCAGAAGACCCCCTCTGGCCTTACCGTTACCCGTTTGCAGACCAGTATCCAGAAGACCATTACAAGCATTCGAAAATTAGATACTCGGAATACTGGCCAATGCTGAAGTGGGCTCCTACACTGTCATGATTGCCGAGTCACCTCGTGATGAGGATCCGTCTGTCAACACCATCGTTGCTATGAGTATGTGGCAGCTTCCTGGAACTCATGGTGTGGATCCAAATAGGTCGACAGAAATTCAAAAGGGTAAGTACACTCTGCTCTCGAATTATTCAATTCGCTCATCTCCTTCTCCTTCTCCTTCTTGCACTCACCACTGGCCTCCCAATCTCCAGCTATGAAAACCCCTGCCGACTACTCAGACCGACGAGACGCAAGCACTCCCAGGATGAACGCATTCCGCTCCAACATCGGCACAAACAAGGAGCAAACCTTCGACGCCGTCTACGGAGAGCAGCAGCTAAACCTCATGGTGCTAGCAACCCGCCCCGAATACCGACGCCGCGGTGCTGCTGCCGCTCTCGTCAATGGGGCTTGCAGAAAGCCCAGCAGGAAAACTTAACAGTGACTTTGATTTCCAGTCCGCAGGAATTCTACCTATATGAGAAGTTGGGGCTCAAGACCGTGGGGGTTGCCTCGGTGCGGACTGAGGGTGAGGATTTGACGCTTACCATGCCCATGATGGTGTACTGACTAGACAAAAACGTCTCGCTCCGTGAATGGAATGGAAAGCATACCGAGCCTAAGCTATAGTTCTCGGGTAACTTTTTTTCTCAAAGCAAAATTGACATCATTTCTTTCAACGTCGTCCACGTGTAGACAGTGCTTTGTTGACTGGTATAACCACCTTCCTCAAATGACACTCCTCATCCTATTTCTCAAACACATGACCATGAATTTGTGAACCTGCAAATGGAAGGGTATTGCCTTCGCTTTGGCTTATGCCACGCATTCTTTGCCGTAGATATGGTTGGTGATTGTAGCTGATAAGCAATTGTGAAGCCTGGTGAGCTTCATAGCAAATAGCTACCCCAGGCCTACTGCCACTGCTACTCATAATGACTTAAAGTGATTTTTCTCATACATGGATGCGGTAAGTGTTCGATAATCGACGGTACAAAATGGAAACAATTCACGACATGAACGTAACTACACTTTTGTATCTTATATACCTACAATAGTTCCCCACTCGGGGCAAAAATAGACGCGATACTCATTTCCTCAACCATTAATCTCTCATTACCAGCAGGAAATTCTAAATCTAGGCGTACCGTTACCCCTCGCAACATTCCAAGCTCGCAACCATTGTTGTCTGTTCGTCCGACCCTACGACCGGACTTGTCCGCATCTCCTAAACTCCGGTCGGGTTGTCTTGCGCGAGCCTCGTCTCGTATTCCAAGACCAGCACACCCCATAGTCCAGCCAAGCAAAATCCTACCCCAGAAAATGTAAATATTAATACGTCAGAAATGGCTGAGTAGATTCTAAATGCTGCGATTGGCTCTATGGGAGATATAGAGTTGGTTGTCTAACTAGGGACGGAGATCCTACAGCGATCTCCGTGGGAGCCGCGAGTGAGCCGACTACTCCGATGGGACATTCCTTGCGAATATAGTAAATTGAGAAAATGAGACGAGGCTTGCATTGCCGTAGTCAGGGGAGGGGTTGTATGCAGTATGATGTTCTTGTGTTACGCCGATCACATCCGGATGAAGTTGTCAATGTGGACGGTTGGGGATTACCGGCACTTCTGTCTGGATTGGATTGGGTTCTGGAGAACCATGGTAGACTGACAAAAGAATGAGAGAGAAAAACGACAATGGAGAGCAAGAAAATGTGAGGCCTTTTTTAAACATCACGTTCTCGAATACACATTCAGCTGTTCTCGCTCTTTTCGGCTTTTTACTTCACTCACGACGATGTTCTTCGTTGGCTCAGCCTCAGATAGGTGATGGAATGCATTGCCAAGATACCCGTAAGCAACACACGCGTACAATATTTTCCAGAGCTTCATCCCATCCAAGGATGGCTATGTACCAACTCCCAATGTAAGCTAGAGAACAGGCGAGCGGACTAGGCATACCTACCGCAAATTAAACAACAGCGAATGTTAATCCCTAGTCCTGGCCCCTGCCATGCACAACTATAAGAACCTAGTTGTAGGGACTGAATTCATCACCAAACCCAGCATTTCGTACAATTTCTCATTCCTAAGACGTATATTCCATCATTACAGAACAAAATGCGTTTCCATCAAGCCACGATATCGCTAGTCTTACTCTACGCATCGCACTCCACCACAGCACTCCCACAGGCCTCCCCAACACCTCAAAACCAATGGACGACCCTCTCCCCCAGCCCCGCCCCCCGCC
>JAQGEP010000088.1:74032-157161 GCA_028476805.1 Acrocalymma vagum
CCCGCCAAGAACACAGCGCTGTTGCAATCAACGACACGACGCTGGCCATACTCGGCGGCATCGCCTTCGTCGGAAACACCACCGAGCGCTCAACAACCGACTTATTCCAGCTCTACCACATCCCAACCGATACCTGGCGCACGGCAGCCCCAGCTCCATACAAAGTCAACCATCCGAATGTCGTTGCTGTGAATGGGAAGGTGTATCTACTCGGTGGATTAATCGACAGTAATGATCCTCCAGGACTGCTTGTCAACTGGGTAGCGAGTGGTGAATCGCACGTGTACGACCCCGCGACAGATACATGGACGCAGGTTCAGTCTATGCCGCCTGGTACAGAGCGCGGTAGTGCGATTCTAGGAGTCCATGGGGAGATAGTGTATGTTGCTGGGGGGATGACGGTGTTGAGGGCGGATGTTGGGCAGGATGCTGTGAGTACGGTTACGGCGTTTAATGTTTCGTCCGCGCGATGGCAACGTTTAGCGTCTCTCGCGGCGAATATTCCGGAGGGAAGGCAACATGGGGTCGGTGCTGTTGTTGGTGATGTGTTTTATGTTGTTGGGGGACGGTGGTTCGAGAAGAGTAATGTGCGCGATACAGTTTTCATGCTCGATTTGAAGGACCAGGATGCTGGGTGGAGGACTAGTCGGAGTCGTATGCCGACTGCGAGAGGGGGGCTGGCTGGTGCGGTGGTGAATGGGAGGTTGTATACGTTTGGTGGAGAGTCGAATCCAGATGCGATGAATGGCATATTTAATGAAACTGAGGTGTTCAGCTTTGGAGATGAAGTGTGGGAAGAGTTGGAACCTATGGTAGTGCCGAGGCATGGGACAAGCGCTGTTGCTGTTGGGAATCGGATTTATGTTCCTGGTGGCGGGCTTCAGGAGGATGGGTTGGTGGTGGTTGTTGATGGGGAAGAACATATTCAAAATACGACTGCACACTTTGATGTGTATTATGTCTAGGTGAGATAGAATGCGTAGACATAATGCAGAAGAATAGGAAGACGGTAATCTCATTTTATTAGCGTTAATACACCTCATATGTACCTACTTTGAATCTCGTAACGGCCATTAGAGTATTCATGGTATTCTAGTTTCTTTTCTCCAATAGTTCGATGGGATATCCTCTATCTGCTGAGTCGTCATGTTTCCCTGGCCAGTTCACTACATTCCAGCATTTCCGCGAAAATCCTAAACCTTGACCTGCGAATGATCAATCTTCTCCACCGAAGACGTCCGCAATCGAGAATCTTCATGACCGGGATATTTCTTCGCGGTATACCGATCAAGCTGTCACCAAAAGTTAGAACCTTGCATTTGAATATTAAAGTTGAATTGAAGACTTACCCATCTCACAACAAAAAGCCACCCCAACAAAACCACCGCCACGCAAATCATAGCAATATACCCATTCCGCCAATACGGTGCATGATCAGCAGGATACACCGCAATACCCCAAAACGTATAAAGCAGCATACCGCTCGCCACCATCCCCGCAATCGTAACACTTCTCGCCGCATCATCGCCACTCCTCGCCGTAATAACACTCGGCCATCCATATAGAAGCGGATTAATTCCATAAGCGGTAGCAGCGAGATAGAACGCGGTAAAAGTGCCAGCGGTCGTCATTTGCGGGATGAGAAGGAGAGTAGAGCAGAGAACTTGGATTACGCAGAGTAAGATCCCGCTTAGGACGCGCTGGTTGAAGTGGTCGATTATGAAGGCGACTAGAAATTCGCTGACGATTCCGACTGCTTGGATTCCTAGGGGGTAGGTGTTTATCTGGGATTGGGTGTAGCCGCTGATTTTTTGCTTGGATTTGAGGAAGAGAAGTAGTAAGCCCTGGACTGAATACGCTTGTAATGCGGCGGAGAGAAAGGAGAAGAAACAGCAGATGTAGCTGAGGTACGAAAGTTAGCGGATTCATGAAATACCAGGAAAGAAACTGCTTACAATGCAGGTTGCCCAAGAACTCGTTGAGCGAGGCTCCATGGCGAAATGTTGTGTCCATCTTCCTTCTTCGGTGGTAGTCGGTCAAGAGCCAGCTTTCGCTCCTCCTCGCTAAGATATTTCGCTTTCGTGTTTTCCGGCACATCAGGAAAGTAAAGAAACCCAAAAATCGCAATCGGGCAAGTGATAATACCATCAATCAAGAACACCCACTGCCAGCCTTCAAGCCCGGCTCGACCATTCATAGACTTGTGGATCGCAGCCATCATTGCGCCGGCGAACATGTTGCCTACTTGACCGGCTACAGTGAACATAGCGGTTCGCTTCGCGATTTCGTTTGCTTTACTATTATGTATTAGATATATCTCGGGTGAGCTTTCATTTCGATGGAAGAACGCACTACCAAGAGCCCATGACATAGACACACCCTGCATATGTACTTGCCTCCGCCATCCCCATGAGGAACCGAACGGCGCACAGCTGAGAATACGTTTTGCAGCCCGCACTTGCCATTGTAAGTCCGGCCCAGACGATGACCATCGACGGAAGCCATATTCTCGGAGGGACTTTTTGGATGATAATGCTGTTTGGAATTTGGCCAACGAGCATTCTGGGGAGAAATTATCTGTCGTTAGTACGGGATGGTACGATGTGATAAGGATTCATCACGTACCCTGCGGACATCATGGAGAGGAGGACATTGTATTGGCGACCGTGCAGGTCTAGTGCTTCTTTCAGTCCAGCAACCTATTAACCAGTTAAAAACGACCAGAGAATCTATTTCATTTACTGAAATTAACTTACATAAGCGTTTGCGAAGGCTGCCCTATCTACAAAATCGTATTAGTAGTTGAACTATCACACATGCATCGAGACATATCTACCCAGGTAGTTGAAAAAATAGCTAAAGCAAGAGTACGTCTGTGTATATTGTTAACCAGGGCCAAGCGAGAGTGAACATAAGGTGTCTAATTCCATACAAGAATGAAGAAATCTAGCACTGCGTTAGTTCAGCTCTATGTAGATCCTACGTGATGGTTTGCAACGAAATATCATATCTCACCCAGCTTCCTAACTAATTTTCGTTCCTCCTTACTCGTATCCCCCCAGAGCCATACGGCCACTAGATCCAAGTTTGAGTCAGCTAAAACACCAACGAAGATTTAATCGTAGCCGATTAATTACATACCTTTGTCTTTGGTTCCCATGGTTAGTGCTGTATCTATCTCGCAGTATTCCAGCAAGACAATGTTATTTCACATAGATGCAACGTTCCACGGTATTTAAATGGATCGTCATATCTCGAAGGGTTGCAGTTACATGGCAGAATTTTTATCAGATTGATAATCGGTGCTTTGGCGGGGCTTCGGTTGCAAGTGTTCGGTGGATGCTCGGCTTAACTTCGTATTGGGGCTCAACACTCATTATCTAGAATTTTACTGGTGGTTCGTTGAAAGGAGTCATGCATAAGAATTACCCATTCTTCTTGAATGTCTTTGGCAGTATCTTCTCTAAGCCGCTCTTGATGCAGGCTATAGCACTTCAGATCCTCATCCGTTCCCCCAAAAGAACAATGAACTGGGAGTCCATTCGCTGCAGATCGAATATGAAAAACAGGACATCCTAAATAGGCAGGTGTTTAGTTCTTTTGACCATTTCGTCGAGCGGTGACTTAGCGGCATTGCTTCGGGTACTTGGCAGGTCGGCTGCATGTTGGAGAAGAAAAAACTGACACGAAAGCGCAGGAACGTGTGGCTAGAATGCTGTGGCAGTAAGTGAGGGTGGGAAATTCTAATGGCGGCGGCGACAGCGGTTATCAGATCTCGCTGGAAGGAAGTGTTGCCTCTTTGAGCATTTTATATTTGTTATCGCATCTTCAGTGGGAGTCTGGGAATTTGGACGACTTTTACTTATGCTATGCCACAAGTCGTTTCATTGGCCGTGTAGAATGAGAAGGGCTTGGAATACTACCGAGCTGGGCTATCACTCATCCAATCTGCATTTCGTCGTATGCATTATTCAACATCAGATATTTGTTCAAGATGGAGTATGGTTTGTTTCTCACAATCATACTGAGATAATACTAAGAGTAGAATGCGTCGCAGCACACTGAGCACCAGACACAATGAATATGCGGCGAAATACTTACCTGAAACAGGGGTTTCATATATGAATATGGAAAAGAATGCCGCCCATTCCAAAACCCTCCCTTCATCCCATTAACACAAAATGGATAATTGGAACAGACGATGCGGTTCGCTAGCAGTAGTACCCATTCACTACGCCAACTCCAGTCTAGCAGAACAACCATCTTGGGTCGGCTGACGGGAAGACTTCTCATTTGAGAATTAACCGACGGGTCTAGGTCACCGAGATATTCCACGAGTACGGTTCTGCCCCATGCATGTTTAGTCCGGTTCATGAGTATTGGGCTGGAGACATCACACATCCTTCTCGCACAGATAACATTATCACTATTATCAGACCATACTCATTCTCGCTCCAGATCCAGCAGGGAAAGTCGGTAACCTGGTGTAGCGGCTCGGCTTGGCATTGATCGTCGTGCATATTGGACTGATTCGCTAGGAAGGATCCGATGGCGTCGACGCTTTCTAGCCCCGCAGAGCCTCTTCAAGGCAAAGTCTATGCATTGACTGGTGGCGCCAGCGGTATTGGTCTTGCAACTGCAAAACTTCTGTCCAGCCGGGGCGCTACAGTGTGTATTGCGGATGTCGATCCCGAAGCCATCAAAGCAGCCGAATCCTACTTTTCTGAAGCGAAAGCTCCGTTCATGGTCAACAAGGTCGATGTCTCAAAGAGAAAAGAGGTGGATGCATGGATAGATGCTATTGTTGGGGAGTTTGGACGGCTAGACGGCGCTGCTAATGTGGCGGGAGTGATTGGCAAGAATACGCATGGTATTGCTGCCGTTACTGATCTCGAAGACGAAGAGTGGGATAGGATCATTGCTATTAATCTCACTGGGACAATGTACTGCATGCGCGCACAATTGAGGAAAGTGGTAGATGGAGGGTCGATCGTTAATGTTTCCTCAATCCACGGCCTCAAAGGTATCTTGCAAAAACACCGACGTACAGTTAATATCTAATTTGGACCAGGGTTCGCTAAACACGGTGCCTATGATGCCAGCAAACACGGCATCATCGGCCTCACAAAGGCGGCAGCTTTGGAAAATGGTGGTCGGGAAGTCCGCGTGAACGCCGTTGCTCCTGGCGCCATCTACACTCCTCTAATGCAAAAGGCCTGGGACTCCCATAATCGTCCAGTCGATGCACCATTCGATGAACCTACCGCATTCCAAAGACAAGGCAAAGTCGAAGAATGCGCTAACGTTATAGCATTCCTGCTTGGACCGGAAAGCACGTTTGTTAGCGGGAGCGTATATTGTGTTGATGGTGCATGGATCTAGTCTACTGAATTTTGGAAGCATTAATTTGGTTACTTATGCATTGAGTTTGTCAGTGAGAGTTAAAGCAACGAGGACAAGATATGCATTGGGTGTTCGTAGTTTCAACCTTACACTAATAATCGAGCTACGTGCAGCGCAGCAGCATATATAATATAAATGGAGCCTGGCAAACAAGTCCTTGCACTGGAAGCTACACAAATCATCAACGATCATACACCGGCGATCACTGAAAGCCGTTTAAAAGATTATTCATCCCATGTCGCGCCGCTATAACAGGATCAGACCTTCTCTTTTATCACCTCCTGGGACTGCACATCGACCGGCTCCGCAATATCCGGAATAATATACGTCCCAAATTGTCGATGTGGGACTTTCTCCTGGAACATGTAATCGACCTGCTCCAACGTTTTCCCCTTGCACTCTGGAATAAAGAAGTAGGTGAAAACAAAGCAAACAGCAGCGACGGCACCAAAGATAAATCCTACTTTCGATCCTAACCCCGCGTCCTTATCATAGATGAGATACGGGATCGAAAAGTTAACAGCAAAGCTTAGGAATCATGTTAGCAGATCATATCGTGGATTGCGGAGTGGTGTTAGGCTTACTTCATAGCAACGTTGACAAAGAAACCAATGCGCAATGTATCATCGCGTAGTTTGAGCGCAGGAATTTCTGTTGTGACAACGTAGCACAAAGGCGCCCAACCAATGCTGAAACCAACGGTCATGAGGGCGAGCATTGCTACTACGCCAATTTTATGTTGTGTGCTCAATACTTCTGGGGTTCCAAGCCCGCCCATTGTGAAGAGAGCAATTGTTTGGACCGCGGCACCTAGGAGAAGCATTGGTCTAGTGGATCTTAGTTAACAATTCAAGTATTCTTCGCATTGGAGATTCATACTTTCGTCCTACCCTGTCATTGATCAGGAGAGTGGTGATGATGGATACAATGTTGATGGTCGCCATCACAAGATTCATATCAAACGGATTGACCGTTCCCAGCGATTTGACGCTATTAATCGTAAGGAACATGTCGCATGTGGAGAGGAGACTTTTCATCACTTACTATATTGCTCCGTACTGGCTCGCAAAAGCTTGACCCGTAGCCTGCTGAAAGAAGTTGATAGCCACAACCAGGCCCGTTCGCTTGAGATTAACCCCCTTGAAGATATCCATGAAATTTCCCTTCTCCAATTCGTGGTCAAGAGCATACTGCAGCTCGCGAAATTCAGTCTCAATCTCATCCTCGGTGAATTTCCCGTGTCGATAGATGGTCAAGCTTTTCCGAGCTTCCTCCGTTCTTCCATTCTTAAGCAGCCATCTAGGGCTTTCTGGAGAGAAGAATACTAGTGCTGCGATTATAGTGGGCACGATGTAGAAAAGGCCGAGAGGTATTCTCCATGCGCGGTCGTCTTGGATCGTGCTTGTTCCCCGGCAGATACAATTGATGATAAAGCCTCCAATCACGAGACTGAGTTGGTAGGAGCCGACGACGAGACCTCGAGCAGGGGCGGGGACGATTTCGGATTGGAAAGCTGGGATTACGGAGAGCTCCATGCCTACGTATACATCTACAGAGCTATTAGAACTAGGACTTTTGACTGTAAGCCTTACTCACAATTCAAGACTCTAGCTGCCATAATATGATCGCGGTTTGTGGACGTGACACCCAATGTTGCTGTTCCGAGAGCATAAATACTCATGACAAACATGCACCATCGTCGACCGAAGCGGCTGGCAATAAAGCTACCAGCGAAAACACCTAAAAGTTTCAGAATGGTCGTCTTCTTTCCCGCAGCATCCCTTACCCGCAGCGAATCCAATGTAGTTCAATGAATTGAAAAGGGACAACCAAGACGGCTCCAGTGCATAGGTTTTTGTGGCCGGGTTGTACTCGCCAAACTTCCTCGCAAAGGCGTCCATTGCTTGAGAAGTGGCAAAGGCCTGGTTATCAAATCCATAATTGAACGAGGAGATAGCAATAAGAAGACATCCTAGAGCTAGCCTGGTATTGAAGCATCCGAACTGCTTGATGAGCGCCATTGTACTTTTCAGTTTTCCAAGACTGGAGCAAAAGCAGCGGGGTGAATATTAACCGTTCAAGGTTCCCGGCCCTTATTATATCTATTCAAGGTTGGCGGGTGTTGATGTCCAAAAGCTCGCGATTCCCAGTCAAAGTCCGGGGTACTCCAGCTTTCTCTCCTCATTTCTCCAATCACATCCTTGGACTACCCTAGATACCGAAGTAGTGCCAGGAAAGAAGGGATTAGAGAAGACGCGATTGTGGGAACTTATGATCTCAGTCGGTACTCGGTAGACTAAGGCGGATCCAGCTTGTTGTTTTTACGTGGTCGAGGGTGTCGGCGGCTTTCGGTCCTAGAGAGTCGGTTGTCGGTGTGGCGTATGTTTGCCTCGTAGTCAGTGTTTGTCGGAATTTCCCGAGAAGAATTGGCTAACAACTCAATGAATTGTTCAGTTTGAACCTGATTTATTCTGATGGCTTAATACTAAAGTGTTGTCTTGCAACCGTGGTATCCCGCAGTAACATATAACCGAAGTTCATTCTAGTGCAGTCATTCTGGCATGATCCGGCCCTAATAACTGGTTCTCTTATTTATTGTCCTGAATTCGTGAACAATGTTAAGTCCGAGATCCCAAGATGGGAGTGTACTAATTCCTACCTTTGCTTGACTAGCTACGAGCCGAGCTAGCCATATTATAGATCGACCAGGAGCCTACCAGGAGGCCACCAGATGAGCTCTGGTAAATGAATCATTGACAAAGGGATAGCTGAAGAACGAGCAAAAGACTCAATCATCTCAGCAATCATGGTTTCCATGGCCGTTTAAGACAGAGAAACTTGATCGCTCATTATGACCGCGTGACGGACTATAATCGTAAAAAAAAAACCTAGTTCAATATCGCAAATTCTATCTCTTTTCAAAGCTTTGAAAACTCTGGGTCAGGTTTGCATTATGGTGCTTTTAGAGAATGTACTCAGAATGCGAAGGATATGTAGCTCGGCTCACTTTCATCTAAAATAATACAGTTAGTGCGCGGATATCCAGTTTCGCGAAGAAGCTCTCCAACTGCACTGGCCCTGCAGCCAATTCTTCATCAATTGCTCGAGATAGAAGAAAGAGGCAAGAACTAAAAGAACTCTAAAGCCAAACGAAAGTGATTTGCGAGTTGAGGTACGGTGATTTTTTAAATCCCGACCACATATTCGCAGGAAACGCTGCCTTGGCGACTGGCAAGATTGTGCCCGTACTATATCTGCCTTTTCTCAGTAAGGCTGAAACCTGATGAACAATCGAAGAGGTCTGATGATAGGCGGGTTTCGACATCTTGTAACCGCTTAGGATCCGTAACGCACTGTAGCCCAATGACGGTGTTGCCAGTTCGCCCCCAACCCCCTTAAGCGCCGCCCCCACAAACTCCCACCTTGAGCTGACCGACGCTAAGATCTCAGCCTTAATGTCACCTACAAAGCTTCCAAGGTTGCTAGAATACTCTCGAATATCCGACATTCATTTTCTTTTGCGGAGTCTCTGCCGGTATAATGTCACGCCACCTTCGCCGGGAGGACTACACGATAGGATGGCTCTGTGCATTACCGATCGAGTTGGCAGCAGCGCAAGAAGCCCTGGACGAGGAGCACGAAACACGTCACTTCGATGAGGACACAAATGACCCCAATATATACATTCTAGGATCCGTGGCGGGACATCACGTTGTAATCGGATGGCTACCTGCCGGCCAGATAGGGACTTCTTCCGCCACAAATGTGGCATCAAAGATGCATAGCACGTTTAAAGGGATCCGATTCGTACTAATGGTTGGAGTTGGTGGAGGAGTTCCAAGTCCAAAGGATGATATCCGGCTAGGCGATGTTGTTGTTAGCCTGCCAGTGGGCGCATTTGGTGGAGTAGTCCAGTATGACAGAGGTAAACAGACGCCCAGTGGTTTCGGACGGGAGGGGTCTCTGAATAGTCCACCCCCAAGACTACTAAGTGCAGTCAATAGAGTCAGATCTGATTACCTCCGCGGAAAAAGCACATTCACTAGGCATATATCTCAGCTTGAGCGCAACGAAAAGTTTCTCCGCAGCAAGGCCGGTCCGGACATCCTGTTCCAGGCCACCTACAACCATGAGGAAGGTGTGGATAATCTTAGCTGCGAGTTTTGCAAGGCGGACTGCCAGGTATTTCGCCAGCAGCGTGAAGAGGGAAAAGAAGTGCAGATTCATTATGGAACAATAGCATCAGGGAATACTGTGATGAAAGATGCAAGACAAAGAGATATGGTTAGCAAGGATCTCGGAGGAGTACTTTGTTTCGAAATGGAAGCGGCGGGCATAATGAATCAATACCCTTGCCTGGTGGTTCGTGGAATATGCGACTATGCCGACTCACACAAAAACAAAGCGTGGCAACCATACGCAGCAGCGACCGCAGCAGCCTGGACAAAGGACTTGCTGTCGATATTACCAAAAGCAGAAGTGGCTCGAGAAGAGACAGTGCAACAGTTTGTTCGCCGACAAAGTGTGCTAATACCGTCTTCATCAACACAGCCTCGTCCACGACAAGAGTCAACTCAACCACCTACGCCTCAGCGAAGACCAGTCCCACCCTTACCTTCTGAAAGAATCCCGAATTTGCGCACTTCAACTCCATCTCGTTCCTATGAATCAGGTACAAATACTCCACCCGCTCGCGGACAGTTCATCCGTGAGCCACCTTTTGTTGAAGACGTTGGGCAGCAGTTATCCAACATGAACATCTCCAACAATACTCCTGGGAACTATTCTACTGCTGGACCCAATATAAATACCTCTTGGGATACTATACCTCCAAGCCATTCACAGCCAACGGTCGTCGAGACAGTTCCAAGTCAGGCCAATGGATGGTCAGGATTGGATCTGAAAGGAAATTTACCATACTTGAAGCCCAAGAAATTCCGCGACCCGGAAACATTCATTACTGCCGTGCGATCTGACTCTCGGTTCATGAAGCATGTCGAGCAGCTCCATCCTTCTTTCTGCACTTTCCTTCGCAGGGCGACCATCAAGGACATCAAACCCATCCTAGGAGTCCTTCTACGGTCAGGACTGAATCCAAATGACACACGATATGTGGGAGATTACGAAGACCAACTTGGAGCAAATCCGCACATGTGGATTTTGCACAATAAATGGAGTGTGGTTGGCGAAACACTTCGAACAGAGATATTCAAACTTTTGATAAACCACGGTGCGGATGTCTTACGGTTCCAGATGAGCAATGGCGCTAGGGCATTAACCCGGGCAGTCTGCCTCGGTCTTCGCCACATTGTTCTCATGCTCTTCAACTGCGGTGCTGATGTCAATGACCAGACGATGGATCCGCGACCTTTGCAGGTTGCTGTCATGTATGATCAACTCGAAATGATCGACCTTTTGGTGCAGCATGGTGCTCAGGTGAATGCTGTATCAATCAAGTGGGATCAGCCTATCATAGTGGCATCCTACAGAGGGCTTGAACGGGCTACAATGCGTCTGCTTCAATATGGCGCTGATCAAAACGCGAGAGTGACACGATATCAAGATTCCATAGGGATAACGCCTATCATGTTCGCGACGAGATACGGCAAGTATGACCTAGTGAAACACATTGCCGAGGCAAGTCCCTCCTGTTCATGCATTAGACGCAGCTAATTGACAGGAAGGTTTATCGCCCTGAGCTAAATGCAAAAGCCGCAGCTGGTTGGACGGCACTACACTTTGCCATCGGCCATGTACAAAACCGCGACATCACAACGTGTACTAAGATGTGCGAACTATTGCTACACTACGGAGCTTCTCCGATGATTGCTCATCCAGACGGAAATCTCCCATTACATTATGCCGCAAGGTGCGGCCTTACCCAGGTTGTCCGGGCCCTTCTTCAACATGGTGGGCGCGAAGCCCTGGAAATGCCAAATACATATAACTATACGCCAGTCGTGTTGGCAGCAGGCAATGGCCATATAGATACTCTCGATGAGCTTTTACGTAACGGCGCAAATCTCAAGCCTTATTCTCAGGGGAGGTACCTTCAAACTGCTTTGCAGGCAGCAACACAGTACCAACAACTTGGAATGGTACTCCATTTGAAAAGCAAATACCCGCACGCGGTCTACTAATGGACTTGGATCTTGCGGTTGATAGGCTGTCTAGAGCCATTTCCTTCCGGGTTCGACCGGCAGATTCAATCGAACTGCATTTGGTGTTATTTGGTTTCATTATGGGAATTAGAGTCACTCATACCGTCACGATACAGCTTTTAAAAGTATTTTATTTCATTTTAATGGGGAAAATGTATTCACAGATCCATTCACGTTGCCAAACATCATCCGATTGTGGACAATGGTGTAGCACTATAGTGTCCATTTCGTCCACCGTCCAACCTTTAGTCTTTAATACGAATCGAAAACAGCAATTCGACGCCTGATAGAACAATAATTTATACAATAATGAGCTATGAGATGGTATTGTTACATTGCAGTTATTCGTGCCAACATTCAGCGTATCAAATCTTCAGACCTTACGCCAACTTATTTGACGTATTTATGGTACTTCCCTCTGTTCTTACGTTGTGGCTGGTTACCGCCTTGTCTTTGCTTGCCACCTTGTCTTTGATTACCAGCTTGCGTTTGATTACCATTTTGTTGTTGGTTCCCGCCTTGCTTCTGGGTCCCGACTTGCCGCTGGTTACCATTTTGCTTCTGGTTTGCATTTTGCTGCTGGTTCGCATTTTGCTGCTGGTTCGCATTCTGCTGCTGGTTCGCATTTTGCTGCTGGTTAGCATTTTGCTGCTGGTTCGCATTTTGCTTCTGGTTGCCATTTTGCTTCTGGTTGCCATTTTGCTGCTTGCCACCTTGACCCTTCACATTGCCTTCCTCCTTACTGCTGGTGTTGGAATCGATATTATTCGCATTCGGATCCGCACCGCCATTGCCAACTTGAAACTTAGTGCAGTCATCCTGGGCTCCGCGTTGAGCCACTGGCATAGCGACTGGCTGATGATTTCTCGCCGCAATCATCGTGCAAACGCGGTAGAAGCCCTTGGGCAAACCATCCTTGACGTTAGCCGTAAGCAACCCTTGGCCATTTCCAGCATCATCAATGCCCTTGAAGAAGGCCAATGCAGACGGATCTGGAGGTGTATTGGGCTGGAGGGAGTTTCCAAGCATTTGCACGGTGACATGGCAATGGCCGATGATATCGCCCTTTTCGTCGAGATCTTGGGGTGCGGTGTAGTAGTTTGTTGTTGGGTTCGTGAAGGCGCCGGCGCTGAGGTGTGCAGTTTGGACGGAGATGTTGAATGGGGTGTTCTCGGGTAGGACATCGTTGTGCTTTGGGTTCAAAATAATCGCGGATATCATGTTGCTGACGGCAGGTATCTTGCCCATGGGAATCCCATTACAAGAGCCAGTCGTGATTTGTTGGCCGTTCGTGATTGTTTGACCTTGGCAAAAGTTGATGAAGTTTGCTGGGTCTCTGCAGTGCTGGTTAGTTTATTTTTCCTTTCTGATGAAGACGTGTTTCTTACGTAGCAGAAGGTGACTGTCCCGGTTTGATGCCCTCAGTCCCCGGTTCTTGACCCGTACGAGCACTTGCTGATTGTATAACATTTGGGTTCAAGCAAGTGCCAGCCTTGCCGTTCCCATTGCCAGCTTTGCCATTCCCCTTCCCCTTCCCATTCTGCCTTTTTGGTGTTTGCAGAGTGGCACCTTGAACAATGACTGCGAGGAAAAGTGGTACAATCGAGAAGAACAACATTTTGAAAATCGGTAATAAACGTAGAAGAAAAAATTTAGTCCTCAGCCTAGATGAGGATAATGAAATGAAGTATAAAAGAGTGTGGAAAGCCTGGTGAATGAAAGAAGACGAATCCGGCTCGTTGGTGTGATTTCTCAGTGCTTTCCATAGCGACTATATATCCAACAACCTCCATAGTGTGTTCTTCATTAAACGCTGCTACAATAACCTGAGGCTATGATGCGACAAGACATGCGCAAAGGGTAAACGGCGCTCTGAAAACCAGGCAGACAGTCGGTGCCATTACACAATCACGAATTTCCTAATCCAGAGATAGTTGACTAAACGTTTACTCGATCAAGCTTTTGTGGCACGCTAGCGCCCGAACCACGTCTGTACTGTTTAGGTTAGACGTTGTGTCAGATCTAGTTGGTGGGTGTGTGGCCAAACAGTACCTGTCTCATACCCTTGCTTGGATTGGAAGTAGCAGGAAACTACCTCACTTTGGCGTAACTACAGTAGGTCAACACTGTGTCTCAGCTTGCCGATGTCTTGGAATACGAAAGGACATTCAAGTTAAATGAGGTGAACACGGAGCAACAGTTGTATACGGGCTTCACATGCTGCGCCGAAGCAGCAAGCGCCGGTCCGTTCGTAACCATAATTTTAGGAGAGACCTCCGCTAGATGCATTCTTCGAAGCCGTAGGGCTCACCTTGGTTATTAGACTGACCTGATCTTTTGAACTCATTTTTCATGAGAGGTAGGAGCCTCTTATGCGCGAGGCCTGCAGGTCAGGCTTCGTGTATGGAAATATAAGGTGCCTTTCTACCGCATACAGAAGCGTTTGTTACTGCAGCTTACCCTTCCACATAAAGATAGTGTAATCCAGAGTCCTTGTACATATTCTATCTTTCCTTCGCCGCTCCTGAGACGTGATTACATAGCAGCACCCCAAAACCCATTCCAAACATCATGCGATCGTCAAACAAAATTCTCCTTTGGGTGCATCATTGTTGAATCATCAAAGGAGTTTGACTTCATCCTCATACTGCATCTAGCCAGGCTAAAACGGGGACTGTTGAAGGCAGTAATCAAGTTATCAAGGCTATGAGTAATTTGCATTCGAATGCAGCGTCATTCTTCAACTGCGACTTGCATGTGTTGTGCTTCGTGTGGAAGATGATGGATAACCACGGCTTATAGATTGATATATGTCTACATAATGCGTCGCATTAAGATGTTCGATCAATGTTTCAACAATTAAACAGTCATTTCTGACTACATGGTAGGGAATACCCAACACCCCATCACTAACAAAAAAAAACAGCCACGCTTCCATCCCAATCCAATCCAACTCATTTCTTCCCGCTCAACTCAAACACTCATTACATACTTATCCACGCTACACCTTCTCCCCGTCCCCCTCCCTCTCCCTAACAACCCTCTTATTAACAAACCCCGTAAGATACCTATCAACATCACTCGCCAAAAACGCAATCAAAAACGCAAACCCACCAAACGCCAAACTACTTAGATACACGACACTCAGCGACTCAGCATAAGCGCGTTTCTGCGCTGCTGCGAGCGCGACTTTAATAGCGCTAGTCATGCCCGGGACGCTATCGAGGGCAGATGCGGTGGCTTTGGCGGTGGCGGCGAAGAGGGAGGGGAGGATGGAGTTTGGCAGTCCGGCCGAGGTAACGGCCGGGGTGATGTACCGCGGAGTTAGGGCGGAGAGTTTGTTGGTATAGATGGCGAGGTAGATGCTTGCTGTGTGGAAGCTGTGAGTAGGTGTGTCGGTGGGCTATAAGAAGTAAGAGACTTTACTTACTAGCTATGGTGCCGCTGACGGCGCGCGAAGAGGCGAAGAAAGCTTGTCCTGCGCCAATGTTTTCGGGCGGGATTACCAAGCCGGCGACTACGATTGCGATGAGTTCTACCCAGCCGACGAATAGGCCGATCATTGTGGTCATCTTGGTGAGGTGTTACGTTAGTTGATGGTGGGTTTTTTTCTTGTTACGCGTGGGAAACGTACGGCGATGGCCTGGCCTTGCTTGTGCTCGTTGCTCAGAGACATGACGCCGCAAAAGACGCAGAGTCCCGCAATCGAAGCAATCATCTGCCACTTTACTCTTCCTCCGCGTTTAAGAAACGGCCCAGTGATGACTTCGCCCATGGAGAGAGCTAACCCGGTGGTGCACTGCATTGTATTAGTTTCATTTCTCTTCACGTTTTTCCTACGGCCGGTTACATACAGACATCCAGCCCACAGTCATGTTATCTTTCGTGTACAGTGCAGTGATGTGTGTCGGCCAAAGCACATTCAAAGCGTAAAACGACATTTGGCCCACGGAACCCACAATGACCGCGACCCAGAAGTTGCGGATCTTGAAGAGTTTCATTGGGAGAAGGGGCTCTGGAATGGGCATGTATATTTCTGCGCGAAGTGAGTATCTTCTTGTTGGGAACACGGGAGTTTCTATGCTTACCGTAAATTACGAATGCGATTAGGCCGATGACGCCGATGATGAGAGTCGCGATGCAATGCGAGCTTTTCCATGGGTATTGCTTGCCGCCCCAAGCTGGAGAGCATTAATTAGTCAAAGGAGTAGTGTATGCCGAGACTCTAATTCAGCTTACAAAGAGCCAACAATAAACAGACCAGACCGCCAGTGTATAAAATGAAGCCACCGTAGTCAATACGCTTGAGTTGCTCTCTCTTGGTGATGCCCTTCTGCAGCTGATGGAAATCTGGCGGGTGGTAGCAAAAGACAAACAATACCAACGAAGCGGCGCACACAATGCCATTGAGCATGAAGCACCACCTGTGCAAAGTTCAGCAAAAGGATATGTTAAATGTCAAACACTACTTACCTCCATCCTAGCGCCGTATACTGAACCAACGACCGCGCAACCACAGGTCCCAGTCCCAGCGTCGGAAGCACAGCAACAGTAATCAAACACTGGCTCAGCCCGCGATATTTATTCGGGACAATTTCTTGTACAAGCAGCGGATAAAGAACCTGTCCGCAACCAGCCAGACCAATGAAAACACTGGAGCCAATGACTTGATTGACGTTCTTCGCCGTCGCTGCGATGATGCTTCCGATAATGCCGGATACCTGGCCTCCGAGAATGAAGTATCGACGACCAACAACGTCGCTGATGCTACCTACGAGAAGTAGTCCAACGCCTTTGATTAGTGTGTTGATTAAAGATACAAGATAGACGTTGCTGTCTGGTCCGATGTCCGCGTTGATGACGCCGAGGATGTTCGCCTTTACTAACGTTAGTTTGTGGTGGAAGGCGAGAACAGTTGGGAAATCGTACAGGCATGGCATATCCGATGAAGAGCGTATTCGCCAATAAAACAATAGCTGCGCATGACCCGAGGAAACCAAAAGACGTCCAGTACCCTGGCGGGACATCAGTGTCGTGCTCATTGGCTTCTACCCCTGCGAGAGAGTCGTCTGCGCTGGGGTTTGTGGAAGAGGTGCTGTCTGCGTTCTCCACATGCTCGCAGGTGTCTTGTCTTTTTACATCGGCCATGATTGATAGTGGACGGATAGTATCTGGATGGGGAGATTCTCAGGTGATGTTCCTAGGACATGAGAAGTAGAATCGCCGCTGGTGTGGTCTCTTATGAAGGATCTGGGTCCGCTAGAGATGGATCCGGGGCATCTGGGGTAGTTTGCTAGTGGCTCAACTAAACACTGTGGGGTAGTCGCACTAGTCAGTTGCTCAGCTGCTCAAGGGCTCTATAGTCTGTGGCGCGTTGGACTGTACGGCGATGGATTTATTTGTCCAGTTGACAATTGGGTGTTAGTGAATTGGGCCGTGTCTTCTGGACGGCGAAGGCAAGGTCTAGCCGAGCTTCCCCGATGACATTCTCTCCATATCCCAACTCTTGGACCACGCGTTGTGCCTTGCTTCATGATACGGGATCATTATGAGTGAGCGGTGTCTGCTGAGCTTGAAGCGGAGTCTTCGGCTTGAGCTGTAAGTAACACGACACTAAAATGTGTCAGTCTGCACTTGGCAATCCTGACACCGTCGATGCTAAGCGGACCTTCGTCATGTGCGGTTAGCCTGCCTGATGATATCCGATGATCAGCAACAGCAACTAATGAACTAAAGTTTACGTGGAAATATAACTCTGAAATGGATATAGAACTAGATACTTTCTATGTCAGGGTCTTACCTTTGTAAATACTTTTTTGTTGTTTTTTTCTGATTAAATCGAAGCATTGCACCCTTACCAGAAAATCAACATGACTATAAACAATAACACAAATGGGGTCAACGGCCACTCAACCAATGGCTACTACACCAACGGAACCTCAACTCCAAATCACTACGATGTTTTGATCATCGGTGGTGGTTTTGGCGGCTGCTACTCGCTCCACAAATTCAGAGAAGCTGGATTTACATGTCATCTTTTCGAAGCCGGATCCGCGCTTGGCGGAGTATGGCATTGGAACTCATACCCGGGAGCGCGAGTCGACAGTGAAATTCCATACTACCAATTCTCCGTACCGTCGGTCTGGAAAGACTGGACCTGGTCGCAACGGTTCCCTGCTCATGATGAACTAAAGCGGTACTTCGAGCACGTTGACAAAACGCTTGAACTATCCAAAGACGTGGATTATAACACCATTGTCGTCGGCGCGGATTTCGACTCTGAAACAAATCTATGGACGGTCACGACGCAGAATGGGAAGACGGTTACGTGCCAGTGGTTGATTCCCGCGACGGGAAGCTCGCACAAGCGCTACGAGCCTGATTTCCCAGGACTGAAATCCTACAAAGGCCAACTGATTCACTCTGCAAGCTGGCCATCTTCAGGCGTCGACTTCACAGACAAGAACGTAGCAGTCATAGGCGCCGGCGCAACAGCTATCCAATGCGTCTCCGAAATATCAAAGCAAGCCAAAACACTAACAAACTACATCCGGAATCCAAACATTGCCCTCCCAATGAAACAGCGATCTCTAGGAGATCTCGAACAGAAAATAAACAAGGCCATATACAACGGCCTTTTCCGACTCGCGCGCGAAACCGCCGCAGGAATCGCAGGCGACCCGCAAACAGCAGCAACATACGAGCACACGCCCGCGCAGCGCGAAGCGCTATGGGAGGAATTGTACGCGCGTGGAGGGTTTAATTATCAGGCGGCTAACTACTGCGACTACCTCGTTGACGAAAAAGCGAATCGCATGCTCTACGATTTCTGGTGCAAGAAGACGCGCGAGCGTGTCAAAGATCCCGTCAAAGCTGATATCGTTGCGCCGATTGAACCGCCATATCCGTTCGCGACGAAGCGGAGCAGTCTTGAGCATGACTACTACGAGAGCGTTAGTCGCGATAATGTCGAGCTTGTTAGTCTCAAGACGTCGCCTATTCGAGAATTCACTGCGAATGGCATCAAGACTGAAGACGGGCAAGAGCGCGAATTCGACGTCATCGTGCTGGCGACTGGGTACGATAACATGACGGGGAGTCTGACGAGTATGGGTCTGCGCGGGAACGACGGTGTGGATCTGAAGAAGAAGTGGGCGGGTGGCGTGTCTACGTTTTTGGGCATCATGGCTGGTAGCTGTCCTAATATGTTTATGATTTTTGGGCCGCAGGGTAAGCTCTCAGCTTAAGAAGAGCTTTGTGTTTATAGTTTTTGAAAAACTAACGTCCGAACTAGCTCCCACAGCATTCACCAACGCTCCTGTATTCATCGAAATGCAAGTCGATTTCGTCGTCTCCATGCTCCAAAGACTCCGCGACCAAGGCATTTACTACATCGAGCCGAAACGCTTCGCGGAGGAATCATGGAATAAGACGTGTCAGGATATCAGCAATGCGACGCTGTTTACCAAGGCAGAGTCTTGGTACATGGGATCTAATATCCCTGGGAAGAAGCGCGAGCAGCTCAATTATCTTGGTGGGTTGAAGGGGTATATGGATGCTTGTAAGGATGGGACGAAGGATTGGTCGTGTTTTGATGTTAAGGTGGAGAGTGGGAGGGTGATGGATAAGGAGGATATGCCGGTTGTTAGGTAGTTTTAAATCTGTCAATGGAAAATGTAATCACTTTTCTTGTGAACTACAAATGAAGAAATTTCGCATTCATTGGTGTGGAAATGCGAAAGCCACTCTAAACGTAACTCGTATCGTTGTTGAATACACTTGAGTTGCTTGCTTAACTAATATCCACGTACGCACAGTCAAAACTTCATCAAAACAAATGTGTACGACTTCAGATCAATTTCATAGACCCCGGATTTTGAAGCACACATATTACTAACATTATTTCCACACTCTATGAGCACAAGACACCACTTCGCATCCGCCAGAAGTTTAATGATGCAGGATCATTCATGCCAAGTAAATACGGGAACTCTTCACCCGCGGTTCTTAACGGGGACTTGCGCCGCGCTAAAGTGACTCAGTATAATTTGCAGGCCAGACTCGGCGAGGCTAAGACAAGGCGCTTCCCCGCATTCCTGACGCTCCAGAAAATGGAAACATCTACAGGTTCACGTGCAAGTCTAGTTGTAAACTTTTGGGTTCATCGTTCCCTAGATGGGAAGCTAGAGAAGGAAAAGCTGTGCCGCTGATGGGAAGAATAGCCTCACATCGATGTCTCTTATCCGCGGGAATTTAGCTACGATACAAAGCAAACTAAAATTATAGGACGGGTGCCATTATATACAAAGGACGGCAAGAACAAGAGGTTGTCTCTACATAGATAAAATATACTTGCACAATCATACTCCATCTCATTGCTGTACTCAAAATGTCAACCCTCACAGAAACCATCACTGAAATAGCATCACCAACCCCACATACCCTTCACATCCCAGGCCTGGAATGCGGACCATACGGACAGCGTCTCTGCGTCCAGGTGGCAGATGAACTGGCTCGAAAGACGCCTGGTCGTATCTATGCTACCATTACAAACTCACCATTTGATATTGAGCACGGCTTTCGCGACATTACAGTTAAGCAGTTTGCAAATGCAGTCAATACTGCAGCGTGGGACATTCAGTCTCGGTTTGGCGAGAGTGGGAAGGGCAAGTTTGACGTCCTTGCGTATATTGGCACTTCGGATATTCGATATGCTATATATCTGTACGCGGCGATTAAGACTGGACATCAGGTATGTACACTCCATTTATTTTGGTGCTCTAGGCGAAGTTTTTGGACTGATATTATGTAGCTCATGATTCCATCGGTTCGCAATTCCTCTTCACAACATCTCTCCGTCTTTGAAGCCGCGCAGTGCAGTCGCCTTCTGTATACGCCGAATTTCGAATCAACCATTTCACATCTCAAGTCCATGAGGCCTGAGATCCACTCTGCTCCAGCACTCGAGCTGGACAAACTCATCGAAACACAAAGTAAACACTACGAATACAACAAAACCTGGGCCGAAGCACGAACAGATCCCATCGTCATCGCGCATTCCTCCGGATCCACCGGCAACCCAAAACCTACAACAATCACTAACGGCGTCTACTCAACATACGACAACCATCGCAAGGTGCCGAAGATCCCAGGGCGCAAGTTCCAGGGATACACGTTGTTGGATCTAGATGGGGGGAAGTTTTATAACCCGTTTCCTCCGTTTCATTTGGCGGGACTTTTTGCCATGACGATTATGCCGATATTTTATCACTGTACAGTTACCACGGGGCCACCAGAGAAGCCACCATCTGGCGAACTACTGAGTCAAGCGATGCACAAGTTGAAGATTCGCGCTGCGTGGTGTCCGCCAACGGTGATTGAACAGCTTCTTGAGCAACCGGGTGGTTTTGAACAAGCTGCTAGTTTGGATTGGATCATGTATACCGGTGGACCACTTGCACAAGCAGTAGGCGACAAGCTTTGCACCGTGACCGATGTCTGCCAGATGTATGGGTCCACTGAGACAGGTCCGCATCCTGCGCTCGTGCCGCTGCCGGAGAATTGGCAATGGTTTGAATGGCATCCCATGCTTGAGAACAAGATGGAAGACCAAGGTGATGGAACGTACGAGATGGTTGTTTATAAAGACCCCAGTCTTGACTGGGTACGGCATCTCAGCCAGGCATATCCGCTTCTGGATGTTTGGCATACGAATGATTTGTTTATTCGACATCCGACGAACCCGAAGTTGTGGAGGTTTCATGGGAGAAAAGACGATGTTCTTGTGCTGTCTAATGGAGAAAAGTTTAATCCAGTGAACATGGAGGGCGCGATTGTTGGGCATCCGCTTGTTCGAGGTGCTTTAATCGTGGGTACTGGCCGGTTCCAGGCGTCTTTGATCGTCGAGCCAAGGCCAGGATTGAGCATGTCAAAAGAACAGTTCATTGAAGAAATTTGGCCTGCTGTTGTCAAGGGAAACGAGCTAGGTCCTGCGCATGGGAGAATATTCAAGCACAAGATTGTGGTTGGATCTGAAGACAAGCCTTTCAAGAGGGCAGGCAAAGGCACCGTTATTCGCGGCCAAACAACGAAATTATACGCAGAAGAGGTGGACGCGTTATACTCCGAAGAAAATCTGCACGAGGAGCAACAACTGACATCTATTGACGACTTGGAAGCCATCAAGGCTCTAGTTCGGTCTTGCGTCTCGCATTTGTTGACGCAGGATTTTGGCGACGCAGACGATCTGTTTGTACTGGGCATGGACTCCTTGCAAACGATGGAACTCACCAAGTCTTTGAATCGATCTCTTTCTCCCCAACTGGAAACTCTCGCTCAAAGGAACATTGTTTCTGGCGTTCTGTACACACACCCTACGATCGATCAGATTTCACAACATCTCTATCGAGTATTCCATGGATTAGAGCCGCTTCACGCTCCAAAAGCCGTTGATCGAGTGGCGACTATGAATCAGCTAATCGGAAAATACTCTTTCGAATTTGCTCCCAGGAAAGAAGTCGCAGTCACGCCTCGCATTTCGGGGCTATGCGTTGCAATTACTGGATCAACAGGCTCACTGGGAACCCACCTCCTAGACACACTACTCGCCGATCCAAATGTATCGCAAATCTACTGCCTGAACCGATCCAACGACGCACGTTCTAGACATGTGAGCGCTGCACAGTCCCGCGGGTTAAACATGATCCACGACCTCTATCGAAAAGTCCAGTTCCTGACTACAAACTTCGACGATCCAACGCTCGGTCTTTCGGACGAGGCATACGAAAACCTACGTCTCAATCTCGACGCCGTCATCCATAATGCGTGGAAAGTCAATTTCAACCACGACCTGTCGTCATTCGAGGATACACATATCCGTGGTGTACGTCACTTGATTGATTTCTGTCAAGCATCCGAGCGCGGAACACACATCTTCTTCGTGTCGTCGCTTTCTTCGGTCGGGAATTGGCCCGCTGTTAACGGAATCGGAACACAGGTTCCAGAAACGGCAATTACAGACTGCAATGTAGCCATGAAGATGGGCTACGGTGAATCTAAGCATGTAGCGGAGCGCATCCTGCACAATGCGACCGCTGCAGCGGGCGTCAAAGCCTCTGTGCTTAGGGTGGGCCAATTGGCAGGTCCATTAGCAGAAGATGGCGGAGTCTGGAATCGTTCCGAGTGGTTCCCAACTCTGATCAAGACTTCGAAAGCGCTGGGTATGCTACCAGATGCCATAGCTACCATCGACTGGATACCAGCAGACACCATGGCACACATCATCAGTGAAATAATGCACTCCGAGCACGCAGCCGGTACATCACAAGTTTTCAATCTAGCAAATCCGAAAGCCGTAGAGTGGATATGGCTTGTTCCTGCTATTGTGGAGGTGTGGGGTGCGAATGGAACGAAGATTGTGCCATTTGAAGAGTGGTTCAATGTGTTGGGGAAACAGCATGATATAGATACGTATCCTGCGCTGAAGATTTTGGATTTCTATAACGGTTTGGCGGAAGAAGCGAGGACGCCAAAATCGGAGAGAATCAAATATCAGCTTATAAGGGCGGCGGAGTGTAGTAGGACGATGGCTGAGCTGGCGCCGATTAATCAGGAGGCATTGGCAATTTGGCTCAAGCAATGGGCTTTGTGAGATTTCAAGCTTTCTATGAGAATGAATTTGTTTTGGCTTTGTGATTAGAATATGTATTAAGTGGACATCTGATCTGAATTGATCCTAATGTTGATCCTCATCCCCGAATTCAAAGCACTTCCTCAGACATGCTTACGTTGCTCCCCACTATTGCAGACTTCATTATCTGAGTCCAACGTTTTGATAGTGGCACATGATTCGGTGGACGGTGGGTCATGCTCGCCATACTAGGGGCTGCTAAGTCATGTCTTGTCACATTAGTGCCAACCTGATTCCTTGCGTGCGGAGCATCGTAGTCTCGGAGTCCCGGAAAAGACTGCCAGCGCAGAATGTGGGAAGACATATGTTGACATCTAATTCCACACCGCTTCTCTTAGTTCATTCCACGCACCATTCTGGCACATAGGGAATCTAGCGTCATTTTTTCCATCACATCTCAAAATGTCGACCACTACCACCACCACACTCACCTCCTCATATCCAAAGCTCCAGGCGACAGACACATCTGCAAATGGCACCGCAAAGCAAAACGGCAGCCAAGTCCAACTCCAAAAGATACCTACACCGCCTACTTTCACAGACAAGCATGAAGAGCGAGCATATCTCAAAGGCCGCTTAGCTCTCGCTTTCCGCATCTTTGGAAAGCTCGGCTTCGACGAAGGTGTTGCAGGCCACATAACTCTCCGGGATCCCATTCTCCGCGATCACTTCTGGGTGAATCCTCTTGGACGAGGCTTCAACCAGATGCGCAGCTCCGACTTGATTCTCGTCAACAGTGTGGGGGATGTTGTCGATGGCGGGCCAAACCGATTGCTTAATCGCGCTGCTTATATGATACACCATGCTGTTCACGTCGCGAGGCCAGAAGTTAATTGCGCGGCTCATTCACATAGCTTATATGGACGATCGTTTTGCAGTCTTGGACGCCCCATTGACATGTTGTCGCAGGACGCATGTGCGTTTTACAATCATCTCGGGGTATATCGCCAATTTAAAGGAGTCGTCTTGGCCGAAGAAGAAGGGAGGAATATTGCTAATGCTCTCGGAGAGAGTAAGGCTTGCTTGCTTCAAAACCATGGACTCTTGACAGTGGGCGAGACTGTGGAAGCAGCTGTTTTCTGGTTCATGTCGTTGGAAAAGTGTTGCCATGCGCAGTTGCTGGCTGAGGCTGCAGGTCTGGGATCTGGGAAAGGTGGACCGATTCCGATTGATGATGAGGATGCTGAGTTTACGTTCAAGAGTGTCGGTCAACCTAATGTTGGATGGTTCAGTGCCCAACCAACGTTTGATTCTATGATTGAACAGATTGGGGATATATATCTTCGCTGAAGTATCTATCATACAAAGATATTTAATTGATCATATTTTATTTTCTGTATCCCTTGTTCTTACTCTTCAAGATATGCAACCATTTCCAAAGTAAAATGTCTAAATCTCACATCTGCATTTTCCAACTTCGAATTCATTATCGTACTGCCACTTGGCATAACCTCTGTCACAAAGCACTACACTGGGCATATCCAACCTCGATCCCTTATTCAATTACCCCACAAAGGAAGGAAACTCTGCGCCGGTGTCAGATTCATGCACAATCTAAACTGACACTTCTTAGAAGACACGCTAAACTGACCAATGTGCCCGCATGGTGGCGCTGACGCTAATGTTGTCGCTAAACTGACACTTTGCGGGGTCGTTCTCCGCTTCACCCGGAAACTGATGTCCTCAACACGTTCTACAACCTTCGGATTGGATACAATGGGTGAAGCTCTACAAATCCGAGTTCTTGTGTTAGTAATCTAGTATCGAGCTGGCCTGGACATGGGGAGACTAGTAAATGGGGTTGAGCTAAGGCTCGAGGTTCCGAGTTTCCGACATTTACTCGTTCTTATCAGGCAACCTATTCCAAGTTCGGATCCTCCGGCATTGCGAAAATGGCGCATGATTACAGCTTAAGATCCGTTTACTTTTCATCTTCTTCTCGCGCCTTTACCCATAAATTCAACATCGAGGGCTGAGTATGCTTTTATCGTTCATGGTTCATGCCCGAAGTCATATCCAGAAATCGTTTTCCGCAAATGCGACATAAGTTCTTCTCGGTTCCTTGAGTCCTTCTAACAAATGATGAAGCAAATATGAAGGGAGTGACGGCAGACAGCGGGGTCCCTCCATGACGACAAGTAATTTCTAGGTCTACCCCATAATCCAGAAGCGTCCGTACGACCTCCAAGTTCCACAGCCATTAGGAGACTGGCTACTTCTTCTTTAATTTTATTGGCCCACAGCTCACGCGCAGACTGGAAAATGTTCACATCGAAGTCATTCAGAGAAGAAGTGATCCTGAGGGCAATTGTGATAGAGAAGCTTTGGGCGAGACTATGCAACGATATCAAACCCTAGTATGCCTATTCATTGATAAATGGTGAAAAGAAAGAAGGAAGTTCGTGGAGAGGTTCATCATACTCGAGATATCAGCAGAGAGGCGGGATCGGCTTATATGTGCTTATCCTGCAAGGTTATTGGCAAGGCTGAGAATGCCTTCTTGGCTGTCCATTTTGCCCCAGGCGGCACCCTTGCCATCATAAACTGCAAAGGCCTACATCTTTACTACGGTGGCGTACCCAATGATATATATCTATGATGATTACGCATATCATCAAGCAAGTACTTCGTTGATGATATTTATTGTTTTGGCTCATAGGAGAGTCCTCCAACGGCAAGACTGAAGGACGATGCCAGCTGTTCACCGGTCACATTCATGGCAATATATAACTAATGCATTCAGTTGGTATCTCAGTTTGCATGATTGGGTGGCATAGGTACCTACTTTTGATTCATTGATACATGTTACTTGCACCGAGGAAACCAATAAAATCCGACATATGTATATGGGGTCACCACAAAACATACAAAACATTTTCAATTCCTACCCTCAGTCAATATAACATCAGATATATAATCCCGGGAAGTTATTATTCACAGAGCTTCCTCAACAACTAAGCAAAGAGTGACTTTCGGTGATGATTAATCCATCCAGCAAGTATCCTCAATCCACAACCCTCATCCCCAACCACCCACTTCCCAAAAAACACACAATATTCCCCCAATCAACGATTAAAATTTATTTGAACCTTCTACATGCCTGAAAACAACAGATCTACAACCTTCCATCTCCGAATGCCTTCAACCGTGTACATCTCAGTCCACTTCCACTAAACGCACCAAAAAATCGAAGAAAGATTTAAAGATGCATGTAAAGCCAATACTCCTGCATTAGAAGCAAGAAACATTTATTTTCTGGCATACAATCCAAGGCTCTTCCATCGCAGAACCAAAACCACAACAAAAAAGCGTTGGCATAAGAACAATGTACCAGATGATTTCGACGAGACGTATTCCGAGTTATTTACACTACCATATACTAATTTACCAGCGGCATCAAAAGCAAAAAAAGATTCAAGTTTCAGCTCCGCCGTGTGAAAAATTAGATCGGAAGAAGTGATATTGTATTCTAGAACATCTACATCTATGAAAGCGACCTAGAATATCTATATCTATGAAAGCGAGGCTTCGTAAATTATATAGACAGGAAGTCGCTGTATAAAACTCCTCCCACAATAAAAAGCAAAGAAAAAAAATGCGAACGTGCGCTGCGCATGCGCATAGTCTCTCTACCTCCCCGTGTCTGCTCCCCGCCTTTCCATACCCGCTGTCAAATATGCGAGATTTTCTGCTCAGGCTCCAACAAGCGTCGAATCGTTCTTGACTTCATGAGACGATGTGTTGTTTGACTCGAGCGACGGTGTGGACGTTTCTTTCGCATGGTGATGTGTACTCGAGAAGACGTATCCAGGGTGTCCGATATTAAGACAGAAGACAGCCGCGATAACAACACTACAGATAAGAACGAACAGAAGTTAGTAAATGAACACGGTAAAATAAATAAACAGGAGATGAAAGAGGAAAATTGAAACACTCACGCAGACTCCAACGCAATAAAAAGCGCCTGATCCCTAAACCAATGACTAAAATACCCCTCGTGCAACTCCACAATCCTATACACACATCGCAGCAGAATCAATCCCGTCGCAGCCACCAATCCTCCTATGAAAACTTTCAAGTTCTTGCCCATCAATGACAGCGATTGTATTTTTGTGTACGTGACTAGGTAGTCTGCGAACAAGATGCAGAATGCTAGCAGCGAAACTACTTGCAGGACGAGGCCGGCGAGGGAGATGTTGACGCCGCGGTCGACGGCGGCTTTAGTGGTGGCGACGGAGGAGAGGGCGCCGCCGACGGCTTGGAGGACGAGGGAGAGGACGTCGACGGGGATGAAGACCCAGTAGAAGGCCCTGGGGTTGAAGCGGGCGATTGAGGCGTCGAGATGGATGATTCTATGTGAGACGGGTAATTAGTCGGGGGATGTTTCGTGCGCAATATAAAAATGAGATTGACTTACGTTTGAGAAAGGAGGACGTATATAGCGGCGGAGAAGAATACGGGTGCTACGGTGATGCAGACTGTAGTTCACATATTAGCTTTACTTTTTCTCCTTCCCCATCCAAGCAGATTCGAAAAGAAAGATGCAGGATAAACTCACTAATTTGCATCAAGAACCCCTGAAAATCAAACGGATTATTGTAAATCATAGACCGTCCCCCATACCCTACCATCTCAAGGACACACCCGCTAATCATGCACCCCATAAACCACCAAGTCCTCATTCGCACACCCTGGAACGCATGCACAAGCATCGAAATGCCAAACAGGGCAGTGAAGATGCCACTCGCAGCCATTGACGGCCGATAGCGCAAAATGCTCCATTCCAAAGGACATAAATCGAGCGTGCAGTTTGCTTGGGGACCAAAAGCAATAAGCACCGTTCCATTCGTTGCGTCTGCCATGATGGAAGAAAAGAGACAAAATCGAGTTGGAGATTGCTGATCAGGGGACTCCACGGGGTAGGCAGAGAAGGTGAATTGATAGTTCTTATAATAATTCTAGGCAGCTGTTCTAACAACAGTCCTGAGATTGATGAAACGGGTGACAATTGATGGGCGATGGGGCTCGGAATGGCTGTGGGGACCTGCAGATGGGTCGATGGTCAAGAGAAACCAATCAGGGTAAGTTGAGGTGAGATGGCGCTAGTCCTAAAGCGGATACATTGTCGCGATTGGGTGAATTGCTCGTCCGTGCTCTTGAAGCTGTTCGTGTAGGCGACCGACTATCTGCTTGCGAAATTCCTGGCTGCTGCTCTTTTTCGCATCTTTCCTCTCAAATGGGATGGTACGCCTCTTGACCGTCTACCTTTTGCACACGAAGCCTTCCGGACCGGCGGCTTGGTTGGCGCCGCAACGAGCTTGACTCCACTGCTAATCGTCCTTCTGCAGCTTGTCAGCGGAATCGGGCCAAAAAAATTCCCCCACCAAGATCCATCGTCATCGATGTTCAGCTCGCCCATAGCAACAGCAGGTTACGACGACGTTGGTATAAGAATGGAAACAGTGTTCGTCACCAAGTGCATCCTGCCGTCTCGCCATGTCACGCATGTCGGCAAGGTCCGGAGAGAAACCGTATCTGTGTCAACCCAACGGCAGCCCAGGCATCCAAACTCCGACTCAGTCCGTAGGTAGCCATGTATTGGCACACATTTGCAAAGGTTTCCACCGATTACGGTGCGATGAAGTGTAGAGTGTGTAGAGCATACTGCATGTCCATAAGGTCCTCCACTCCACCCGCCATTTCGTAATCCTACGGAATATGTGTGACATCTAGACCGAATATTGACTTGTTGATATTGGGTCCCCAACCCTGCTTTCATTAGGGTTGCTGTAAGCACCATACGCTAATGGTTATAGTTTGACGCCTCGCCTTTGACATACCTGCAGTACCAACGCTCAATGCAACGAGCCTTTGCCTAAGGGTGTTTATCGTGAGTATGCAGAGGGAGCCGTTCAGGTCCTGGTCGCGCTCCTGCAGAATCCTTCCCCGGTCCAACAACCCGAAATACCGCGTGCGAACATCCTAGCCGCCCATCGTCCCGCTACCCCGGTCTCAGGCGCGCCATATCCTAATACGTTTGCAGGTAAAACATAATGTTCTTGTCGTCGAATCCACTCGGGCGTTCTCTGGCAAGACGGCAGTATTCATGTGTGACATTGTGGCAGCAACGAAAGGCGATGCAGTCTCAGAAGCAATAAATTTTGAAAAGAACCTGCCAAATACTATAAAAGTCGGGTTACTGTTTGCTGTAATTTTGAGCGTAGCAAATCCAGTTACGCCCAACCGAATACCAATGAATGCAGGTCGGTGTTAGCACTGATGCGCCTGGACGCATGATCCAGAGGATCCGGCAGAAAAGGATAAATAGCTAAGCCTCACGTTCCGCTGCCCTTTCGCGGCGTCGGTTGAAGGTGCTATCATTCTTGGGAGAATCGAGAGCGATTCTGGCAGAGTTGGGTGTATGGATTGGCGCGCCCTCTCATGATGGCTATGCGATAGACAGTCCGTATTTCGTAGAAAACTGTGATTATTGACATACTAGCTCAATCGAAGTCATAAGTCCCGTCATATCATATGAGGTAATGTGCTGAAGCGAGTGGTGTTTATAGCGCAAACGTGTTAGGCAACCGAATTTGGGTAGTCACAATAGAATGCTTCACGCTCCATCGCGTGCTCTGTGTGGGGTAAATGTAAGCTACAAAGCATCGTTGCATCGACATGAAATATCCGATCTTACCCAAGCTTCCTATAAAATACAATTTCTAAACCCTCTAAACACCCCATCCACACTCATTCTTAGCAGTGTCAGCAGCTGGTGAATCGGAACCGGACCACACTCCCAATAGCAACTGGCGGTATTCATCCGCTACATTGAATCCACGTGCCACCACAATATTCAGGAACTTCATCATACGTGCTCGTTCTGCCTCGGTTTCCATTTGATGGCCGACCATATCAGCAACCGGCAGATAGAGCGCAAGATCCATGCCTGGCTTATCCACCAGGGTTTCAACGCAGTCAAGGGCAACCAGGGCCTGTTGGTGGAGTGCCTCATCAGGCATCACTGGGACTTCACATGAGAGGAGTTTCCACATTTCGTGTCGAAGGGTGTGAGATAATCCTGTGAGAGCCCAGTGATAATAAGGCGTTATGCAGTTAGACACATGGTCCTGCTGACTTTGAGATAGTTGGAATAAATTCTCAATCATATGGATCTGGAGAGAAGATGCCTCGCAGATGATGTCGAGGCCTTGAATTTTCTTTTCGACGCTGATGGGCGGAGGTGAATGGCTACCATTGGATGATGATCCTTCTTGTTGCTGCTTTTCGGTAGTGTTGATCCAGCACACCATTCTAATTTGGTCAGCATGGAATAGCATTGTGCAGATTGTGAGCAGCTCTTACTTTAGTCGGAGCGTAGCCCATTGCCACATGGCGGATAACATTCCGTCCATTTTCATATCTTCCGACCATGATTTTACCTCCTGATCAGGTCCGATCGGTTGTTGTGCCATCGGATATGGGCCAGACGAATATCGAGGACCAATGGGATCTGCGACTCTTGCTATGGCCAATAACACATCAAGCATTTGGAAGACCCTGATCAAAGATTTGTCAAAAGCAGTGAGTGATTCAGATTCACGTCTACTGTGGTACTGATTTAGAAACCTTGAGACCTTGTAAAGCCATATACCAAAGCTGTTCTCTTCGCGATTAAAAATCAGCTGTCTAGGGTTAGTTTAAAGTTTTATCAATCCAGTAACAGAGAGAGAAACGCGGGTCTGAAACATACCTCAACAACTCCGAGCAACAAAGCGTTCAATAAAATAGAGCTAAATTTTGATATGTCTGGATTCTCTAGTTGACGCTCGATGATTGATTTTTGCTTCAAAAATGTCCCCATAATGCGATGCGACTCGCTTTGATCAATCTGCATAAAACTACGGTTGTGAGTGGCATAGATTCCGCCAATAATGCTCAACGTTCGACTGACGTTCTCATCTTCGTGGGAGAGTATGGTTACGGTCGGGCTTCGCAAGACGGACACCTGGGTCAAATACCCCACGGACTGGAAGTAGATACTAATGTAGTTCCATGAATCTTGGATTAATGGCCTTGGCACTACCAAGGATTTGCGCTGCTGGTACACAAATCGGAAATCCTTGGATGTGGCTTTCGTTGCTACTATGCAGTCTAGCCCGCGTGCCACGCAGTTCGAGCAAGGTTGGCTGCCATTGCACTGGGCATGTCAGTCATGAACACAATCCAACCACTCTGCTCTTCTTTTGAAGTCAGATTAGACTGACCTTTGCATGTAGCTTTTTGCAGGGCTCGCAACGGTGTCCGGCACGCCGCCGGTCCAGTTCACCTACGGGCATTTCCTCAATGTAGCCGCCGAACTACGAGCGGCGCCAAGCAGTGAGTGATCTTCAGGGACAGAGAAAGAAGATGCAGAGATGCATGATGGGAACAATACGAAGCGCGCAACCAGATTAGGGACGATTTGTGAAGGAGTGAATGTGTCCAAGATTTGTGGCGTGCGAATGTCAGCCCATAGGCCGCAGCGTGCCAAGCATCAATTCACTCTTTACCATATCCGGTTAGCTTGCAATCACACTGAAAGAGAGTATTATCTCAGCTAGCTCGGATAACAGCTAAGAGTAACTAAACCTAAATAGGTTTCGATATACCTTTTCATATGATTAAAAGGTAGCTCTTATAACAGGCTGATGCGGACATGGAAGGCTAGGCTTGGGGATTAAGAGCGCAGTCGTGGCGCAAAGATTTGTTATCAAAGCTTTTCGGTGAATGAGACCCATGTTAACAGAATCACAACAGACATTGAAATTTCTCCAGGTTGAGTACGCAAATTATTTTCCAAGTTTCTTTGAGAAACTGACAAATTGAGATTGGAATTCACCTTTTACATAGACTTGGCCGAGTTCTGATCCAAAAAAAAAAAACCGAGTGTAAGAACAGCGACAAAAACACCATAGGCATACTACAACTGTTATCAAAGAATACGACACACTCCACCTGCAATCATTCTCCGCTCTTTTACACATACTATACCTACCTACTAGCCATCCCTCACATAACTAGTAGGTAGGTGTAGTATATAAGATATAATAGGCTTATATTAATATATAGAGAGATAAATTCTTAAGGGAAGCGTAAGGGTTTAGGGTTTAGAGTATATCTATAGGTTACGGGACCTAACTAGGCCCCGTTAGGGGCCGAGCACTTCCCGTAGGGGTCCCGGACTATAATAGGTGTCACACTAAGTATATTATTATTGCAGGTATAGTAGCGAATTTCTAATAGTACCCGTAATATTTAATTAATCGTAGTAAATATACTATTTTATGCTAGATCTAGTATTAACGTCGACTTAGAAGGATAAGTCTTCTACTTATATGATAGAGATTGCTACGGCTTTCAAAATGCTCCTCACAAGCCTGGCAAACATTCTGTTCCTTCACTTCAATCGTTGGTTCAAGGACTTCGAGGTAGTCAACAACAAACTCCCCGCCCTCTCGAATAAGATCTTTAAACCCCGTAATCTCCTCTAATTCCCGAACGCAGTCCAGAAATGCGTCGCTTATCTGAAGGTCTTCTAATTTTCCGGAATTTGGCTTCGGATAGCACCTTCAGGTCCTCTAAGAAGAACATATCGGCCAGTGGATACGCCATATTACAAACAACAGAGAGAAAGGTGTTCTTTAAGGAAAAGTAGCCAGCCCGCTTCTCTAGCCAGCCCGCTCATCAAATACGTTACTAATTATATATACGTCGAACACGGCTGAGCGTGGGCGCAGCGGTACTAACAGTTCGTATAGCAGTGCTTAAGGTACGGACAGGAGTACTCAAGGTAAGCAAAATGCTGCCAACACTGGTCCGAGTAGAGTTAGGCTTAGACATAGGCTCGTCCACTAGTCCGGACCCTTCAGGACACGCTGGGTTTGGCGTGTCGTTAGGCAGGACCGTTCCATTCCCAAACTTTGTGCCCTTCTTGAGTATGCCGTTGCAGCCGAGGTGAAGATTAGGTGGTCGGGAGTCCAGCTTAGTTCCATTGGCAAAGATGATACCGTCCCAAGAAGGGGCATGCGAACTCGTGGCACGCCTTGCGGTAGAGCCCGCGGGGGGAAGCAGCGGCGAGCGCCTCTGGTGAATGTCGCAGTTTTCGCTGACAGTATAGAGATTCAGGCCTATGGCAAGGGTTTGGAGCTCATGACTTAGCTGGTCCCAGTCGTTTTCACTCTGGATGGTCGGACCCAAGTAATCGACCATGATGACATTGGGGAACTTGTATGGCGTTATCTCAGGGACACCTCTCCAGTAGAGTGCTGGATTGAAGATGTGGAGGGCATATATCTCGAGGCCGGCCCCAAAAGTTGAATCAATGAAGTGTGGCGTGGAGAGCCACTGGGCCACATGAAATGCCTTCCAGTTATTCCATCCCATGTCCGGATCATTGATGACAAACTCGGCTACTTCTTCGATGTCTCCGCTATTGGCCCAGCTGTCAGTCCAGCTGAAATCAGATTTGAGATAGATCCCATCCTCTCGAGCCATACGGTCATCTTTAGCAATTGTGTTGTCTAAGTTCTTGGTGTCTAAAAAGAGAAGAACACATCCAGCGTCGTTGTTCTTACCCATGAGGTCGCCCATATATTGTTGGTCGATGGTCTTGTCCGTGTCCTCATCATACAGGCCTCCGCATCGATTCTTGATCTTCCGGAGCTTCAGGAAGAATTCCTCTTTCATACTATTGTCCCAGTAAATAGGCCCTTTACTCGGTACATTTCTGATGCCGACCAGGTAGCGGAATTGCAAGATGATGACCTCGCCAGGGTTCTCCTTGGTGAAGTCATTGATGCCGTCGATAACATCGTCCAAACTCTCGCCTGATCTGCCTACAGGTACCTCCGCTTCTTCATCATTCACGTGGGCAGTGTAGTAGTCATAGTTGTCTTCATTTTCGGAATTGTGCACCGTCATGACGCGCAAGTCCATCCATCGCGCGCCGGCCCAGAGCTGTTCGTTGACAGATATTCCCTGGTTCTTGGTGCTTGTATCTGCGGCGCCCGTCAAGATAGCGCGGGTGAAAATGCTCATGCCCGAGTCGTGCGTACCAGGCATTACCACCTGTGTCAATTTACGGTCAAATATGGTTTCATTGATCATGCTCATCCAGTTCGCTTGGGCGAAGTTGATTGACGTGATGAAGCCGTATGATGCGCTCCCCGTGATAACAAGAGTGACGGGTACTTCTTTGTTCGGCGCCTTATACTCACGCTCGCCAGCTCCCATGCCGGATAGGTCGAAGATGAATCGCTTGTCGTAGTTGCTGTCAATGTTGTTAGTGGCGCGTACAACAAACTTCTTGCTGGCTCCCTCGAGGGTATAGTAGGCCTCTCCCTTGGTGTCAACTGGGTTGTCAAGAAATGCCGTAGAGTAGTCAGCAACGTTTTGTCGTGACTTGCCAGAGGGGATGTCACCCCAATCCCACTCGTGCATCTGGTATGAGTTGGAGCCATCAGCATCAAACTTGAACGTGTGCGGAGTGAGATTAACAATGGTGACGTATTGCCTGCCCTTATTCTTGCTGATTTGATCTGATGGGTACTCGCCGTCGCGATTTGCAAGCTTGTCACTGTAAGTTTTCTTGCCACAGGGCTCTGGATCTGGCTTTTCATCGGGATTATTGTCATCTTTGTCGTCATCGTCCTCGCCTTCTTCTGGAAGCTTTTGCGTCCAGTCATAGTTGTTGAGGTATGCGTTGACAGCTCCACCATCAAAGACAACAAGGTAGTCGACTTTGCCATCGCCGTTGATATCAGCATAGTGGACTGGACCTTGGGGGCTAACACCACCAGCGACGGTGCCTATAAGGTTCCAGTTCCTCCCTTTGCCCACTTTCGGGATGTTTCCCGTGTTGCGGTACCCATCGGCAGCGCCTCCATCGTACTGGACGATATATTCGGCCCGCTTGTCTCCCGTGAGATCTGCGAAACGAATTTTGGAGCCAGGCTGGCCCACCCCGGTTGCTACTGTGTAGCCGTCGCTCCAGAGGCGTTGTCCGTTGTTCTTGCCAATGTTTCCCCTATTGAGCCAGGCCTTGACCGCTCCACCATCGTACAGGATGAGGTAGTCAGCAGTGCCGTCTCCATCAAGATCTGCAAATCTGACTTTGTCACCGGGCTCTCCAACACCTGGTGAGATGGTGATGCCTTCATTCCAAAGACGGTCTCCGCTGTTAGACCCCATATTGCCATTGTTCAGATAGGCCTTAACTGCTCCGCCACCATAGATGATGAGATAGTCAGCAAGACCATCGCCGTCAACGTCGGCAAACTCGATCCTGGCCGAAGACATATTGTCGTTGAACCCCGGTGCAATCTCACCAATGTCGTCGAATTTGCCGTTCTTGTTAATCCAAGCCCGAGCTCTACCTCTAGCATCGACTGAGATAATATCGGCACTCCCGTCGCCATCGATATCGGCGAATCGCAGGCTTCTCCCCTTGACGCCAACGATGCCCAGGTTCTTCCACATACGGATGCTGCCATCTTTGGCAACCGCAAGAAAGTCAGCCAGACCGTCGCCGTCCATATCCGCAAACCGGACCATGTCGCCTGTAACGCCCGAGATACCCGGGGCGATGGTGCCCAGGTCGTGCCAGTTGCTTCCGCCTCCGCTGTTGAGTCTGCCCGAGTTGCGCCAGGCCTTGACAGCGCCGCCTTCATAAACGACAAGATAGTCTGCCGTCGTGTTAGTCATTCCGTCATGACTCTGAAAGGAAAGCCTGTCAAGTACTTACCAGCTTTTCCGTCTCCGTCAAGGTCGCGCAATCGTGCCCTGTTTGCAGGCATGCCCGCCGGCCCAGGCGCAATGGTTTCGGCTTCTGCCCAATTCTTCTTGTTATCTTTGCCATTGTTGTGCGTGTTTCTAGCCCATTGAACGGAGCCACCGGAGTCAACTATAACATAGTCGGCATAGCCGTCGCCATCGACATCCTCGAAGTGGACCTTCTCCCTCGATGCCAGCCCTGTGGCCCATTTCGCATCGAGAGATTCAAACTTGGCTCCGTCCTTGGTATTTTTCCATACCTTAGCAGCGCCATCAGAGTATAAGACAATTAGATCCGCTTTGCCATCGTTATCAACGTCTGCTAGACGGACCATGTCTCCTTCGACCTTAGACCAGTCTGGGTTAACCTTGCCAAGGCTCTTCCACTCGTTGGGCTTACCCCCATTAATCCAAGCCCGGACAGTACCGTCGTCGTCGGCAACAATGTAATCTGAGATACCATCACCATCGAGGTCTGCCAAGATTACACGACCAGCTTCTTTAAGAGGGCCACTGATGGTGCCAACTTCTTCCCAAGTACGGAAACCCTCGAATATAGTTCCGTCTTTCTTCCAGACATTAACCAGGTTCTCACCTTGGTTAGCGCCCCCAACCCCTAGACCTGTACCTGGTGCGTCGGTGAGAGTCTTCGTAACGGGAGTCTTTAACCAGCCCCGGGAATCAGCTTCAAGGATAGCCTTTAGCCAGGCATTAGCCATCTTCTCATAGCCTTGATCATTAGGGTGTTTAAGATCCCAAAGGTCGCTAACTGTGATATCGATAGGGACTTCCAGGATGTGTTTCCCAGAGTTTTGCCTGGCCTTAATAAGGGTCCGGACTTGTGGATTAAATCGATCCGTGTTGAATTGCATTGCCGGTTTATTAGCCCAAATAACAGGAGCAAGGCAAATAGTAATATCCGGAGCAGCTTTAAAGATGCCGTCGATAATCTCCGTCATAAGATCTATAGCGATATTAAGATCTACCTCCTTATCCATATTATTAGTGCCAGCATGGATAAGAACCACGTTGGGACGAGCCGTGACAGGCTTCTGCCACCAACCGTTGATATCGGCAAGATACTTTCCACTATGGCCCTCATGATCGTTATCGTCCATTTTGCCATCCTTCAGAGTACCAATCATATCAACGCTAACCCCTTCCTTGCGAAGCTTCTCTCGGAGTGGTCCTCGGTACCCGACTGTTCCCGTGGAGCCGCTCCCTTTGGTGATTGAGTCTCCAAGGGGCAAAATACGGAGGTCCGGAAGTGCAGAGACTGATGGCATTATCAATGCTATGAGTACCACCGCTAGTGCGATGGCACCCTGAAGCGTGTGAAACGCCATAAGGAATGTGGGTTTTGGTTAAAAGAGCACCAAAGAGTTGTCAAATGTGTGTTGAAAATCAAAAGAAGTTGTCAAACGAATGAACAGTGTCACTACACCAGGAACGAACGTGGTAGCAAGTCCAATGACTGCTTGAGAGGCGATAAATAATCGAGTTGAAGGGTTCTCTTCGAGGGCTTTAATACCGAGTTTCGTCAAGCTGATTAGCTCAAGCCTCCTGCAGCTGCGTCCCATTTCGTTTCTAACCGAGTTCATCTTCCCATGTAGACAATCACACCACTTACTCTACTCCGCCCGAATAAACCAAAACGCAGTGGTGGACAGCAACACCGGGGGAGGGGTGGTTCGGGCCAGGTTTTCAGCCTTATTTATGCTGTATAGGGCAAGATGGATCTACAATACGGTTGTTGATTGGTGAATTTACCTCTAGATAATTTGTGGGACGCTGAATCAGTGTCAGATCCTTCCTTTCAGGGGACCCCTGGCGTTTTGGTTACTTCAGGAGTAGAGTACTCGCACGCTTGAAAGCCATAACCGAAGCCCAGAACATGGACTAGCAAGGCATAGGAACGCCTTACTAAAAAGCAGGTATGCAACAGGAGAGCTAATCATCTCATGACTGACTAGGGCGGAGGGCCGATAAGCTGTCGGCCCTTAGTATCTGATGTTGATCGAGACGGTGGCTACGGTCTTAGCTGTGGTGTTGCGGTAGCAAACAACTCATAAATGGGTTCGAGACAACTTATAAATAGACATGTACGTAATTACTCTGACTACCTTACTTGGGAAGGAGATAATAGCTCAGTGTGATGTGAACCGAGCCTGAATGGATGAAAGGACACCCAGTGTACAGTAGTCGGGTGGTTTTCATCTCATGCCAAGAGAATGGGTATCCGTCTGGGTTCATAGTCATGGCGAAGCTGCATACGCTAGTGTGATCTTCTTGCCGAGTTCTATACTTTCTTCTAAGGCTGTTGGTAGTTAGTACTATGGACATTAGCAAGGGTCACTTTTATGATCCGTGCATACTATGATTACGACTCAATTCTACAACCCTTGAAATCTCCTATATACCAAATACTTGACCAAGGAATACATGGCCCAGAATTTACCTTATCTCTGGATTAGCTCTAGGATAACTGAGTTAGTTTGTTACTTCAACATCAACTTGGACAAAAATGCAATGCATCCCAATGCCGTTTACCTATGCCCCTATTTACCCTTGCGTTAAGTTGGGCGAAGCATTTAGGGTGGCGGTGGGACGGAGTGAACGCCTAAAATGGCCCGATCCCGCTGAAAGCAAGTCCTCCAATACAAAAGTTCTTGGATCTGAGTGGACAAAAGGTCCCCGTATTTTTTACTTGCCGAGAGCCAAGGCGCCGAGATAAGTTCTTGGTGGAAAGCAGTTCCGTGTTGGTAGGGTGATTTAAGAAGATTGATTCTTCCTCTTAGCGCTCTGTGTAACCGCCTGACTGTCCCGTAAATACATCACACTGGAGGCGCACGGAGCCACTATTGGTTTCTGAATAAGGAAGCTCGTGGAAACGATGAGCACAAATTGGACGTTACCATCTCCGTCGTGCTCCGCGGGTGTAGACGCTCACTAACGGGCGGATACACCCGAAATTTAGAGATTGGCTACGCAGGTACATACGAGGGTCTGCAAGGTTCGTGCTGTCCCGCCTTGGCAGCTCCATTTTTGGACGCACAGCAAATTTGTGTGGTACCTCGAGTATATAGGCGCTAATATGCCTCGGAAGTGACAGCCTCAACCAACACGTCCCTCTAGTATTACCACTCTTGTCCTTGAATCTCAAATGCCTAAATTTCCCCAGAGCTTCATCTACGATTCACCATTATGAAAATAACCACACACTATCTCACTGCCCTTCTCATAGTTATTACTTCTGCTACAATCCAGCCCCTTCACCAGGCCGCAAACTCCTCCTCTGCTGCTTCTCGTCTTTTTCTTTGCAACTCAAGCGATTGGAGATAACGCTGTCGAAGTCTATAGTCTTTATATTCTCGAGTTATAACTGATCTTTATGGCATATTTGAACCATGTAGAGGCTATGGACAGCAAAGCATCTACCGCCGCTCCTCTGCCAACTGCTGCTAGACTTAGGACACAGCACAGCACCGAAGGTTTGCGAAATGTTAAGATCGCCAACCCAAGGTTATGCCTTTATATCTGTACCGTTTAGAGGTGCACGTTGATTGCGTAATTTGGTTGTAGACAGTCGTGATGACCAGTGCAAAGCAGCGCGCACCTGAAAGCTCGCTAGCCCATAGCGTTTACATCTAGATCCTTGGGGTTTACGCATCTATGTGTATGAGGAAGATCATCTACTTATTCTTACTAATTTTAGAAGTAGACGAAGCAGCATTGTAATTGATTTGATCGACGACTCTTTTAAAGAATGATACTGATATCTGAACGCAGGGCTAAAATATCACGTAGAATCGAAAGGAGCGTTATTTTTCGCCAAAAAAGACGCCTAATCAACCTTACTACCCGGGACTTGCCTTTCATCTACTGCGCTATCATTCTCCAGCACACAATCCTGAGCGCCCTCTACATAATTCTGTGAGTTCTTGTTGCGCTCGTATTGGCATGAATCAGGCCTTCCACATATAGTCATCAATATCAAAAAGAGTGGGACCTGCAGGGCTTCGTAATCATATTCCTGCTCGTGGAATAGATGATAATTCCGCTCTCAACATGATGTTTCATATTTATCTTGCCGGCCCCCATACACCAGGTTCAGATCAAATGATGTTAGCCTTGATCCACGGATTGACTGGTTCTTTTGTCCGTACCATTCGGATGCTAGAGCGTGGTACTGCTGGTTCTAAGTGAACAAAAATGCCTACTGAGAAAGTACAGTAGGTGATTCCTTGGAAGGAATTGCTTGGCGAGCAGCCTTGACACGAATTGGGGTGCACAAAACTCAGACCTCGCCTTGGATGGCGATTTTAGCGGTCACGTTAGGCGTCCTTAACCAGGATCGGGGTGTTTGAGCTAAAACCTGGGCTTAGACTCCTACTACGTGGCGCAAGCTCGTTCGTGTCTAAAGCTTTGAACATAACAAGATCACTAAGACGCTGAACTCAATATGTTCTTTAACTTTTTCTATATTCGCAAGAGTAGCACAGTTATCCAAATGAATAGCTAATATACACATGCTATTGCCAATGATGAGCCATCATGTGTCAATTGTATTGCTCGATATGTGTTGATATGGGTTGAGCTTCTGGCAGTTTTGATGCGCAAACGGATTTTGTAATAGAGAGATCAAATATACCTTTAAAATGTAGTAACCCACAAACTGCTGAGTGCAATTTCCTTACAGGACAGTTCTTACATCCAGTGCGGCCCAGTAACTAACATAACATGAGAGGTGGACAGAGCACGCATCAAATGAATATATGCCCACATGTCAACCTAGTATTTTGAAACCTAGAAAGACTGCCTAGAGGATATTTATTTATTATACTTAGATAGAAATTGATTACACATCTTAAATACCTAAAAAGTAAATTTTCTACTTCTATCTTTTACAAAGACATATACTCTGAGCTAATAGTTGCATTGTATTAAGTAGCGCTTGATGACTGAATCTCTTGTAAACATCAAGAAACTATTCTGTATCAGCTTCTGTTTTCTAATAGCACATCGTGACACTGAAGTTCCAAGTGGTAGCTATGCCTCGCATCAGACAAAGGGAAAAAGCCAACAATTCAGACCGCGAGGTGCCGAAGCCAATTGTAGGAGAAGACGTGCTACGCATTTACGGCTCTGTAGGAGTATGATGCTAAGGAAGTCAGGGCGTCGAAAGATTTTCAATAGTTTGGCTAAAGCCTTTCGCAAGCGGCCGGAGGAGGGCATCACACAACGTCTCAAAGAACACTAGTTACGTGTTTCATAAGCTCTTACTACTCCGTGATTGCCAATAACATCCTTCCAATTTCAGATTGTTCTTCAACTCCTTCCAATGCCAAAATGTATAATATAGGTTGCTAGTACCTCGGGTTCTAACGCAAAAAGGAGCTGGGAAGGACGTGGTTGGGAGCCACGTTGTTGGGCGTAAAGCCGATCTTACAAAATACTTTCCTCTTATGCATGCATGTCAGCAACGTATTATTCAATATGGCTTGATGAAGGCGATCGAATACCATAGGCTAACCAATTCGATCGCGACCCGGATTTATAATGGGTTATTTAAGCGTCCTCTGTATTACTACCTGGTACGCCTCCTACGTAGTTTGATCTGTGTATAAGTAGCAATGATTGTCTTACCATCTCTAATACTCTATTTTGATTGTTCGCATCTCTTCCGCTACTTTGCAATTGTTCTCTGGCTAATACAATGGTGAAGCTTGTCTCTTGGATTACTGCTCTATTGACCTTAAGTCACGCTGTATATGCTGCTAAAGCAGTCACCTCATATTCTGAATGGGTTGATGGCATTATCAAGGATACTCATGGAGATAACATGGCCCCCTAAGGAAGTTGTTGATGCCTTTGAGCATGTGCAATTCAACCCTGCTCCAGCAGGTAAATAATGCTTCGATCCTATTCACTGAGGACACGCTGTAGCTAATGTTTCTACGAATGCAATCAAGGATATTCGCAGCTTTCTTCAGGAGCGCGCCACTTGTGACTTTCACCCTCTTGAATGCAGCGTATGTTAGCACTATTAGTTACAGTTCAACCCTTTCACTAATTAGTCTCGCTAACCTCATTCCTCTAGATTGCGGCTACTGTTGAATGTGTTAACGAGGTTGCCCGCAAAATCGGAAAAGACTACGTTAACAAGCAAACTGTGTGCTAGCGTAGTGGTTGCCTAATGCAAACTACAGGTGAACAACGCAACTCTGCTTGGTAGGCTCACCCATCAATTCAGGGACTCAAACAGTTTGAGGTGCCTTAGAGATCAAGGTATTCAGCTGGTGCCCCCTATCTATAGTTGGACCTAGGCAGATGATGTAAAGCCAACATTTATTCTCTCTAGTAACGACATTGCCCGTGGATGGGAATACTTTGGATCGCTGCGTTCGTGCGGGGAATGACATGGTGCAAGGATCGGGGTACGCTCATGGAAACGGAAAAGAGCTGGTGAAACTACGAGGAGGTTGATTGTAAGTACAGAACATCTCGAAATGCATGACTTTCTTCGATTCAGGTCGTGTTCTTGCTTGACTTCTAAATTTACCCACATTGGCCTCCTACAAAATGCTCATGCTGGGTTTATTTCACGGTTGTTGAACATCGCTGCAAGGCGAAGTGGGCTCAGGGTTGGGTTATCTTCACAGTAGCAGATAGGATGCACATAGGTGTGATTGTTATTTTCTAGCTCCTACGTAGATACGACCACTTTAGATTTACGCACATTTGCTGGGGAGCACAAAAATTGTTCGTACGGTACGGGTACTCCGACAGTAGCTCTAGATAAGAAAGCGTTCATGCCGACCATACTAGCATCAGCCTACCATTGTAACGTCAATGAAGCTGTCCCAAATAATCATCAACAAGACAATCTAGTAATTCCCAATCTACTGAGCTCAAGCTTAGGTGGCAGATCTATCAAAAGGTATTGAAACAGATTAGATAACGCTTTAGTTTGCGCGGAGAAAATCGGATAGGAGCGGGAAGTGGGTTTCCGATCGCGCCAAGGCAGCGTCCACTAAAAGCTGACGACAGGCGTCTTTCGAAAAAGTTTAGCGTCAGCCAAATAGCATCCAGGAGCGATGCGGGGTGATGACGTACGCGTGTTGTGGGTTGTGTGTTGAGAGAATGGTGTTTGGATGTTGGATTTTGTGGGATGGAAGTGTATATGGAGAAGTGAGGATGGGAAGTGGATGACTCTTGCGTTCTTTTAATTTCATAATGTAAATGCTATCGTCGAACTTGGCTACTTGCAATTGCTTCCTCCAAGCGGGCAGGATCTATCTATGCAAGACCAGGTCATAGTAGACAACTATGATAGAAACCTTTTCTGTAGCCATGGTCTGAGCCGCTCGACAATTCCTTCAGGCCTCTCATACGGAACCCAATGACTAGCATCAATCAAATCTGTCTGCGTATAGTCTGGCAGCAGACCTGCCTGGATTGCAGGAATCGCGGCCTCCGGTCTACATACAGCGTCATCGGTAGCCCCAATGTACAGAGCTGGGACATTGACAGTGTCTCTCTCTTTCGGCAAATTCTTGTCACTCTCGCTCTGGATGCCCGTATTCATGGCTACATACCAGCATTGCGGGCCTTCGAATCCGTCGCGTGACATGCGGTCGATGAACTCTTGCTTGAATTTTTCGTCCTGTGCATACGGGCGCAACTTGACCTCCGCATTGCCAGTCGTCAAATATTCCCGCATGGCATTTGGTTCGCAGAAGAACTTTTTCATCGTTTGTGCCTCGCCGTGCATGGCGTTGTAAATGCGCTCCAGATTGTTCCCAAGCAGTGCAGGCCCGTCTTCTGCGGCGAAAACAGTCCAGTAGCTGAAGAGCGGGTAGCCAAACATCTTCTCGGTGGATGCATTGATAGCCTCGAGATCCCATGGCTCGCGACCAGGCGCCATGTATGCCACGTTCAGGTTGACCAGGCCGACGACGCGTTCGGGATGATACTGATACAAGCGCGATGCGCAGCCCGAGCCCCAATCATGCCCGATAGAAATGACCTTGCCGACACCTTCAGCGTCGATGATGTCTACCAAGTCTTTGGTCATGAGGTCCCATCGGTATTCTTTGGGATCCGTAGGCTTGTCAGTACCGTCGTAGCCCAGCAAGTCTGGGATGATGATCGGAAACTGTAGGTCACGCAGTGGGGTCGCAACATCTTTCCAGAGCGCGGCGTGGTCCGGCCAGCCGTGCTGAAAGAACAGTGCGGGCAACGATCGATTGCCTTCGAAAGTGTAATAAGCGTACGTGTAGCCACGAGATGTTTTTACGGTTTTCTTGGTGAAGGCGTCCATATTGTTGTTCTGGCGAATGCGTTATATATTTTCTAGAGCAAAAGCAAGTCGTGAGTATGTAAGACGGGCATTGAGCCCCACGCAAGTATAAGTATTCGTCCCTTGGTTAAAGACGGTGAGACGGTCTAGTCTCGGATGAAAGAATCTTACGATCCATTTTCCAAGACCTTCTAGCTTCTAAACTGGTTAAGGAATTGCTGCTTCAAGCATGCGTCTTACCCACAAGGGACGCAGTCTAATTCTCAATGGAGAGTAAGCTCGGGAGATGACATGTGCGGGGTAATAGCGTCCTTGATTCCCCAGAGAGTCAGTCATTCATCTACGAACGGTAGGACGAGTCGCTCGTGGGAGCCCCCTAGATGTATATACGGACGGACTAGTTCCCATCTGGGCGGTTCACTATGTTCTTTCGGAAGTATTGCGCGTGCAGATCACACAAGGTTTCTTCCGAAGGATTGTGGAATTATCGATGCCATGTTCGATGAAACAGGGCGCAGGTCATCTCGCTACACATCCACCACATTGCTTACCTGTACTGTCTGACTCGACTCGACCCGTCCGACTCGGCTCGCCTTCTCTTTTTAACGAACAGTTGCCTGAACAGTTGCCTAAACATTTGCCTCTCGATGGAAGTATGCCTACCGCGCACCGCTGCTCTTCTTGAATTACCTACATCTAGCTGGAGGTCATAGAAGGGCTACAACACTCAAAAGTAAGACCTTGTGTAGAATATTGTTTCTCAGATCATTTGGAAAGTTTCATGAATATACATAGCGTACTAGATACTGTAGGAAACTAAGGTTTTATAGTGTACCAGCTCAACGGTGCCGGTACCTTTGACACGGGGCTTACGTAGCGTATCATGTGAAAATCCACCTCGGATCCTAAGAGAACATGTCTCCTTTCCGATTCTAGACTGCATATCATACAAGCAATCAGATCTCCAACACGACGCAGCTGAAGAGCAATCAGGGGCACGAGCCAACAATGATCTGCGTGCTTGACTTGCATCGGACCGATGGTCAGTCTCCCGTCCCCGCGACACGGGACATGAATCGCATCACCAAAAGGTATTGGATAGATAGACTATCACTATGCCCAATATTTGCAGATCGTTGTCGCTGGGCAGTAGTCTATCTCAGGTTCCCCGGGCTGTCATTTCACTTGCGGCAGGCCCTCAACTTGACAGTCGGGAAGCACAATTGCACGCTCATGCGAATGCGACCTTGAGCCAGGGGATCCGACATGCAAAAGCGGGATGTGCATGCTCTTCATATAAGTAAGCGTCAAGCGTCCCAGCAATAACCATTTCCCAACATACAGATACACAGCAGACTGCATGTGCATGTAATCATGGCTCTACCCCCAAAATCGGCCGCTGGCAAGGCCTTGGTCACCATTACAATTGCCATGCTTGTCATGTCCTGGATCACAGTTGTCGTACGCATTTGGGTTCGGAGGTGGATTAAGGGTCTCGGCCTAGACGATTGGCTTATGGTTGTAGGTCTGGTAAGTCACTGACATACCTATGATATCGTATCTCCGTCATCCCTGACACAAACTAATTGAATTGGGCTGCAGATTCTATTTACTGTAGCCTGTCAGAACATCCTGAGCGCAGCCTACCATGGAGTTGGTACTCCGGACCGATATCTCAACGAGGAGATTGTGCGAGAAGGCCGCAAGGTATGTATGCAAAGAATACATTCAACTCGGGCCGTTACTACTAGGAGCGTACTAACTGGCGTACATAGTGGTTCTGGATCTGCTCCGTCGTCTACCCGTTTGCAGCACTCGCCATCAAGGCTAGCATCTGTACCTGCCTTCTCCGCTTTACAAAAGCGCGGCGTTACCGACTGCCCCTATATGCCATCATTGGGCTATCCTGCATCGCTTCACTGGTCACGAGCATGACTCTGCTCGTATGGTGTCTCCCCAGCCCCGTTGCGGCGAATTGGGATGCCAGAGCAGGCAAATGCCCCAATCCCAAAATCCTTAGCAATGTCAGCTACTACCTGTCTGCCAATTCCATTCTTACAGACTGGGCCTGTGCTATCATCCCTGCGTTTGTGCTGTGGGATGTACAGTTGAAGCTACGGATTAAAGTCTCTCTCATTATGATTTTAGCTTTGGGTGTAGTGTAAGTTCCTCTACGCAGCTACGTTGGTACTTTTGTCAAATGTTCCTATACTAACTCTATGTACAGAGCCAGCGTAGCCACCATCGTGCGTCTCGCCTACTTCACCGCATACAGCAGCACAGTAAACTACATGCAGAACATCGCCAATATAGCAACATGGTCGATGATTGAATGCGGAACCGGTATCGTCGCCGGTTCCATCGCCACATTCCGGCCTCTGCTGCGCCTGGTGCCGTTCCTCAGCCAGACCTCTAGCGGCGGCAAGTCTGGCGCTGTTACTGGCGGGACGCACTCGCGCTCCCAACACCTGGACGATCTGAGGGGCACGCGTAGTTCTACGTTGCCGTTCCGCGATCCGAATAGGACTAGTGGGAATAATTATCTCGAGTTGTCGGATGCTGAGAGTCAGAAGCATATTCTTAAGGAGACGAAGATTGAGCTTTCGACGATGAGTAGGCAGGATGGTTGAGGGATGCCGAGTAGGGAATGGGTTTCATTTTTTATGCGTGGGCGGTTCAGTGCTTGTTTGATAGCCCCCTTTCGAATGGGACTATGTATTGCGGGTATCGGGAAAAGTTAATTCTGGAATCAATCATGGATTCACTTGTTGTTTAGCCAATATCAGTACCAGGCGTCGCCGGTTCGAGATCTATTTACATAACCGTTTATTGAATTAGTAAGTAGATGAGCGTTAAGCTAGGAAAATGCTGGGCGGTAATATTTAAGACAGTTTCCTACTGTAAGGTTTATTTCGGCATTTGCCGCGTTTGGATGGCAGGGTTTTGGAATATGGGTCGTCTACTGCTGTTTCTCTCATTCATAGAATTCCAAGATGCGGTTTTAAGCTAGACTGGTTTTCTAGCGGGCGCTGTGGGCATCCATCTATGATATGGTAGGATATACAGATGTACTGTGCTGGAAATATACTTCCGATCCTGTCGTTCATGCGATGTGTGCGTGGTCGCGCGCCGAGCGCTAATAATCTGGTTATCCTGTTGTCGTTTCAGAGAATATTTGCCTAGTCTAGGAATTTTACAATCTTGTTTATGGTATGGGGGTTAGGTTTTTGTGGTTTTGGGAGTATATATCTTTGTGTATGGGGTAGGTGCAGTGGGCGTGACTTAGTGGAATGAAGGAAAGACAGTGCTTATGGAAACTGCATTATTTTGAGATTTTGGAACATTTTGCGATTTTTCATTATTTCGATATGAAATATAGAAAGCCCCGGTGTTTTTTCCTTTTGTCGATTGCGAGCATTTGTAACGTTGCTTGGTGGAGTATTAATAGCAGGAACAATATTTTTTGCTCGGGTTAACGTGGCTCAGGTATAATACCTGAGGTGATGAAGGAACAGGGAAAGAGATATGTTGAAGTTTAAATGTATCAGGGGATCATAGAACCTGAAACTCAGATTGGAGGCTTGAACCGTGTGCTAATCAGAGTTGGGTACATATGTGAGTCGATATGCTCATGAATTTTCCATTATACTCAATTGGTAAAAAAATTTCGTCGTTTGGGTATCTGTTTTGCTTAGTTGTTTGGAAAAAGCATTCCTATGCTATCTGGAATGTTGGGATTCAATCGTAATATTTTACGCAGTAGTAATGAACATGGGGGAATGCACTAATTAGTGTACGCTATGAGGTTTGGAGAATGCTGCTTTTTTTCTGTATTATGTGGAGATGTAGTGAGCTCACCATCCAGGTACCGGCCCACAGAACCTTTAAGAATGTATGATCTTCTTTTAAGGTAGCCTAATTTTTGTGGCCCCCAAAAATCATGCAGGCCAAGATACGAGCTGGCCATGTCCTTCAGCCTTGTCATCAGAGGTCACAAGGTTTCTAACGGTACGGACGTTCCTATATATGACAGTAGTAACGTACCTTAATAAAATAAAATAATTTAGGAACTTATAAGCAATAGTGGTCGTCCCGTAGGTTAGATGCAATGTTTTTCCGCAACATTTTCAAGACAGATTTCGGTGGTCAGTAGCCTGGTCAACACAAAATAGCCTGAAATATATATCAGCCTTGTCGTAATCCCTGCAGAAAAAGCAAGCCTTATACGACCTTGGCTCTAGGCATCGACAGTTGAAGAATCTCAGCCTCAGCAGCGATGCCCGCATCTTCACCAAACCAACTCCAATATACCACCAGAATATATACTCAATTCAGGTTGTCTTCACTGTTTCTCCTAGCATTTAACAAAGTCGCTCAGTTCTCCTGTGGCCTGCTAGGTGTTTTACTGGCTGAGGCGAGTTGGCAGCGTTCCAGAGCGCCGCAATAGTTCACCATCTCTCCCCAGCCCCCAGTAATTTATCGAACCTCCCTCTAGATGTTCAAAGAAGATTGCATATAGGGTTTCATCTCTATTGCAGATTATTCGTCCGCATTTTCAATCAATGTCGGGTATGCTTTCGAAAGCTTCAAGGCTGAAGCCTGAAATTCGCCTAGCCCAAGCAGTTTCCCAGTTTGAAGCCGAGCTCTCAGACAAGGAGAAAGCAGATTTTGGTCAAGTGAGACTACAAGCACGCAGGAATTCTCCAGATACTAGGGATGTAATGAGATTTACGGCTGAGATCGATCGTAATATATCCGATAGGGTTGGAGGCCGTTGTTTTGGACCTCGTTTCACAAACTTCTTACAGTGTGTACAACAATTTGCTTCACTTGGGGATGTCGTAGTTGGGGGATCTCAAAACCTAATTGCATGCGGAATCTGGTCACTGGTTCGCATGTCGTTGATGGTAAGTACACGAACTCTTCGTCAGAGCCTCATTAATCTTGACTCAGTCGATTGTCAACATATCCTCCCATCTTGACAAGCTATCTACTCTGTTTATGATCATCGGTCGATCAGCGCCACGCTATCAGGATATGGCCTTGCTTTATCCTCATTCTAAGCGCCTTGGATCATTCCTCGCCGAATATTTTATCGTTACTGTCCAGCTTTGCCACAGCATTGTGAGGTTTACAAAGAAATCAACGTTTCAACGGATCTCTGCTTCTTTAAGCGATCTTGACCTGAAAGGCTTTCAATCGGAGCTTGATATCTGGGCCAGCTCAATCAAAGAAGAGGTGGGGCTGATGATGGCGAAAAGAATAGAGGAGGAAGCTACCAAAAATTCTCGTTTTCGAGTTGTTTCCAGTATGCTTTCCGAGTCTTTTGCTAGCCGCCAACGTCTAGCGACAAACCTCCGAGTCCTTGACTTTTGTTCCAAATACGATTATGAGACAACATGGAAACAAATTCGAAAAATTGGAAACACACGGATTTTTGAGAATGAATCTCTCTACCGAGATTGGAAACACCAGTCAACATCCTGTACGCTTTTGTATACAGGGAAACTAGGGTCTGGAAAGTCCGTACTGCTTGCCAATGTTGTAGACGATTTGAACATATCTGTTCAAAATAGCGATGCGCGAATAGCCTACTTCTTCTGCAGGCACGATATTCCCGAGAGTCTTAGGGCGCTTACAGTCCTTGGTTCTCTCACAAGACAGTTGCTTCATTTTACATCGGATCTTGCTGCGATAGGGGATCTCTGCGATCAGTTTGGTCCTGTCATTGAGTATAAAGGGATACCTAAAATACTCCAAAAGGCTCTGTCACCTACCTCCAAGACATATATAGTCCTCGATGGACTCGACGAATGCGATGCTTCTGAAAGAGAGATTTTGATACGAGAACTTCAAAGGATGCAAAAGATGCTTTCCTTACATTTGTGTATATCATTTCGGGTAGAACCAAATGATAAGATAGGAATGGCATTTACAAACCTCGCAGACCTGCATATCGCCTCCATCCCCGACGACAATCCTGACATCGCTACCTTCATCAAAGCTGAACTGAAGGGTTGCCTAGAACGTCAAGCTCTCACTATTGGAGACCCAGAAATCATTCTTGAAATACAAGACGCACTGTTGAAAGGATCAAATGGAATGTTTCTCTGGGTTGCTCTTCAGATACAATGTCTGTGTGGAATGAGAACAGACCAAGCTATCCGGGATGCTTTGGTGGATCTTCCACGAGACCTGTCAGAGACCTTTTCAAGGATATTATGGAAAGCAGAAGGACTAGGAAAGAATTATCAGCAACAAATCCTGCAGATTATTACCGTGGCCATCGTACCTCTGACAACAGATGAACTTCGAGAAGCTTTGAGTGTTATTCCAGGAGATACCACTTGGAAGCCGTCGATACTTTTGAATGATGTCTACGCGACATTAGCTTGCTGTGGTTGTCTACTTACCATTGATGAGGAAGAGTCAACGGTACGGTTCATTCATCACAGCGTGAAACAGTATTTACTGAGGGATTCCGACCACGCAGACAGCGTACGATTCACAGAAGAGCAAGCGCAGACAACTCTAGCGAATGTCATGTTAACGTACCTTAATTATGGCATATTTCAATCCGCCTTGTCAACAAACAAAGTGCCGCGGATTATGATTCGTTCCACGCCGTCTAGAATCATTGATTCCTCCGGTATATCTCTGACTGCCGTGCGAAGCCTTGCATTAAAATTTCTTGAGTCTGGAAAACAGCCTGACATCGATATTAGCAAAACCTTAGCGGGGGCACGTATTCCAGATCGGTCACAATCGACTCATGTATCCCATTTCTATAATTATGCAGCTCGTTACGTGGCAAGACATCTTATTTTTCTACCAGGAATCTCTTCCTTAATGGAAAAGTTGTTGTGCAACGCGTTGAGAGAGCTCAAGAGTAAAGATACAAATATGGCGCATGGAGACGCGCAGAGGTTGCTCTGGTGGGCGGTCGAATATGGACACGAATCCGTGGTCCAGCTTTTTTTTGAAATCGGGCAAAGGGAGTTTGATCTGGACAAAATAGATGTTCTGACACTGCTTCATCTATGGGCGAGAGATAATAGCTGCCACTCAATCTCCCAGATTCTAACCAGGAATGGGCCCGCCATGTTTGAAGACTGGAGGGATAAAGAAGAAGAATCAAGTAGCGCACTTCAGAAGGCCTCAGCGATTGGCCATATAGAATTTGTCAAGATGATATTGGGGTCCGACGGCAATCCCAAAACACGGGAGCATATCGATCTAGATACAACCAATGCGAGAGGACAAACTGCATTACACCTTGCAGCTACGCACTGTCACGATGAAGTCGTGGAGTTGCTCCTTGCAAATGGAGCAGGGACTTCAAAACCTGATGACTATGGGAAAACAGCCTTCATTAGGGCGTTGGACAGCAACAACACAAAAGTTGTCAGTGTCTTTCTCCGGCATGGAGCGTATCTTGATACCATCGATGAACACGGGTCAACGCCTTTAATTTGGGCCTCTAGAAGAAGCCTTCCTGAGATGATCAACTTGCTTACTAAGCAAGGAAGGGCGGATGTCACAGCTGTGGATAAATATGGCCGTAACGCTCTCTTTGCAGCTTGCGAAAATAACCGTGTTCAAGTTATTATGTCACTTTTTGGAAACGGGGCTGATGCAACAGTCGCAGACAAGAAGGGTGCCACACCACTCCACATAGCGTCCGAAAAAGGATTCATTGAAGTCACCACTTTGCTCTATAATCTAGGAGCAAAAATTGAGGCCAGAGACAACAGGGGTCGGACACCACTAATGGTAGCATCTGACAGCGGCCATGCAGAGATGGCGAGCTTATTATTAAAATTGGGGAGCTCATTGAAAAATGGGGACGATAGGGGTTATGCACCACTCCATTTCGCATCTCGGCGTGGTCATATACATGTTGTCAGAACGCTTTTAGAGAAGGGTGCAGCATTTTATTTATTTTACAGTCACGAAGGCTGGACGCCGCTAATGATGGCATCCGAAAGAGGTCATCTCACAGTTGTTGAGCTGCTCCTTCGACAGAAAGGAGAAATAGACATTTGCAACTTTAGAGGGATAACCGCGTTGATGTTGGCAGCAGGAAAAGGTCACTTAGAGGTTGTCAAGTTGCTTCTTGGCAACGGTGCACTCATGGATCTTGCGGATCATTTTGGCAGCACATCACTTTACTGGGCACTTGAGAATGGCCATTTTGCCATTGCTAGCCATCTTTTCGAAAACGGGGCAGATTTGCTCAGACCAGTCTACAGGGCATTGCAAATGGGTCGTCTCGATATCCTGAGCTTCATTTTCGAGAATGAGGCAAGTTGTGCCTCATTTAATCCTGACTCGGTTACAATCCAAGGTCAGAAATTACTGGAAATAGCCTGTAGTCGCGGTTTTACTGCAGGTGCTGAACAACTTCTTGAAATAGGGGCAAACCCATCTCTTCAGAACGAGAAACAGCAAACGCCATTATTCTCAGCAGTGGTGGCTGATCATATCGATATCGTTCGATTGCTGATTGACAAGGGAGCAGTTGTCGAAACTGCTGATGAAAATGGCTGGACGCCACTACACATAGCGTGTAACAATGGTAACATCGACATTGCTACACTGCTGCTTGATCAGGGAGTCACACCCGATACATATGTTGATGGGACATCACCACTACGTTCAGCCTTCTTGAATGGGTGCATGCGGATGGTTGAGTTGCTGTCTGGTCGAGGAGCCAGTCTTGATGTAACTGATAACGATGGAATGACTCCGTTGAACGTGGCGTCGGATAAGGGAGACCTTGCAGCTGTCAATCTGTATCTTAAACAAGGAGCTGACTCGTCGATCACCAACAACGCGGGACTCACACCGCTTCATACTGCCGCTAGACGTGGCCGGAGAGAAATTGTGAAAGCACTTCTAGATCATGGGGCAGATCCAAATCTTGCCTCCGAACATGATGGACGAACCCCGCTCTTTGCTGCTACCTGCAATGGAGATCTTGAAATCGTTCAGCTTCTTCTCAAGAAGAAGGTGGATCTTGAAACTTTCGATCAACGCGGATGGTCAGCTTTGAATCTAGCCAGAGTCTATGACCATCTCAACATTCAAACATTACTGCTTGACAAAGGAGCTGATGTCGCCGCAGTGGAAGATATGGACGAATTCCTCATCTGCACTAAATGCAACAAGGTGTTTCTCGGGGAGCATATGTTCCAAAATCGCCACATTCATAACTTAACCTATCATTCAGCAACTGGATCTAAGGAATCGGGGCAAAACGAATGCCGCGTGTGTGGAAGAGAGTTTCCGAGGTTAAATTTGTGCATGGATCATGAGAGAGAAAAGCACACACCCCGGTTGATTGAAATAAAAGGGTCGACGAAAAAGGGATGATACTCTCAGAATGAAATCACGCATCCATTTAAGAGTCTGGGAAGCGGAGATGTGGAACATGCCCTTGTTAGACGTAAACATTACATATGCGGATACACCATTGTCGTATATACACCAATGTCCCTTACTTCAATATCATATCATACACCACGTTTTCATTCAGTATATAGTTTGAGCTTCTTAATATGCTGTGGTGGTGTGAAGAATTGTACTAATGTGGTTTATTTAACTGCGAAGATATCAGCAAATCCGACGATCGCCCCTGTGAGTGTAAAAGAAGTAGAAGAAAATAAAGCCACATTCTCTACAATCACTTCAGCAACCTAAAGCCTTGACACTGCCCTACACATAACATACTATGACCACGCCATTTTCGCTGTGAATAGCCAAGTTCAAAGTGATTTAAATGATAGCATGAAGTAATTTTGAAATTGGTCAATGCAGCATCTACACTTATTGACTTTCATATATCAAATTCTACGTAGTTCCCTTCAGAATTCTGTCCGACTCTCTTTAGGAAAAACTAAAAATCTTCCAAACACTTCCACATCGCCAAGAAAACTAGGCACTCCTCGACATCCCACGTTTGTTTAGCTAGCATCCTTTCGCATTCGCAACCATAGCCGAATCAGGAAATGAGCAGCTCAAATTCCATTCAAAACTGCCATTGGAAAAGTGGACATGGGCAATATCTATACAAACGCACGGCTCAGACACAAATTTCGGAACGATCGCATACGAAAGCCCTACAATAATTGTGGGTCAAATGAAGCTCGTTTCTGACGGTCTTGGCATTTGGCATTTTTATTTTCCTATTTGGGTTAAGCGTGAATACGCTTTAGTGAGGGTGTAGGTTTTAGGGTCCCCAGGATGACGCGTTAGATCAGGAACAGCCGAATAGATAGATCAGAGGCTTTCTTGAGGGAATGGTATAAATTCTTTCCTCCTACTTTTTTGTTGGCTCGCCAGTGCAACTTAATTCACCTCCATATATGCTTTTCGCACCTCGACTTGACCATTCCTAGTATAATTTGAATTCTTTACTTACTTACAAATGGCAGCTGGAGATCCTGGTAAGTGCTCTACTGCGTCAGATTGCCTCAAATGCTGATTTTGTTTCTCAACATCTAGTACTATGGAGTCTCTATGTCTACGCCCCGGTCAAGGGCGTGCCTATTGTCTTCACTATTGCGTATGCCATCTCAACAGCATTCCACACATGGCAGTGCTAGTAAGTTATTTCCAAGGCGTTTAGAAATCGGGTACTGAATCTCGATCAGCCGTTATAAAGCCTTCAAATTAGTCGGACTACATCCACTCTGCGGCATCATGCTTACCGCCGGCTACGCATTGCGCGAATACGGCGCCTACAACTACAAATATAGCTATATCGACAACACACCCTTGATCGTATTTATATGTAGCCAGGTCTTCATCTACATATGCCCGTGAGTACCGAAATACCCACGCTGCCACAACCACCAACACAAATAAAAACTGATACTAATACGGCACAACTACAGTCCGCTTCTCGAACTAGCCAACTACCACGTCCTCGGCCGACTATTCTACTACGTGCCTTTCTGCTCCCCATTCCCTCCTAGCAAAGTCCTCGCCACATTCGGCGGGCTAATGCTGCTCGTCGAAACACTAAATTCGCTCGGAGTATCCTTTTCTACCAACGCCACATCCTCGCGCGGAATACAAGAAATGGGCGGGCATTTATCCATCACAGCACTAGTCCTCCAACTCGCCATCATTCTAATCTTCGTCGGCCTTGCAGGAACATTCCACCGGCGATGTGTGAAAGCAAATATACACGCCAGACCAGTGAAAACTACTCTCCTAACATTATACGCCAGCATGACACTCATATTTATTCGCTGCATATACCGCCTAGTAGAACACACCGGCAACGTGAAAATCGAACTCGATAACATCGACGCGCTGAGAGATCTAAGTCCTATACTCCGATACGAAGCTTTCTTCTACATCTTCGAAGCTACGCTCATGCTCGTCAACACTATTCTCTGGAACGTCTGGCACCCGGGTCGGTTTCTGCCGAGGGGGAATCATGTCTTTCTGGGGCCAGATGGGAATGAAGTTGTGGGGGAGGAACACTCGGATAATAGGCCGCTTTTGGCGAAGACGGCGAGTACGTTGACGTTTGGTTTGTTGTTTCGGAAGAAGGGAGTGCAGAGATTTCAAGAGTTGGATGAGTATGGTGGTGGGAGTCGCGGACGGCGCGATGAGGCTCACTCTTCCGGCTTAAATAGCTGATTCAGAAAGTTTTCTCGACCTTTTGGATCCGTTACACCGATATTGTAGGAGAATTGTGGCGTGAGGGTCTGATTGTAATGATATGGAAAAAAAATTAAGACATAGAATTTAGCACAATGGTCTATTCATTGAAGATCTCTTTGGATAATAAATGTTCAATTGCTTCTCTGTTGAAACTGCCACCCAATCGGAATATGATCTTACCAAGTCTAACAATCGTCGTGCAACGGCGGCTCCTTCAAATTCCCCAAGCCTACCCCAACCCACTAGTATCCACAGCAAACTGCATCGTAAATACATACGGCCTCACCCAACACCCATCCCAGCACCCTCCGTCGGCATTCCACCACCGTTCCAGAACTGCCTTCGCAGTAAGCGGCACACAAGTCCCCACCTCGCGACTCAGTCTCGGAAGCCACTCCCTAACAAAATCCCTTGTCTCTGCGGTACCATGAATAGCTTCCACACCGAGAAGAATTAAAGGCCAGACGAGGAAACGATTGATCTTTGGAGAAGGGAGGCCTATTTGTAGGGTACTATAGAGAATCTCGGCAGATTGGGTGCAGTGTACTCGTAGTGTGGTGTGTAAAGGGAGGATTGATAGACTTTGGAGGGAGAGAATCGTGTATATGGATGTAGCAGCCTGGTATGATTTTCCGAGAAGGATCCAAGATTCTCGGGAGGCGGGTTTGGAATATGCCCATTCCGAGGGCGAGAAATTAGATACTCGGTGAAGAATTTTGTGTGCTTGCTGGGTGAGATTTTCGTGATTTTTGAGAGACGGGGCTGTAGCTAGGGCTCGGAGGTGGTTGGTTTTGATGATCTCTAAGAATAGCGGCAAGGGACACATTTGAAAGCAGAACACTGTGCTGCTGTATTTTTCTTGTAAAAAGTCGAGCGTCTTGAGGTGTGTGTCTGTCATAGAAAGTTGTGATACTGGACAAGTCGTGTTGCCCATTACTGATGCGCTGCAGATGATTAATTTTGGGTGTCTTTAGGGCTCTCTCCTACCGGAAGAAATACGTACAACCAGAAACTAAGCAGCATCGGCTCCAGGTTTCTTGACCTAGCCACCACTTCAAATCCACCACGGATCTCAATAATTTTGTAGATCCCTTCTAGGTGATACCGCCAATCGAGCAAAGTACCCTGTTGGACCTGATAACGACGATTTAGTACGACTCACTCCGCATTAATAGTAACTGACCCACATCAGCAAGCAAAAGCGTCATTACCCCAACCAAAACCAAATCATCCGTCCTCCCATCTACCGCCTCCACAGCATCAATTAAAGATTTAACCGCCAACCCCCAATACAAGTAAAATCTCGTTTCAAGTGCCCTAGATTCGAAATCCCCTCGCATCCGATTAATACGGTGACTAAGCAACATGCAAAGCATGCCGAATCTAAGATAATCCGGAGACGCAAGACCTGTTCGGATATGTGCTGTTGAGAGTTGGTAGATGTGGCGATTTTGCCCCAGTGCGTGGATTGGAAGGAGTTCGTGGTATATGCAGGAGTTGACTGTACGGGCCGAGTCAATGATGATTGGAAGTTTTGAGATATTGGGATAATACTTACAGTATTGTACGCCCTCGGCTAAAGCATGGGAATCTGTTTTTATTTCGAAAAGTGGTGGAAATGAGGGTGTGTCTGATTTATTGTACGACGTCTCTTTTTTTCTGCTGACTATTGTTCCCATGTCATGTTCCTTTGGCTCACTAAAAGATTTCTTCCGCTTCCGAGGCCGAGATAGAATTTGCCCTGGGGAAAGCCACTTGATTTTCGTCGGCTTGATATTGTTATATCCAGGGCAGTCGATACCAGACACGAGGCAACGATTACATGCGGGTTCCTTGGAGTCGCAAACTACGCAGCGACGACGACATTCCCAGCAGTGGCGCTTTCGGCGTTTCTCCTTCTCCATGGCGATTGATGAACGATACTCGTGGGTGGTACGTGATGCTTTGATGTTCTGCGAGGGAAGAATGATGAAGCTCTGACAGATGGTATCTGACATAGCCCAAATAGGCAATAGTTGCGAGAGTTCAAGAGGATCGCATTAACCAAGCGCAGCACAGCACAGTGCCCCTGACAAGCAGAGATTCTATAGTAGAAATCATGATACCGGGGCTCGAATCCAATCACTTAGACGTTTTCTGCACACAGTTGTGCTCATCATTCACGTAGACCTATGGTATACACTCGGGACTTGACATCTCAAACTAACCGCTATGACCTTCTTGGCTGTGTTTGGAAAGGAATTCGTACACTGTTTCCTTGACACGAAATGTTCAAAACCGATGGATCAGGTCGAATCAGATCATAAAAGCGCAAGCCAAATAAGCAATACCATACCCAAAACACACATTCTCGCCCATACATTCCCCGCACCACCGCTCACGCCCGACGCCGACGCCGTTATCGTAGACACCGTGTGCCTAACCGGTGTGTTCGCCGTCTCCGGCGCAGGTACAATCGTCTTTCCCCCCACAACAAACACCACACTCCCCCCTTGCAACAAAACCCTCGTCTCCGCCTCTACACTCACTATTCCATCAGCCCCGGTCACTCTCCCGCCACCAATCGTGATGCCACCGTCCCCAGAACGCAGCGTCTGTCCGCGCAGAACCACGACGCCATTGGCGAACACAGTGTATATGATGTTGTGTAACAGGTCGTCGAAGTATGGTGGATGTGTGATACTTGGGGGATCTAGTTGAACTTGTGTTGGGATCGGAATGTTCAGCGTGATGGTGGATCGATCGATTAGTATTGTAGCACCGCTCGATGCGAGAGAAATGACGTGGTTCGAAAACGTGACTGCTTCGCCAGGAGTAATGGTTCTACTGCCGTCGAGTATGAGGGCTAGGGTGGAGGATATTGTTGTCGGTTGTAGGGTTATTGCTGTTATGGGGCCCTCGTTCTTGGATTCCTGGGTGGGTTGGATTTGGGGTTGTTGTTGTTGAGAGATCGGCTGTATGGGCGCAGGCTGCAGAGGGATGATAATAGGTGAGGCCGGGATGAGTGGGATGAAGGGATTGTGGGATGGGATTGCATGGGTTGGTAAACGGATCCCTGGAGTGGAAAAGTTGGGTTGGCCGGGTAGAACTACGGTGACCAGCGCATCGCCATCTCGTGTGGTACTTGATGGCTGTCGAATGTGTTCTGGTTGCGGTGCAGGAGCATTAGGAATTGGAGCCGGAACAGGAACTGGATTACTTCTCAGAGTAGGCTCTGGCAAGTTACCAGTAGGCAAAGGTATATCTGGAATACTTTGCCCCGGGGTTGGACGAATCGGTGGCGTTGCTTGTCCAGTCGCGGTTGGGACGAGGACGCCGCCTTCCTGCAGCGTTTTCGGCGGATCGTAAAAGCCACCTCCAAATGCAGGAATACACGCACTCCAATCAAGATGAAGTGCTTTTATTTTGGCGGGTACTTCGATGTATGGATGGCAGGGGTCTATCTAAGTTAGACTTCTTATACCAGATGTGTAGATAATCCTTGGGTTCGCTCGAGTGGTGATTACATCAACTTGAGAGATAACTTAAAATGCCAACGTACCATCGTCATACAGGGACTGAGCTGGGTCTTCCGGATTGTAGTAATACCCCGGCGTCGTCGCACAATCCTGCGCCAAATCGCTAATCGTCAACCTGCGCGTCGTGCGCAGCCAATGATAACTCTCCGTGATGGTAGGCAACTGCGTGAAATACGGAATGCCAGTGAGGTTGTAGCAAGATGTTTTGTAGAAGCCCGTGTATGTGCTTATATCCGCTAGATCAAATGCTAGAGTCGTAGTGTCGATGTTCTGCAGAGAGAAGTTAGATGCCTTTGTTTCTTTACTCAATGTATGAGGAATGTTTCAACAGCAACAATCTCACATGGCCAACACTCCCGCATTTATCCCATGCCCTGAGCGTTGTGAACGCAATGTATATGCTCGGCGACGTACTATTTCGACATGATTAGTTTTCATTTCTGCCGCCCCATGAATCCGCGAAAAGTGCCACTTACAACGTAAATCCCCCATCATCAACCACACTCCTGGGCACTCCTCCAACCCCAACCTCCTCACCACCCGTCTTCGTCGCCTGATCCGGCCAATAAATAAGATGCATCGACAGCACGCTCATAGAGCACTGCCCACAACACGGCGCCTGATACGCGACATAATCCTCCGCACCCTTCAACCCTTTACACCAAGCACAAAATCAGCACTCACTCACTAACACTCGCACAAATTATCCACACTAACAACATCACTTCCTCCTCAAACAAAAGCAAAACCAACAAAATAAAAACTCAACATACGAACAGAATACTCCGTACTCATCGTACTCTCAACACTCCAACTTTTAGACCTTGTCCCATTCACCGTAAACGTCGCCGCATGCCAGCGGAAATACGACCACGACGTCGTCGTGTACTCTGTAAACGGACCCGTGTACGCGCTCAGTGCGCTCCGGCGAGACGATACGCACCATGTGGCGAGACACTGGTCGGCGTACGAGTAGAAGTCCGGGTTCATGTAGGCGGTGTCGGCGGCGCCGCATATGCCGTCTGCGAAGGCTCGCCATTTGACGGGATGGTTGGAGGGGTAGGTGGTTTGGAGACAAGTTGTGTTTGTTGATAGTTGTGGTGAAGAGGTTTCTGTTGGCGTGGAAGAGTTTCTGGGGTTTGTCGATGGGATAGGTGGAGGAGATGGTGATTGAGTAGCGTTTTGCGCGCGGTTATGTCCTGGTACCCCAAGTGGAAGTGGAAGCACGTTCGACGACAACGACGACAATGACGACGACGAAGTCTCCAACCCCATACTCAACCCCCTCATATCCCCAGACGCCCCTGCACCAATCGACCAACTCGTCCTCGACACACTCCTACCCCCATCCGAAGACACCAAATACAAACCAACAGAACCATTCCCATTTCCAGTCCCATTCCCCGCCACCGTCGAAGAATTCCCATAAGGCGCTGTCACACATCCAACATGCTGAATCCGAATCCCGAAGACCATTAAAAGAAAGACAAGAAGCCCAGACAACGCGCCCATGGCTCACCGCTGACAAAGTTCACACACGGCCAAACATCAGCAGAATATCAGGCCATCGCAGTCTATATAGCCTCGTATCCATCGTAAGCGGCCCTATAACCTGTAGGCAAAGCGCCATGGCTGGAATTTCTCCGACCGCTCGTGCTAGCTCAACGTTGATAAGGCGGTGATGGTCATGGTGCGGATCGGCGGTCGAGGTTTTAGGTCTAGCGACTTGGTGTAGTCTGGCTTACTCACCTCAACGGCCTCGTCTTGGCCCTCACGCCAGTCTCGTCTAGTCCTTACGTCCTCACTATAGTACCTTGTCTGCAAGGCCGGCTATCCTACATCTGCAGGGCACAGTGGTAAAACATCTGGCTTACGCGGCGGATGCTGAATTCCATTGCATATCGGGTATCTCATGTCTTATCCTACAACCCCAAAATGCCCAAATGCGAGGCTTTGCTCCGGAACGGAGTTCGACCATCTTTCCAGAATCATGACCTATTATCCACCACTGAAATCTTGTCGTCCAGCCGTCTATACACATCTAAGCCATTAGTATATACTTTCGTAAGCCTCATACAGATATGATCCAGACGCTGCGGAATCATTCACCCCCTTACATCAACCCTGGTCTCTCGTCCTTTAATCCGCGGAGAGCTTGTCGACAATCGCCGCAGTACCCGTTCACCCATTCTTCAACCTCTTTCTTTTCCTTTTTACTCCTCTTGCCTTCGCCTAGCAATGCACTAAAGCTTTCACACTTGTGAGTTTCATCTAACAACCAGTTCTCATACTCTGCTTCCACCACCTCTTTCTCGATCCGGTTTACCACCCGCAATGCGACCAACAAATCGTGGCGGCGTGTGCCTAGATTTTGGCGTGTGCGATGAAGACGCCGTGTGCTGTGGCTAGAAGGAGATATGGGGGAGCTTGGCCGCGAATCAGAGCTAGAGGAGGCAGGGTTCTTCAATAGTGATGTGAAAGTTTGTTGACTGTCGGCTGTTAGAAACATTATCCACGAGAAAATATTCTCACAACGTAACCTACCACTTGTTGTTCATCGTACCATCAACCTCTAGCGCCGGAACCGTTTCGTTCACATTAAGGAATGCATCTTCAATGTCCCGGAGGTATATGGACCTTGTCATCGTGGTAGACGGTCCGATCCCAAGGCGGGACATGAAGTTTGCAGCATTCCGCTCATTCCACCATATCCAACTATCACGGGATGAGTAAAATAAGTTTGCGCCACCGCTAAAGATAAGCAAGATGACAAGGAGCTTATGGGCAGATATAAAGCCACCCAAGCTACCAATAGCAGCAAGTATCCAACTCATAAGTGTGGAGAAGATGCTTATAATGACGTTTCCAATGAGCTGGGCAATGAAGGATCCTGTGGTCTGTGGACGCAGCTTGAACTTCCGCGGGCGATTCGGTGGGGGAATATCTTGCGCCTCCAATTGGGCGGCCTGTGTCTGAATACCGACTTGGCCAAAGATACTCAAAACCTTCCCAGTGCTGCGATTGTGCCCAAGTCTCGCAACTTGGTCGTTGACAACGTCGACAAGATCTTGTGCTTCCAATTCCATGTCCTGTAATCCTTGGCGTTCAATGAGTTTCTTTGCGAAGCGGGGGTTCCGTGACCAGTCAACCTTGGTGTGAATTGCAAGTTTGCATCGCGCTTTGGAGACGTGTGTGATAACAATCTTACTAAGAAGAACAAATCGCTCATGTCCAGGCAAGTACCAGGGTGTCTTTCTATCAGCAACCACATAGCAAAGGTGGTCGTTTAAAACTTCAATGACTTGGTAATCATTGATCACAACAGCGGCGTTCTTGCCAGCTTGCGCAACTTCATACTCAAAGTCGCGGCGTTGGATATTTTGGTCATTCGTAACCCATGGTCCTTGCACAACTCGCTGTGCCCAGCGCTCGCGGTATAACAGTTGGAACACTGCGCTCTTATCGCCGAAGAGGATATGGAAAAGACCCTTGGCACTGATGTCGTAGTCTTTCTCTACGGCAACTTGGGTCATGCCTGTAGGAGCGAAGTTGACCGGCTGAGAGGGGAGCTTGAACTTTGTAGCGTTTTTGCTGACGTTGGCTGAGGGAGGTCCAAACAAGTTGCCATCAATGCGGAGACTTCTCTTAAAATCCTTTCCGCCATAGCCCGGATCCATTGGTGTATTTGGGGAAACATCCTCCCAACCTTCCTCGGTAGGCGAGCTGTCTAGGTCTGCCAATTCCAACTTAATAAGTCTCCTCAACGTATCCTCCAAGTTAAACTCTCCAGTTGTCGCATTTCGTACCAAAAAGTTGAGCCGGCGTTGAAGGAGTTTCAGAGGCTCAAGGAACGTCTTGACAGTAATTCGAGTTGCCCCGTCCTCCTTTGATTCCTTGGACGTAGGCTTGAAGTGTAGGAAGATGAAATCGCAGTCTTTTCCGGGGGCAGCAGTGACCTCATCAATCGACGCCATGTTGATGCCGGTGATAAGGACAAGGCCAAGGTGGTTACTGTAGAAGTAGATGTCTTTGGTGGTCACATAAACTCGACCAGGAAATTCCTGTTGTTCGGTAGGGTTCCAGACAGCACGGAAAACGAGAACAACCTTTTCTTCTCGAGGGACAGTTGGGAACAATATTCTGAACTGAGCGTCTTGCATCCGCAGAGCAAGGGGATAAAAGCTTGGGAATTCATCCCCGGTATTTTGGGGGCGTTGCAATAATGAATTGCTGCCTAAACTCAGAGTTTTGCGATGAGATGCGTTGACAGCGCCATTATCAGAAGGTTGTTCTTGAGATGCGGTTCCCTCACTAGGTTTCTCGGGAAAGTCAAAGCCTGGAGAGCGGCCTATTGGGCTTGGAGGGCCAGACTGGCTCCGGTCTCGGGGATTCATAGCTTCATCTTGAGCTATACGGTTAACGTATCCCCAGTTCACTGAGCCCCATAGATTGGCCATGAGCCCGCCAGGCATATTACCTGAACGACCTATTCCGAGACCCCGCTCCCCGCTCACGGCGACAGCAGCCTTGCTAAGGTTTGTAGGCGCGGGAGGGTTGGCCAGAGTAGAGGGAGCCAAGCTGGTGTGTGGTAGGGTCTGGCCTAGAACGAGACGTGTATCTGGAAGGCCCGGGGCAGGAGCAGTGATTTGCCCGACCTGTACAATGTTATGGCTGGCCGAGGCAAGACTTGCAGAGATCAGGCTGGCGATGCCACCACTAGCAGAAGAAGGGTTGCTTCCACTTAGCTGGGGCCCCACCGTAGATTTGCGCGTCAAATCAAGCTTCTCCATGATTCTAGCTGCATGATCTCTCTTACCACCATCACCCTCTCGATCCAGTGCGGTGCTCCTGCGGGTAACATCAAAGCTGCCGCGATTGGCTAGGTCGCCAGGCGCCGGTACACCAAGAGTTTCTGCGCGATCGAGATGGCCAACTTCCTCGCTTCCACTGGCCGCATGGCCTTCAGAAGTCTTTGCTGCGAATTCAGGTGCCACAGGAGGACTAATCGAGAACGCGGCATCGACGGTACCGGAGCCCCCAGCACCTTCCTTTGAGTCCTCCAAGGCCTTGCGCTTTGCTACTTCAAAAGAGGATATCCATTCAGTCAGGTCGTTCTGAGTCTCGGCTTGGAGCAGGATCGTCGTGTCTTTTGTCTTGACTTCAAAGCAAAAGCGCCGCTCCTCCTGGAACGCAGGCCGAATACCACAGAGGAGAACTCCAATCTTTTCTGACTCTTCAACCGCACCAGATCGTGTGCCTTGTGTTAACCAGCCGAAAATACCATGCTTAACGAAGAACCATCTCCTAACCCAATACGTTCTGGCAGGCTTGCCAGTAATGGTACGCTGGAAGAGCCAACCTTGCTTCTCCGCTTTTTCGTTCCCAATATCTGGCTTCGCTGGAGAATGAAGGTTCGCTGATGAGGGCTGAGTGCCCAGGTAGGGAACTGTTGAAGCTGCGTAATAGTCCAGATCTCGCGATGGCCGCGCACTCAACTCAGCGCTGCTCTCGACCTGGTGTCTTGCCATGTTCAGCTCCTTCTTAAACACGCGCTCGCCGTTTTCCATCTCTTTGCTCCAGCCTCGCACACGATCTACGTCCGTGCTCCATGCTGCAAACGATTTGGTCGCCGAAGTTTCCCTTGCTTGCTTCATGTCGCGCATTTGCTCATTGATGACCTTGACCAAAACCGTGTCCAAGGTTGACCGCACTTGTGGTGCCAGAACGCAAAAGTCCATACTTGCTTTGAGATAGGCTCTTCGGGCCTCATGGAGTTGAAATGCATCCTCACGTAATGATGACGGTTCTTTGGTCTTGACCTGTCCCGCGTAGCGCGCAATAGCACCGTCAAAGGTCCGCTGAGTAGCTTCTAGATTCCGGCGGGCCTCCTTCAACATGCGCAAATCGTTATTCAGGAATGCTCTGATCGGGTCGCAGACTGAGGCTTCGGTGCGCTTTATGCCCCGCAGTGTACCATTCCAGAAGTCGCGTGCTCCCTCGCCGAAACGCTTAAGCGCCAAAACAGTGTAGTCGTGGTCGAGAATGGCCTCGGAAACTTGCAATGGGGGGTGTGAAGCTGCGACGTAGCTATCGACGAGCGACTGTATTCTGTTCATCTCGGCCGCGAGTTTGGAGACGGCCTGGATATACGAGTCGAGCCATCGTTCTATGAGGTCGATCTGGTCGCCGAAGTGGACTGCAGTTGCACGAAATGTGGGGGAATCGAGGGCAGCTTCTTTGAGCACAACCGGACTATGAAGAGCATGAGCGATATTTTCATTGGAAGCGAAGAGGTCAACGTAGCCTCTAGACTCACATCAGCGATAAGGGATTTGATACGGGCTCCAGGACGGGCTGCTGCGACGCTTCCTCCGCCATGATGCGTAGGGCCTCAGTAGGGAGCGGATAAAACAAGAGTAAAGGGCCAGCGGGGTATGGTAGACATTGAAGCTGGGTAGGTAGGGTGGTGGAGGTCGAACTGACCCAGGCGTAATCTCCGGAGTGTGAGCAGAGCGGCGCTGCACTCCTTTCATGCAAGCATCTGGGTCTGATGAAGGCTGGGCTGGGCGTATCACCGCATATAGCTAATTACGAGACGGGGAAGCTTGGGCCACTTTTCACAACGTCAGGGCTGGTCACGTGCGCCCGCATTATTGGGTCGAAATCTTGGCGGAGATTTGACAGAAATAATTTTGTCGGCTTTGGCGTGCGCTTGCCTGACAACCCGTTCCGGACACCTTTGTTCTTCCACCATCATGGGCAAGACAAAAGAGCCAAAGCACGCCAATGGCGTCAAGCGCGAGCGCGTCCAAGATTTGGCTCCTTCAAAACCGGCAGACGACCGCCCATCCAAGAAGGCGAAGCTCCTCGACGACAGCGACGAAGAATCAGATGCGGAGGACGGCGGGGTGACGCTGAAGGTGAACGAGGAATATGCGCGCCGTTTCGAGTATAACAAGAAGCGAGAAGAGAAGCATAGGCGTATGTGGCACTTCCCCAAAAAGTCCTACTAAATGTTCCTTCCACTAACCGCAACCAGTCGAAGAAAAGTACGGCAAAGGCAAAGCGCTAGAAGAAGCCGACGACGACTCTGAAGACTCAGAAGAGGGTGTTGAAGAGGACGACGCTGGCGAATTCGCGACCGAGGCCCTCGACGATGAAATCTTTGCTACGCTCAACGCCCTCCGCTCCAAAGACCCCCGCATCTACGACAAAGATGCCAAGTTCTTCCGCGAACTAGAGGAGGAACAAGAAGATCTCCAGGCAGACGATAAGAAAGAAGAATCCATGACCCTGAAACAATACCACACAAAGAACCTCTTGGAGGGCAAGTTTGCAGCCGATGAGGAAGCCGTCCCACCCAAGACCTACGCCCAAGAGCAGGAAGAGGCTAGGCGCAACCTTGTCAAGGAAGTCCAAGCTGCTGCAGATTCCGACGAGGACGATGACTTTATGGTCGCCAAGTCGAAGCCCATGGTCCAGAAAGAGCGGGTCAAACTCACCGCGGAGGATGTCGAGAAGGCTGATGAAGACCCAGAGACTTTCCTGTCTAACTTCATGGCATCCCGCGCCTGGGTTCCGGTCGCCAGCTCACACTTCCAACCACTGGAATCTGACGATGAGAATGAAGAAGCCGCTGCGGAGGAGTGGGAAAACTCATACAATATGTATTTTGAGGACACAACAGGCGCAAACGAAAAGTTGGTTACCTATGCGCGTGATGCAGTAGCGAGCACTACTGTACGCCGAGACGAAGCCACCGGTCGACGCAAAGCCCGAGACGCGGCTAGAGCGAAGCGTGAGGCTGAGAAAAAGGAAAGGGAGGCCGACCTTGCACGACTCCGCAAGCTCAAGATCGAGGAGATGGAGCAGAAGGTCAAGAAGATCCGCAAGACAGGTGGCTTGACAGGCCGCGATTTCAAGATGGACGAGTGGAAGGCAGTGCTCGAGGGCGATTGGTCCGACGACCAATGGGATGCAGAGATGCGCAAGCGATTCGGCGAGTCGTATTATGCAGATGACGATGGAGGCTCCGCGAGCGACGGAGAAGGCAAGAGCAAAAAGAAGAAGCCGAAGAAGCCAAAATTCGACGACGACATCGATATCACAGATCTCATCCCCGACTTCAAAGACGACAAACAAGAACGCCCAGAATTCACTCTTTCTTCCGACGACGAAGACGATACCGAAGACCGTATGGACGTCGACGAAGACGACGACAGTGAAAACAAACCTTCAAAATCCTCCAAACAGCGCAAGCAAGAACGCGCAGACGCCAAAAGCGCTGCCCGCCGCGACCGCCGCTTAATTGAAAACCTCGTCGACTCCAACCTCGAATACGAAACCGCCCTCGCCTCCAAAAACAAAACACCAACCCGCTTCCGTTACCGCGAAACCTCGCCCACAACCTTTGGTCTCACAGCGCGCGATATCCTACTCGCAGACGACTCGCAGCTCAATGAGTTTGCGGGTCTAAAGAAACTAGCGTCATTCAGGGATCCGACGAAAAAGAAGAAGGATAAGAAGCATCTTAGCAAGAAAGCTAGACTGCGGCAGTGGCGGATGGATACTTTTGGGGATGCGGATGGACCGAAGGGTGGGTTTGAAACAGTGATAGGGGATGAGGGTGGTGTAAATGGCGAAAATGGGAAGGTTGAAAAGGAGGACAATGAGACTATTGTCGGGGGCGAGGGATCGAGGAAGAAGACGAGGAGTCGAAAGAGGAAGGGCGGTGCTACTGTTGAGGCGTGAGTAGAATGAGCTTGTTTGATGATACCAGGCACTACATACCACATGGTAGACCTTACTTTGACATTATATAAAAGCCTTTTTAGACCCTTTGAAATGTTGTTATTCTCGAAATGAGCATTTTAGTCTTACGTGTTTTCGTCTTTTTGCCGTTCAGTGTGTTTGTGGAAGGAGTACCAGTTTTATGACATTCGTAAACGACCACTTCATGAACCCTTTATTTATTTTTTCGTCATGGTATCATGCCCCGAGTTCGCTTTATATGAAGTGTTTTGTTCAATCTATGCTTTGCCACCGGCCTGTATCGATCATACACTCTCGATTCCATATCCCGAAGAGACCATAGACATACCCGCCCAGAACATCCCACTCATCTCATCTCATTTTCTCCATCCATATTGTCCCCGATGTCAATCTTAGCGATACTATACTACTATCAGCACCCCATCTTATTATCCCCCCTTTCCCCACGACCGCAACCCGTCTTCCAAATACACACGACGTACCTTGACAAACCCAATATCCGCAGCCTTCTCCCTAAACGCCTGCCGACTCATGTTGATGCCGTATTTTCGGATTAGACCGGCGCGCTTCTTTTCGCCGGTGACGACGCTGGGAAAAGAAAAGAGAGTCATTAGCGTTTTGCTTGTCGTGCGTTGGGAAGGTAGGAATGGGGTTGAAGGGCTGATGAAGAGGGGGAACAATGGATGGAGAGAGAAAAATAGTTTACCAGCTTCGCGATCCCTTCCCGTAGGTACGCGGGCGCGAGTACCAGACCGATTCGTGGGACATTTTGAGAATAGGTGAAAAGAGCGTCCAGCTGGTGAGTTCTCTACCGAAGAAGGTGCGATTTCTTTGTTCGGATCTTGGAAAAGAATTCTTTTGGAATTGGTTTGGCAGAATTTGGGGGTGGCAAGGAGGAAAATTATTTTGTTTGTGCGTTTTTGGGAGGGTGTGGTGTGGTTCAGTACCTTGATGGATAGGTTCAGGGCAAAGTGAGGACGGGGTGTGATTGGCGCGGTGGGGAATAGTCGGGTTGGGGTTTTTCTGCGATGGGGATTTAGGAAGGAGGTTTTTTTGGTAAGTTGGAGAAACTGCAAAAATTTAGTGCGTGGATATTGTTTTCTTGAGAGGCGGATTATATTGGCATTTCGTTCTAGTGTAGGTTTCAATCGTGGAACGCAATCTGTCGATCTTGTTATTGCCGATATTATTTCATCAATTTTCACATACTGTGGTGTAATCTGTAGGCGTATGTTAATGAGACATTGTTTCAATTACCATTTCATTGAAATCAGTTATATCATTACCTGCAGCTTCACACATCCATGTTACCAGCTACAGCATAGGTAACTAAATATTTACTGACTACAATAAACTTTAAGTAACACTCAGGTAAAGCACTAAGTACTTAATGCACCGTTAAAAAAAGACTACGTATTAGAGTTGTAGATATTCTACTTAGTAATGCTATAGTTACATCTTAATTAAACTCTTCTTCGTTACTACAGCTTTCGACGGGAGTATCGACCCAGGGCTGCCTTACACCGCTCTCAGGTCTTTTCATCCAGGAAAAAAAGGCCAGCGGGGTACTTCTCAGGAATTGAATGAAAACATAGATACATCCAAGACAGTATTGTCTTCAAGCGGGCCGTCAAAGTCAAAGTTACAAAGATTGTACCGCTCGCGAGAAGACGAAGAGGTAGTCGGATTCAAAGCTGGCTGCTGGATGCAGTAGTCATGTGCGGTCTGTGGCAAAACAAAAGCTTGCTCATTATGCCACTGTCTTAAATGAGATTGGAAATTATTAGGTCCAAATGTCTGACTAAGTGCTGCTGTATGAATACCAGCCCAGTCGCCGTATTCCAGCTCCGCTTCTACTTCTTGCTCCGGTTGCTCTCGCTCTTTGTCTTCCACTGCTGTATTACTTGTCATTTGCATCTCTTTGGCTGATGTCGTGACATCCTGTAGAAGCAATCGACTTCCCATTTGACTGGTAGCAAGCGGCAAAGATTTTGGAATTTTGCGGATGGAACCAGGAATATCGCCCGATAATTCAGGAAACCGCTTGAAAAAGTCCGGTCCCATAGTCCAGCAATTTATATCATTGATTCGTTCGTCAAACAGGCGGCTAGGTTTATACAGACCAGTTTCGAGATCGTGGGTGTAGCAATCGCGGAATTCAAATGGCCATAAGAGTCGCATTTCGTCTTGATACATGCGGAAGAAACCGTTGCCACAGTACGCATGCTCGTTGAAGATGAAGCGTTGGCGGAAATGAGGCCAGGCGTAGTAATCAATGGCGTAGGTATGTGAGATGTGTTGCGAGGGTCGGTAGATGTACCACGGTGGGAGGCGCTTGTATCGCTCTGCAGTTGGCTCCGTGTGATATTGTAGAAGTAAATGCATTGCCCTCAGCATAGCCAGACGCTCAGTCTTCGGTATTGGCCGGAAGAGAGCTTCGTCGATACGACGCAGCATCTGCCAAGACGGATGCAGTAGAGCCCGTTTTGCAACGGCATCCCATCCTTCGAGCATTGCTCGAATTGGAACGTCCTCTGAGTCGACATCGCTCGCTGGCTGAACATCTTCTGTCCAATCGAAACGCTCGCTCATGACATCAACGACAAATTTCCAGAAGTTGCCTTGCCAGACTGCTGGCTGGCCTGACTGACGGTCCACGAGAGCACGACAGCAACAAGAAGACTGAGGATTGATCCAATCGTAGGTCCTGGGCGACGCAGCCGTCATGTGCTGTTTGCTAGCCCTTGTAGATTGTGAGGAATTGCGGTCCGTTACGCCTGTGCTACTCTGTTGTACCACTTCTGGGCATGAAGATATATTATGTAGGTCGGAGTCATTATTGGGAATGGTTATGAAGCCAGCGAGGTCAGGAATGCTGGCTGGAATGACTTCAATGTCGAGGGGACCAGGTTGGTTGTTGACTAGGATTGGAGTATACGTCTCTGACGTGCTCAGTGTGGATTCACTCGTACCGGCAACATGTTCCGAGTTCACATTGGCCTTTATAGTGCCAACATCTTGTGAAGGAACTTGGTCCAGGTTTGAAGGCCGTTGAATAAGCTGTTGAATATCTTTCAAAGTCTTAGTCGCCGCATCTCGTTCCTCCTCTGTCTTTTTCAATTGCTTTAGCAATGCTGCTACCTGCCCGCTTGTATCCTGTTGCTGGAGATGCTCCACCAAACTTTCGAGATACGCAACATGAGACCGTTTGCGCTCGCGAGACTCGCGCTGAAATCGTCGGTCGACTTCTCGTTTCTTCATGCGCCGTGAAGAAATAGTCTGGGCGCTCGTGGTTTCTTTGGTCGCCATTGGTGAATCATTCACGATATTCGAATAGCTACAAGAAGTGGATGGAGTGCTAAGTGGGTTGGGTGGCAGTGATGGTCATGATCATGGACATGGTTACCTATGGTATAGCCATGGCAGAGAGGAGTCCATCTCATCATCTCGTGCCCACCCTTATCTTGAAGCTGGCGTCCCAGGGCATCGATAAGAGGGAAGTAATATGGCCGAGAAAAGGGCCGCTTTAGGTTTGCGGGGTTGCGGGGTGATGATTCAAAGAGGCATTCACAGGCGAGGTCCAACGTCAATGTGCTTCCATCTGCTTATCACACACATTCAGTGCTCGGGACGGAGTTTTGCCATCATAATAATTGAGAATTGAAAATAGGCGGTACATATCTGACTCAGCTAGGTGGGAGGTGTAGGAACCTCGTCTCTAGTGATGACCCACAGCTTCTTGGAAAATGGCCCTTTGGACACCCAAGTTATGTGCATCCCCGACGTCAACCCAATTACGTCGCCTGCCTTGAACTGGTGCTTCTTCCCGCTCTCCGTTTCCGTCACTTCGACTTCTCCCTCCAGCAGCAGAATCGTCTCATCCCCCAATACGCCGGTGTAAGGCGTGGTCATGGTGCCATCAGCCTGCAAGTCCGACGCAGCAATGCCCTTCCCCGAGCGCCAGACGCCACTCAACATGGTCCCCGTAGAGCCTCTATTGCGGATGAAGTACAGCTCACCCGCGACCAGGGGACCTTCCTTGGGTTCCTCGAAGTGATACTCGATCCAATCTTTCGGGTTATCGCTGGTATGGTTGATTTGGAGTTCGAGTGCAACCCCTGGGACCATTCCAGAACTACCGGCCCAGATGCACCAGAATTTCTTGAAGAATGGCCCATCAATGGCCCATTCTACCTCGACTCCCTTTGGTGAGCTGATGATGGACCCAGGTCTAACTCGATATTTCTTGCCGGTGGAGACGACGGTCAAAGTGGCGGTGCCATCGATGACGCAGGCCGTCTCGTCCCCCATAGGGGAGGAATAGTTTGCAACGTTGGAGCCATCCGCTTGACAATTCGGCGAGGTCGCGCTAGTTCTCCATAGACCTGCTGAAAGGGCGCCTGAGGTTCCAAATGGGCGAACGACGCTGACTTCTCCGTGCACTTGCTTGCCCCGTTTGGGCTCCTCCCATTCGAATGGAACCCACGTTCCAGGAGCCGGGCATTGTTCGCTACCATGAACAACGTGAGTTTGGGGTTGTGCCATCTCCGACTAGGTATTGCTTAGATTTGAGTATAAGATGAGATGAGATGATTGCTCTGGAATGGTAAGCCAGGTAATCGGTCTGCGTCAAATCCTTTATAGAAAAAGAGCTCTCCGTGAACTCGTGATATTCCCAGTAACGTATACCGCGTATTGTGTCTCATATACAATGTCGATTCGATCATGTCGATGACTACCTTGACCACCATCTTGCAATTGCTCGTATGCTGATATGCATCCTCAAAACTCAACACATCCAGCTTCCTACTGGCCAAAGCATGAAGCGACCAGGCCCCTTACTTAGTGAATAGTCTACCAATCAGTGGTTTAGGATTACTCTCCAGTGGTAGCTTTAAGCGAGATAATAGCGGTTGCAAAATCATACAATATACTATGCCAAGACCCCTGTATCTTCGAATAGTCTGTTATCTAGGTGGTAGAGGCGATCGGCGTTGATTGGCTTGTACACTTCGCATCCCTGCACCTGACGTCGAACATATCGATTCGACTAGCGCAGCCCTCCCCCTCCGATTCGTAACACTACAAAACCCAATCCCACCTTGCCCGCATGTAATTGCCTATTATGTAAGAACAGGCCACAGATGATGTTACTTCGTACACTTTGGAAAGATAGCAAGTCACGCGGAACTCATTATTCAGCGACGATCTTTAGATACAAGGTGATACGCTGGGCGAATACTAACCCCACAAATACGGATCCGCAAAAGGATGGAGCTTGTCAATCGAATCGACGTTACTGATATCAGACGCAGCCATTGGCGAAATGAAATTTGCCGCTGCTGAGATTGAGTGACCCTTTGGTCATTCAGGTCAGGAGATACCTTCTCGCACTTCGACTGTACAAGCCATTTCAGCCTATAAGTACTTCTCAAACCTATTCCTTCATCATTCCTTTACAACCAAAGAATCAACTAAATCCGATTTTCCCTTCCAGTAAAAAAGACAGTCAAACATTGCCTATTACCAATACGCCTCAGAAACCCCCACCATGCCAATCTACCTCAGCATGCAACGCGTGCGCTTCTCAAGCCCAGACGCGTACGAAAAATTCAAAGTCCTCTTCGCCGACACACGCCACCACCTAATGAAACTCCCCGGCTTCCTGCACCTAACCTGGTGGGAACACCCAGATGACCGCAGCTGGTACAACGAATGCAGCTTCTGGACGAGCCGCGGCGCGCTGTACGACTGGCACAAAGACACATACCACAAACACTGCAAGACGTGGGCTGCCAACGGCGCCATCATGGAAGACATCATAACGAATTTTGAGCTCGTGGGAACGAGGCTGTTGCGGATTTGTCCTGTTTGTAATGAGACGCAGGATAAGAAGTATGATCTTGCAATGGAGCAGGCAGTGTTGAGGGAACAGTGTCCGAAGTGTGGGTTTCATTTTCCGGTGATGGAGGAGACAAAGTCGAGTTTTGCGGTGTTTAAGGATGCGGTTGTTCCTGGGGGTGGGGTGAAAGGGGGGAATGAGGAAGAGGAGAAGGAGAAGATATAACCAAAGACGGATGAGAATGGTGTAGAATTTAGTCCATAGAAATTTGGCCGCACTATTAGAGAGAGCTATGTAATAAATTGATAGCGGTCATGGAGTGAATTGCGAAACATCTACAATGTGTATTTGACTCTGGTATTACATGCGCGTGTTTATAGTTATATGGACTTTGGACGATGGTGTTAGGATATGCCCACAATTTTCTATAATATCTAAAAATCCTACATAAATTATAGCTTTTTAAGCGATGGCAGTTTGTGCGCCTTTGTTGATTGCCTTGATAATCTAGAATTTTGAGAGCTTCAGGTGATGGTGACTGCGTCAGATGTGAGAAAGGCAGTTACAAGGACGGACTCAAGTAAAATTGAATTTTCGACATTGTTTTGAGTTTATTGTCGTTGAAATTTGATGTAATGTTCATTGTTTAACGCAAGTGTTTCCAGAAATATAGGGATAGATGTGAGTTGGTTCGGTGCCCAAAGTTTTGCAGAGTTTAGGGGCCTGTAAAGTATCGTTTCCCTAAGATAATCTTCTAGGCGAAATGTTCGTGATGGAAATTCCAGTCCTCGGGTTCTTTTTTTTAAGTTCTGCACATTTGTTAATTTGTAATAAAGCCTGGAAAATGCAGGAAAATATCCACAGCAGGGATTTGCGCTGACCGCCAAGCCGTTTCCATGCCCACACTCAAATTTAACGGTTTTGTATTATGACTACTGTGATAATTTAGCCATGTTCCTATTCGCCCTTGTACAACCCTTTGAACGCAACATCAACGTTATCTCAGTCACCAGAATTGGCCGCCCTCGAAGGGACGGCACCGAAAAAAACAGCTTAGTAGATCATTTTATTGTCAGGCATGACCTTTCTTCCAGAATCCCCCGCATATTTTCATCTTTAGGAGGCAATATCTGTCTTCCTTGGCCAAGCTTTCTCTCTCGTCAATCTCGTGCCTGATCTACGTTACCCGCCGGAAAGTCACTAAACATCCCTCTTTTCAGACTCTAGAAGTAATCTGGACCCCCAAATACCTTCCTTGATCCTTATCAGGCGCCATGGATGCCCACACATGTGCTCATTGCTCTTGTGTAGTTGTCGAGCCGCTGTCTAACGGGTCCTTCAGTGATTTCACAAATAAGTTCAGCTTCCGAGCCCGTGATGTCTCAGCTGCATCTTCCGCGGGTTGTGCCTTCTTTTATGAATGCACGCGTGCTTTCAGAGGTGTAAATGTGGAGGATCAAGACCGCCAGGTTACACTGCGTTTTGGATACCGTAACGGCCGTGTTTTTCTCAAATTCGGGAATAGACGAGCTTCGTGGTACGATGCTTGCGCCAATGAAGGTTTCGAGTCACTCAACTACATGGTTTGGAAACTCAACTGACAACTGGAGGTTCAGATGACCCGGCCGCAGTATTCATTACGAGGCGTCCAAGCGATGCTGATGTTGCATCAGACAATAGCTCGAAGCTTGCCCGGAGCTGGTTGTCTGATTGTCTACATCATGCACGAGGAGCATCCCATTCTCGGTGCCATCCTCCTGATCCCCACAACTCTATGCCTACTCGGCTATTGGCGATCGAATCTGGCAGTGGCCAGACAAAACTAAGGCTCTGGTGTCCTGGAGAGAGTGATATTGCCCCATACACTTGTCTGAGCTACTGCTGGGGAGCAGATCAGCGAACAAAACTCAGAAAAGACTGTTTAAGCCGTTGGCTAGTCGAAGTTCCCTTCACAGATTTACCACCCTGTATCCTTGACGCAGTTACGGTTACCCTCCGGTTGCAGTTCAAGTATATCTGGGTAGACGCATTATGCATTGTCCAAGATGATATTGAGGATAAAGCGAGAGAAATCGGCAGGATGCCACAGATATACCAGCATGCCACTGTCACCATTTGTGCATCAGGCATTCAAACCTGCCACGAGAGCTTCTTGCACCCCAAATCTCCACCGGCTTCACACCGAAAAACTTTGGCTATTAAGTGTCGTTTGGCAAACTCTAAGGCCGGGACAATTCTTCTGCGCGACTGTGACGACGACGTCGCCTCACGTGAACCCATTAGTAAAAGGGCCTGGACGCTCCAAGAGCACCTTCTTTCACCCCGCCTGTTGGAATACGGTTACCAAAGACTCCGCTGGTCCTGTAATAGTTTTCCTAATTCGCAGGGAATCGGCATTCAGGAATCAGGAGGAAACAGCCCTCGCCACCTTTTCTATTCGGCTCTTGGAGAGGCCCAGGGAGAACTGATGGGGGCACGCATATCTCTGGCATGGTGGAGAGTGGTAACGGATTTTACACACCGGCAGATAACATTTCCAGACGATAAGTTGCCCGCTATTTCGGCCATAGCATCAGAACTAGCTAAGAACTGTCAGGGTACTTATCTATCGGGCATATGGCAGGAGGATCTGCCACTTCATCTTCTCTGGCGCGCAACCTTTCCTAAGAAGCCACGCCCGAAGCAATATCGAGCCCCATCGTGGTCTTGGGCAGCGGTAGAAGGTCCTGTCATTCACACGAGCTTGACAGATGGTGCGGAATCGTGGCATAAGAAGACCAACACTACTGTGCTCAAGGTGATTGAGTCTTCAGTTCAAGTCGTATCTGAGCTGGCGAAATACGCTAGCATACGTTCTGCCCACCTCTTTGTTGAGGCTCCGGTATTAGAAGTGGAGCTAGTGCACGATGGGAACGAGTTCGAGTTGAAGGGCTCTTCCTTCCGCGTCAAGGAGCACACCAAATGCTTTCATCTCGATGCTTTGGAGCATGATTACCTCATCGGAACCTCGTTCAGTGTGCCCGTGAGCTTGTTGCTGTTGATCCCAGCCAGTATGGAATATCGGCCGGAGGGATTAGTGATTGTGGAACAGTCAGAAGGATGTTACCGTCGGATTGGTTACTTCAAGTTTACTGTGTCTCGAATCGGAGTCTACGAGCGGTTATCGACGGCAACAGACAGTGAGCTTGAAAGTCGAATCCTAGCGGATTGGCAGCTTCGGTACTTAAAACTAGTTTGATTCAATGTCATTGCTGTGGTATTAATTACAATGAGATCCTCGTTGCCTAGATTACATGAAAGCTCCTGTTGAGGGTTAAAACACCTGGTGGATTAATAATATTCCTGATATGCATCGCTACGTCAGACCATCTAAGCCCCAGAATGGTCGATGATAGCATCAACATCACCAAATTTCGCTTCTATATCTGGATCCGTCTCGAACTTAGAGTCGGCCATGTAGGAGCGTGGAGCCGTAGAGATCATTCATTGACGTTGTTCTCAACTGTTTAAAGAAAGACTTGCGAGCCTCCAGATGTATAGTTATCTAATCTAACTTAATATTAGTTGTGGAAATATTACAGGAAAACGGAACGAGAATCTGATTTTATTGCGATCCAACAGTAAATATTGAATGATAATGAGTAGTAATGTAGGTATAGAGTGCTGTCTTAAAGCGTGAATTTACCTTCTAGGGACATTCTCCTGGCTTTTAATTAGGGCGAGATGTAATTTTTTGAGCTGGGGATGCTTCGACTACTTAGTGTATTGTCAAAGAAAAACTCCGATTTCATCGCCAAGTTATTATTTTGAGACTGCGTATTACATCATATGTTCTATAAATATCAATAAAGAGTGGGATAGCGCCTCAGAGCGATAATAACGTTTCTACAAAATTTATTACGACGTATGTTTATTCTTCGAACACTTAAGTAACCGCATGCCTTTGATTTTGGCCATCTGTGGCCATGCTTCGTCAAATACGCAAGCCACTTTCCTCTTTAGTCGAGGCGAAGTACCATCCAGTAAGATACCTTGGAAATAGCTGCCTTCATTTATGCTTATTCAGCTTTGAGATATGAGAAGGCTGAACACATATCTCAGCCTCGTCACCGTCTCTCCTTGTGAATGTCCTTCGATTAACTCGAGGCGAAATATTTCCTTATGCTACTTACTTGAGCTTCAAAGTCGATTTATTCCTCTCATTTCTGTGATCATTCATGCGGCTGTTACGATTGGGAGAAGACGGCGAGCTTCGCTTTGAAGAATTCATAGGCCAAATCCCGCGGTATGCAATACTTTCGCATACTTGGGGTCACGAAGAAATAATCTTCCAAGACGTGATGATAGGAGCAGCTAAGCGAAAAGCCGGCTACTTCAAGGTCATAAATTGTGTAAAGCAGGCTCAATCTGATGGTCTTCAATACGCTTGGGTCGACACTTGCTGCATCGACAAGAGAAACAATGCGGAAACCTTAGAGGCTATCAACTCGATGTTCAAATGGTACCGTCATGCTGAGAAGTGTTATGTATATCTGGAGGATGTATCGTCAGAGGAAGAAATTCAAGGAAGATGGATGGCAGTTTTCAGGAGCTCTAGATGGTTTACGCGCGGTTGGACCTTGCAAGAGCTTCTTGCACCTCTCGATGTCGAATTCTACTCGGAGGAATGGATATGTCATGGAAGTAAGGCGTTAATGCTCGAAGACCTGAAAAGTATTACAGGTATTCCCAATGAAGCCCTTGAGGGGCAGAGATTGTCAGAGTTTCCCGCCAATCAGCGACTTTCCTGGGTATCAACACGGCAGACCACCCGCCAAGAGGACTTAGCATATTGTCTCCTAGGCTTATTCGATGTCCACTTACTGCCCATATATGGAGAAGGGGGAGAAAGGGCATTTGTCCGCCTTCAAGAGGAGGTGCTTAGGACCACCGGAGATTTGAGCATTCTAAATTGGTACTGGGACAGTAGTGTTCCTGAAGACTGGGAATCAATATTTGCACCGTCACCAGCGGCATTCAATCGAGGAGCACTCGCGCAACCTGCCGTGCTATGCAGAGACAAGCCTAGGTGGATACAAAATTTCAGACGCAAAAGCAGAGTCCTCGTTCAATACCAGAAATGGGCAGTGGCCATTGGAGTCATGTTGGACCAAGAGGAACAACAAGAAGACCAGATAGATTCTGATTCTTCGACTAATTCTAGAATTCTCTTCGGAAAACTCGACGTCATAGTGGAGGACTCTGATAGCGGTAACGATATCGCCAGCAATTTTTCCGGCATTCGTGAGGTTGTCGAAGCTCTCATGAGTCAAGTGGAACTGAAACCCCTGTACGCAAGAGCTGTTCACACTCTCGACCACCGGAAAGCACACGCTCACATTAGAAGCTTCTTGGTGAAGTACGGTCGAGATCTTGAGCGGGAGGCATTTTCAGGCAGTCCAGGAGTTCGGGATCCTAGTTTACGGTTTCAAGCTGCTCGATTCCTGCGAGAGCTTGCGGGAAAGATAGCAAACGAGATCATCTGGAAGATCGCAGAATCCGAAGATCTTTCCCGTCCACCGGCATCCGACACAGCGAAGAAGGATCTTGAAGGATGGCTTTCATCAGTTCAGCCGCAAAGCGGCGGCACAGAATCAAAAGAATTCATATCTGCCGCGGATATTAAACAAGCGTTTCAGGAAGATTCCAACGACGACGGCGGCGACGACGATGAGGAACTAGATAGCGATCTCCAATTCCCGAATGTCGACAAAGTGAAGGAATTTCTCTTAAATTCTCGAGCTTTTCGAGCACATGTTGTCTCTATGAGGACATGGCTCAAAGTTGATGGCGCCAAAAGCTCCCCAGAAGATGGCAAAATCACATCGCCCCAGGATATACCAGAAAAACGTGAAATCCCATCAATTGACAGTGGGAAAACGGTAAAGATTAGCAGAAACAAGCAACAACATAACATCACAGAGAAGGAGGCTAGTCGAGCAAAGGGAAGGCTCGAGGAAGAGGAACTATCGCGGCGAAAACGCCGTGAGGAACTACAGGTAAAAGAGGCAAGGGCTGCAGCTGAAGAACTTCTCCCGCGCGAGGAGCGTCGACGACTTGAAGAACATCGGGTAGAAGGAGAAAGAGAAAGGGCTAGAGCTAAAGAGCCTGCCTGGATGGAGGATTATTTATTCTGGCGAAAACGCCACGAGGAACATTCAGTAGAACGAGAAAAGGCCGGAACGGAAAAGTTTGCCTGGGTTGAGGAGGAGGAAGCGCCACGAGAAAAAAGCCGGGAGGAGCGCCGCGCTCAACAAACAATTGAAAACATCCCACAGCCACCCGAGCACGACAACATAACACCAAGCAGCGAAGTGAACTCCGCATCTAGCCACGATTCTCATCATAATCGCGGAGTGAGCGAACTGTTATCTGGAGTTTTGGATTTCTGGGGCATATCTTTCTACTTTTACGACATTGTTGAACTTTTTGTACCGTCTATCAGGCCAGGGTACAAGAGACTTCGGTGGCGCTGTGTGAGTTCCAATGGTTCCATGTCAGCAACTGGTACTAACGAAGCAAGTCCTGTAATACTGTTCTCTGGGGTGACTTTCTTGTGGAAGATGACAGCGACTTTGAACAGCTGAAGAACGAACTCTCGCGATGCGGATCGCGGTTTCTTCAAAGAACTCCATCCGATCCACCGCAGACATCTCCGCCGACGGAGAATGTGGGTGCATATACAGGACCTCCTCAAAGCGCACCTCCAGGACCAATACCCCCGAACACGACACCTAGGCAACCAATTCACTCAAGTGGCCAAAATTCAAGTCTCCAATCAGGAGCTACTCAGACAGCGGACAGTCACATAGTCAACATTTCATTCTCGCCCAAGTACTTTGAAGTCTGCATCAACATAGGAAATCACGCTATCCAACATTACGAGATTGATATTTCCAAGGTTAATACAGATAGCGAGCTGTTCGAGTTAGTATGGGACAAGTACAATTCAGGTCGTGGACTCTGGCTGCGACGAATATTTCTCCGACCCAAAGATGTACATTTCGTGATGGTACGTAGAAATTCATCAGCCAATCATTCATCCATTTTCCATTAACTCATCTCAGTTCTCTATCAGTCGCCGGAACCAATACGGCGCCGGTATCCATAAGAAGCCGCATGAATTCCCGCCGAACAAGGAAGTCGAAAGCAAACGATACCACTATTTACGACCCAAAACACGGATGCCTGTCAACGTTTTCTTACATTATCTACATCGAGCTAGATGGAATGTGTGGGGAGAACACGCAGAAAATACCTGGCTTCAACGTTTGCCTAAGAAATTGAATGATAGTATTCTCGCCGAGGTAAGACGAACTGCACCGAATAACCAACTCGATGCCATGGAAGACCCAAATCTCGCCTTTGGATGGGGTGTCCATATTCTAGATGGTCCCAATCATGCTGTGCTAGGTTTGATACTCGCTGTTGGAGTAGCAGTCGCATTCGTTGTCTCAGGACTGGTCGTTGGGTTTGCAGAAACGAAGGAGCAGGGGTTTGGTGTGGGAAGTTTTCTTCTTGTGATTCTTGCGAGTGTTATGGCTGCTTTGTATTTCCAGTTTCAAGACCAATGAAGTGTATTTTTGGGGCATTTTCTTTCGTTGGATTTATTGCTGATCGGACTGAGTTTTCCACAGTCTGACAAAACTAAATGCATTTGATTTTGTTTCTTCATATCTTTTCCCTCACAGCTCTCCTGTGGCACCAAACTCTCAAAGGCCAGTAATGCCTCACAACATATAGTAATATTCAGCTTTACTTTTCCTGAAATGATCAGACGCCAAAGTTTCATTCCTTATTACTCGATGGCATACGCAGGCACAGTTATCATGCCGGGTTGCAATGTGTGATTCATAATTAGCGCGCGTCAATGGTGATTGCGAGTTGTCTTGTGGAAGATCATTTGTCGTTAACGCCAACACTAACATTTCAACCAAGATGCTAAGCCAGGTTATAGGCTCCCGAGCGCTTAGCTATATTGTAGGCCAACCGTCCCTTTATTTACTATATAGTATAGTTACTAGAGAGTACTATATATAACTAGACCACTATTAAGACTGAAAGGTCTCAGGGTTGGTTTTCGCGGATATGTCTAACAAGGTGAGATGTAGGCATAAAGAGTATAGTAGTAACTAGTATATTATTTAGAGTAACTTAGGTTAAATACAATATTTAAAGAATATCGTTTAAGTCTATATATATATATAGTAGTTACTAAATTACTAGCAAGTAAGTAACTAGCTAGCCTTAATTAGTATAGCGAGTTACTTAATTACTAGTAACTAAGTAATTAGATTATATAACTAGTAGTTGCGTAAAAGGCTAGAGAAAGTAAGCACCCTATATTCCCTACTAGTAGTATTATTAGTTTCTCTTATTCTATTATTACCTTAAATTCAAATACTATCCTCCTTTCCTCTAGCTAGTCTATTCTTAGATCTTCTTATCTATACTCTATTTTATTCTTATAAGTAAGTAGTTCTTTTCTTCTTAAATTTATTCTATATAGTTTATTATATCTTCTAACTTAGTATAGAATTATTTATACTTATTTTCTAAAATTTATTATAATAGTATATTAGTTCTAGTATCTTATCTTTATTATTACTAACTTAGTCTAGACTTAGAGTATTATATAATAGTTGTTACGAATGACCCCCTTGGTATAAGAGGGCACCCGGGGAGACCACAGACAATAAGGGGCCCTTGCTACTACTATCTAGGAACGATAGTAGCAGCCGATATGTCACGTGACATACTTAAGGTAATAGGGCTCCTAGAGCTAGGGGAATAGTAGATAGAGGAAATTTTACTTAAATCTAATCTATTAATATAATTTAGTAATATTTCGCTTATTTTAGCTTATTTTAGCTTATTTTAGCTAGTTTAATTTTAATATACTACTAAATAT